>CM068831.1:10376676-10676462 GCA_028554795.2 Sinohyriopsis cumingii | reverse complement strand
AGCAAGAAGAAGTAGCAGCAAAGAAACAAGAGGGTGAAAATCAAACGGCTACGGTACTGTTGGACATTTTAGCGGAGTTAAGAAGTCTGAAACAAATGTATCAAACTTCTTTATCACGACCGAAGAGAATACGACCTTCCCGAGCTAAACACGCCAACCCTGTGACTAAGCCTGTCGTACCACCCTTAGTGATTTCAACCCAATCATCAGAAGTAGGCCTTGGCCGTGGCAAAGGCTTAAGGCAGTTAAAGTTGATTGGTTAAACTCACCCCTACACCAAAATAAAAAGGCCCTTTTCAGGGCCACCCACATTTCTCGAAAAGAAATACAATTTCAATTTGCCAATAACTCAAAAATAAACCCCACCCATTTTACCCTTATAGTACGTGTCTGTGTATGAGTGCTTGAGTTTAGCTTCTTATTTTAAAATCAAAACTCAAAGACACTTACCTTATATCATTCATGTATTCTTTTATCGATTTTTTACAATCCAATTCACAATTCACCACAGAATACTTTAATTAAAAGTTCATTGACTTCTTCTTTCTCCTTGTTTAGTCTCTCTGTTTTTTGAATTTCTTCACCGTTTTTTCCTCATTTTCTTCCCTTCTTCTTTTCTTCTCCTGTTTCTTTGCCTCTTTTAAATGGAATTGTCTTCTTTCTTCCTCTTCTTCCTCTGAAGAATCCCTCTCTTCTTCCGAAGAATCCCTCTCTTCTTCTGAAGAATCCTTCTTTTCTTCTGACTCCTCTTGTTTCTTTTTTGGGTAATCTGGAGACCAATGTCCTTTTTCTTTACAATAATAACAGGTATCTTGACTTTTGTCTTTTTTAGCCCCTGTTTTTTTTCTTTTTTGACGGTCTGGACACTCTGAAGACCAATGCCCTTTCTTCTGACAGATATAACAAGTATCTTGACTTTTATCTCGAAAGGAAGGAGAGTAGTCCGTAGGCTGGTCTGAAGAGAATTTTCTAATGACCCCTCGCAAAGCTCTGACGAAACGTTCCATCTGGGTAGTCTCTTCCATCGTTGTGCTCGGCTTGAGAGTGAAATGAATAGTGAAAGGACAAGACACACACCCTTTTTATATACGCTGGTTTGCCAAGACTATAAATTAGTCTATGGTGTTTAAACTTGAGTCATTTGACGTTTTGCACTCAAGATGAAACGATCCCATTCATTCGAGAAGAAAGAAGAAGAAGAAGAAAGTAAGAGGCAGAAACGTGATCTATCGCCTCGTACCAGGGCTGAAATCTTGGCACAAATTCATGCCAGTGATTTTGAAGAGGACATGAGTGAACCAGAATTTGAAACCTCTAAACCAAGTTCACCACCCTTAGTCAACCCTGAAAAATACTATTCCATTCGAGAGACGGAAAAGCGCTCCTCTAGAAAATTTAGAACCACGGCTTACACCTACACGGTGAAGTTTAAAGATTTCAAGGCCGACGTACCGTTGGAGAAAGCAGAAGGGTTTATCACTGAGATGTGGGATTCTTTGCTCACCGCACTCAAGCGACAATGTCAAGCCAAAGAAGACGATCGCTTGACACTATCCATAGATCACGACGGTTTGAAATCCCCTGTTTGGATCGAGTTTAGCAGACCTGCAGAACTAACCCCTTCCAAAATCATGGACAAGATTCAACACGTACAACAATCTAATGACCAGTTTGACATCACCGATGGTAAAGCCACACTGAAAATGGCCCACGTCTCTCTTCCTCAAGGGACAGGACGCAAAAAGATGTTATTGGTGGACGACCTTCGCAACACCAAAAAGAGTCTCGTCCGAATTAACAACCCTCAAGACCAAATGTGTTTAGCCCGTGCCATCGTGGTGGGACGAACCTATGCCAACAAGAACGACACGGTAGAATGGAAAAGAACCTGGAAAACTATTCAACAATCCGACCGAGCCAAACAACGAAATGAAGCAGAACTCCTGTTGCAACAAGCCGGACTGTCCAAAGACACACCCTGTGGCATTCCTGAGATGCAAAAATTGCAAGATGCCCTAGCTCCACGCTACACCTTGAAAGTGCACCCTCAAGAAATGCGTGGAACTCTGTTGTTTCGAGGCCAAGATTTTAAGGACGGAAAATACATTCATGTCTATCATCACGATGATCATTTCGATACCATTACCAGTTATTATTGTGAGAAATGTGACTATGGTTATAACAATCGAGAGCAACACAAGCATTGTGGAATGAAATGCCCAGGATGTTTGGCCTCTCCACCCTGTCTGAGCGAAGAACCAGTGCCTTGTTCGACTTGTTTGCGCACGTTTGTCAGTCGTACCTGTTACCAACAACATTTGAAAACACAAGGTTCACAGACGAAATGTGCTTGTCAACTCCTGAGATTGTGCCCTACGTGTGGACAAGGCATACTTACCAACAATGCCAAGGCACACGTATGTCGAGGAAAGAAAAAATGTCACATTTGTCACCACATCGTGGACTTGGAACACGAATGTTACGTGCAAAAATACCAACCCCCACCAGAGAAAGAGGACGGTCACAAGAAGAAAGGCAATTTCATCTTTTTCGATATCGAATGCATGCAAGAGACTGGCATTCACATCCCTAATTTCTGTGTGGCTCATCGAGCGTGCGAGAAGTGCATTCAAGAACCTATCTTCAGTCATTGCCCTCACTGCAGCAAGATTCCTGGAGGACGTGAAAAAATCTTTCGGGGACCAAACACGTTAGCCGATTTTGCCCAATGGGTCTTAGACCCCATCGACAAGACGTGGAACCAAGAGGACATCGAACGTTACGGAGATTGTGATCGTCATGCCACGGTGATGGCTCACAATTTCTCCGGATACGATGGACAGTTTCTTCTCAGATACTATACGGAACAAGGCACCGAACGTCCTAAAGTGATTTTGAATGGAGCCAAAATCATTTTCATGCAAGTGGGACAAGTACAGTTTAAATATTCGATGAGCTATTTGGCCATGCCTTTGAGCCGAATGCCTAAAACGTTTGGAATGACAGAAATGGCTAAAGGGTACTTTCCACACTTTTTCAATACGGAAGCCAATCAACACGCCGTTCTACCCCATTTGCCTGAGGCTCACTATTACGACCCCGACAACATGCGTACCGAACAACGAGAAGCTTTCTACGCTTGGTACCAGGCTCACGCCTCTGACCCTTTCGACTTTCAGGAAGAAATGTTAAAGTATTGTCGTTCCGACGTGGACATTTTACGACGTTGCTGTGGAAAATTTCGAGAACTGTTCATGGAACACGGAGGGGTCGATCCTTTGAAAGAAGCTTGCACCATTGCCAAAGCGTGTTCCTTAGTGTACCGCCAACGATTCATGCCTGAAAACACCGTGGCTGTCATCAGTCCTCAAACAACCCACTATGTCAAACGTCAATACTCGGTCAAAGCCCTACGTTGGTTACATTACTTGTGCGACAAGGAAGACACGTGGATTCAGCATGCCCGCAACGGAGGAGGCGAAAAGACCATCGGAACGTATTCGGTCGATGGCTGGGACTTAGAAAACCCCAAGATCGTGTACGAGTTTAACGGTTGCTTATTACACGGATGTCCCGTCTGCTACCCTGACCGTGACACTAAAAATCAGTTTTTACAACGGACCATGGAAGACCTGTACCAGGACACTTGTCAGCGACGCCTAAAGTTAGAACAGCAAGGATACTAAGTGGTGGAAATGTGGGAACACGAGTACGATCACCGTATGAAAACCGATCCCGAGTTTAAACGCCTCGTGGAAAGTTAACAGTTCATGGACCCGCTGAACCCGAGGGATAGTTTGTACGGAGGAAGGACCAATGCCACCTGTTTGCTGTACCAAGCCGACGAAGAGAAAGGAGAAGAAATCAAATACTTGGACGTGTGTTCGTTGTATCCCTACGTGTGCAAATATTGTCGCTTTCCTGTAGGGCACCCGCAATTGCTGACGGAACACATCGACCTGAAAAACATTCGACAATACGAAGGCTTGATCAAGTGCAAAGTTTTGCCTCCCACGAACCTATACCATCCCGTCTTACCTCACCATTGTCAAGGCAAACTGATGTTTCCCTTGTGCCGTACTTGTGCCGAAACGTGCAACCAGGACCAACCTTGCCATCACAGCCAGGAAGAACGTGCCTTGACGGGAACCTGGGTCAGCGTGGAATTGTTCAAAGCTCTGGACATGGGATACCAACTGTTAGAAGTGTACGAAATTTGCCACTTTCCCAAGACACAACAGTACCACAAGGGTGACCCTACTCAGAAAGGCATTTTCGCCGACTACGTGGATGCCTTTTTGAAACTGAAACAAGAAGCCAGCGGCTATCCTTCCTGGTGTCACACTCACGAAGACCAAATACAATTCAAAGAGAAATACTACGAACAAGAAGGCATCTCTTTAGACTACATCGAAAAAAACGAAGGCAGGCGATCGTTTGCCAAAGTGATGTTAAATTGCTTGTGGGGTAAAATGGCACAACGACCGTGTTTACCCAAGACGGAATATTTGACAGAACCTTCCCGCTACTTCCAGATGATTCACGACAAAACCAAATACATGAAACACGTGGACGTCGTTCGAGAGGATTTGATCTTGGTCAATTACGAAGAAGATCTGGACTTTGTACAAGACGACCCTTTTGGAAATGTCATCATTGCGGCTTACGTGACAGCTCATGCTCGCTTAAAATTGTACGAAGCTTTAGAACTGTTAGAAGAACGCGTCCTGTACTTTGACACGGACAGTTGCATTTACATCCATCACCCGATTCAACAGCACCCTGACATCGAAGGAGACCGTTTAGGAGCCTGGACAGACGAGCATCCCGACGACAAGATTCTAAGTTTCGTCAGTGGTGGTCCCAAAAATTACGGCTACGAATACCGGGACAAACAAGGAGAAGTGCACACGACGTGCAAAGTGAAAGGACTGACTCTGAATCATCGTACCAGTCGAGTGGTCAACTTTGGGGTATTGAAAGAAGCCTTGCAATCGGGAGAGGATGGAAACTTTAAAGTGACCACTTATCAACCGAACAAGATTGTACGTTTACCCACTCACCACATCGTCAGTCGGCCCCTGGAAAAAATCTATCAAATCGTGTACCAGAAGCGAGTGAGACTTCCCAATCACTTTACGTTGCCGTACGGTCACATCGATATTGGTCAGCATATAAAAAGGGACAACGTCCAAGACCAATAGTTCATTGTTCATTGAAGTAACTTACCATGTCGTTGACGAAGAAGAAACCAGATTGGTTAGGAGTCAAATGTTGGACATCACCGAGACCAGGGTTTTGAGGCTTGGACACAAGAGGTGGCCCAGTATCCACGAGAGTTATTCAAGGAAAAAAGTTACTTTTCAACCTGTGTTAGTGACGGTGTCAGAAGAACCCGTCACCCAGGACAGGACTGTCGTGGACAGGCCTGAAAGACCCTTTCGGGAGGACACTTGTGTGACCTTACCCCTACTATAGAACTGGTTAGAACTTTACCGAAAACATGTGGTTGTTGTACAGACACTTGTTTTTTATTCCACGTTCATGTGCCTTTTATTCTTGTACTTAAGCCTTTGGCTTTTATGTATTTTTGTCTTTCGTATTCATGTTTGAAAAAAATATTCAATAAACGTGTTCTGAAAAAGTATATAAACTCTTGTCTTGTTTGTTTTTTCGTGTCACAAGTGACATTCCTCACACCATGGCTACCTCTACTGTCTCTGCTCCCTCTTCCTCTACTGTCAAAGTCATCGACGAACACTTAGATCGTGCCAGTTGGGAGGCTTTGTATCTTCGCCATCCCTTTAACATGCTCATTGCTGGACCTAGCGGTTCTGGCAAAACCGAATTCGTCAAACGTTTGATCGAACATAAACATCATTTGATCGATCGGCCCCCTCAACGGATCGTGTGGTGTTACAAAGAGTGGCAATCGGCGTACAGCCTCTTGCGAGAAAGTCAAGGCGATTCCATCGTGTTTGTGGAAGGCATTCCTAAAGAAGACGACGGCATCGTCTCTGACTCCCGTCAAACCCATTTGGTCATTTTCGACGACATGTTAGGATAAGACGAAGAAGAAATTAAACTGTGGTTCACGCGCAAAGGGCATCACCGTAATGCCAGTGTCGTTTACATTACCCAAAATTTGTTTCAACAAAGTAAAGCCCATCGCACCATCAGTCTCAATGCGCATTACGTGGTCTTGTTTAAAAGCCCTCGAGATAAATCGCAAGTGCAAGTCTTAGCCAAACAGTTAGGAACGCCTTGCCTGACTCAGGCGTACGACGATGCCACTCAAACGCCACACGCCTATTTACTCGTCGATTTGAAACCTACGACTCCCGAGGATTTGCGATTTCGTACCCACTTGTTTCACCACTGGTGCCAAGACGGAGGGCCTGTGCTGTACACGTCTCCGTCCTCGACTTCATTTCACTCCCCATAAAAAAATCTATAAAAACCTCAGACCCTTTTTCGTCTGTCTCACACAGTGCGAACATGACATCCCTTCAGTCGCATCTTCCCGTCAAATTGATTCGTGCCTTGTATAGCATCAGTCGAGAAAAAAATCCACAAACACGAGCTCGTGTCTTAGAAGCTAGTCTCAAAGAAGTCTTACGATGGTTCACGGTGACGGCACGTCAATTACTCCAAGGAATCATTCAGATTCCTCATCAAACCAAACGCTTTTTCGATCGAAACAAAGTCGCTTTGGTCCAACTGGCCGATCCCCGCATCGACACTCAAACCAAAAAACAAATCATTTTGAAACCTGGAGGGAGCGGTACTCTAGGAGGGGTCATCATTCGCTCACTCTTAAGATGGGATCCTAATGCCCCCAAAGTTATACCCAAGACAAAAGTCCAACGAAGCCCCAAGAAGAAAAAGACCAGGTCCCCAAGGAGAACTTCTCCAGTGGCAGGACCCTCCTCTGACCAGACACCACCACCACCCCGGAAAAAGAAAAGAAGCCCCCAGGAAAAGAAAAGTCCACAGAAAACTAGTCGCAAGAGAGGCACTTCGGCCAGGACGCAACCTTACACTCGCAAACCACGACCTGCCACGGCGGTGACTGCGTCTCCGGCAGCTTCACGTTTGTCCACTTCTCCGTTAATGACACCCAGAACTGAAGAGTACTTGGAGACGTTGATCACACCAAGAACTTCTCCGTTGATGACCCCCAAAAGAACTTCCCCAGTGGCAGGACCTTCCAATTTAGTGGCAGTGGCTGCTGCTCACAAAGTACCTTCTCCCAAAATCAAAGTTCAAGAAAGATCGGGCATGTTACAAAGTTTACTGGATTTGTCCAAGCAAGAACTGGCTCGATTTAGTCCGTTACGTACCCCTGCACGACGTGTCATGCCTGTCCTCAAACTAATACGACGTAAAGACAATCAGTGGCGACGCGTTCCAGTATAAAAAAGGTCTGTGACCAAGTCGGGTATCAGTGTTTTTTGGTGCTCCTGAAGACTCAAAGATGTCACCCTCCAGAAAACCCCAAGGAAAGAAAAGGAAAGGACTGCCACCACGTTTAGCCAAAAATGGGGACATGTTATCTGTTCTGTCCAAAGCTTCTCCACCCCTACGAAAAAAACTCATTCAAACAGCCTCCAAAGAGGTCATCGATACCGTGTGCGAATGTTGTTTGAACGTTTTGAAAGGCACGATCCCTTTGTCCAAACACCAGAAACAATGCTTAGGCAAACATCGTCACGTTCTTCGCCAAATGGTTCAAAAGAAAATTCCCATTCGTCAAAAAAAGAAGATGTTAGTGCAACGTGGAGGTATTTTTCTCTTGTTAGGCCCCATACTGAAAGGAGTCTTGGGAACCATGTTGGGAGGACTGGTGGGAGCAAGATAAAAAGGCCTCGGAAGTTCCAAGATCTCAGAATCGACCCCTGACAACCCCATGGAAGGACGAAAACTAGCTTTAGTACCTTACAAACGATGGATGGAATACCATCGGTGGCAAGAACAACACACCCCGCATTTACCTCCCAATCCCCATCTGAGCGAGATGTCCCAGTTACAACACGAATTGCAGTCCTTGATGGATCGCCAAGATTTGTCCGAAACAGAAAAATCGCAAAAGTACGGTCAACTCTTGCAACGACTGCAACTCTTTCACCAGAAAGCTTTAGACGAAACAGCTCTACTCACTCTGAAAGATTTTAAGACCTTGATGAAAAGTCCAGCACCATCACCAGTACCAGTACCAGTACCAGTACCACCAGTACCCGTGACCAAGACAGAAAAAGGAGAAGAAGAGGAAGGGTTTCAAACTCCACCAGAAAAAGTACGCAAGTTAACAACACCACCTACCTCCAGAATTGGATGGATTAAAAAGATGATGGCCACCCCTTCTTCCTCACAAGAGAAAAAGAAAGTGAAGACAGAAGTGAAGACAGAAGTGAAACAAGAACCGATATCCCCCGCTCAGACATCCTTCTCCTCTTCGACACCTATTGCTGGCCGCACACGCAAAGCATTGCAATCCAAGAAAATACCCCAAGAGAAAAAGAGTAGCATCCTCCAAGAGTGGGTGTCTTATTAACACAAAAAATAAAAATGGAAAAAGTCTTAGCCAGCATTTACTACGATCCCTCCCATCCTGCAGGTTACGCAGGAGTTCAAAAATTGTATCGTGCTGCCAAAACGCAACTGAAAAGTCTCCGTTTACCTCAAGTGCAACGATGGTTACAAGAACAAGCTACCTACACTTTACACAAACCCATTCGACGCAAGTTTGCCAGAAGTCGCACCCGAGTGGAAGGCATCGATCATCAATGGCAAGCCGATTTAGCCGATGTCTCTCATTTAGCCAGCTACAATCGTGGCTACAAATATTTGTTTTGTGTCATCGATGTCTTTTCCAAATTTGCTTGGGTCGTACCCTTGACTTCCAAATCGAGCAGCGAGTTAGTGCGAGCCCTGCAACGGGTGTTGAAACAAAGCGGTCGTCACCCTCTTTGATGGCAAACGGACAAAGGCACCGAATTTCTGAACCAAGCTTTCCAAAAAGAATTAAAGAAACGTGACATTCATTTTTTTACCACCGAGAATCTCGAAACCAAAGCCAGCATCGTGGAACGTTTTCAACGCACTTTGAAAGAACGCATGTGGAAATATTTTACGCATCACCACACTCTGAAGTACATCGACATCTTACCGCACCTGGTGCAAGCGTACAACCAATCTTACCATCGAAGCATCGGACGTGCCCCGCAAGACGTGACTCCCGACAACGAAGTGCTGATGTTTGAGCGTCTGTTTGGTACGTCCCCGACGAGGGCTGTCCCCAAGAAAAGTGGAGAGTTGGCCGTAGGAGATTGGGTGCGCATTGGCAAAACCAAACGCACTTTCGACAAAGGTTACTTACCTAACTGGACGACCGAATTGTTTCGCGTCACTGGACGAGTGCATGGTCGTCATCCTGCCGTCTATAAATTGGAAGACATGAACGGAGAAGTGCTCAAAGGAACGTTTTATTTGCCCTAGTTACAACGTGTCACCAAAAAAGAAGACGACGTGTACGACATCAAAAGCATTCTCGAACGCAGAACCCGTAAAGTGGGCAAACGACGTGTCAAAGAAGTCAAAGTACGTTGGAAAGGATATCCACCCAGTTTTGATTCTTGGATCGACGCTTCGCAAGTCATCGACTATAAAAAGAAGTGACCATCATGCCCTTTCACACAGCAGACGCAGCTACGTCGACCACTCCTCCTTCACCTAGTTCTTCTGTGCAAGATTTACAAAAACAACCCTTGTGGGTGTGGTGTGGAGAACGTGTGCCTAAAACGCAAATCGTCTTTTTCTGCCAAATCTTCGTGGTGTATTGTGTCATCGGGGCAGCCATTCCCAATTTGAGTTTGCAACAAGGAGACAAACAATTGTGGACCATTTTATTGAGCAGTTGCATCGGTTACCTGCTTCCTAATCCCTCCCTGAAATTCACCTCGAACGGGAACCCCGGGAACCTTGTGTCCAGTGCCAGTGCCAGTCACCACTTCAATCACAACCAGAACCCCATTTTGGGCGGAGACACGCCTCTGACGTCTACTAACCCCTCGGACAGCCACAGAACTCTGGAATTATGAGTCACCAAAACCAATTTTACTTAACTTTACCCAGTGACAGTTCCATGGAGGTGTTTCCCAAGAACACGTTGTGCTGTTACACGGCCAAATTACCTCAAGCCATCCCCTTAGATCACGAAGCCCATTGGGAAGTGGCTTTAGTAGAAATGATTCACCCGACCCAAGTCCTCAATGTCCTTCCCAATCAAAATTTTTTTGATGTGGAAGTTCATGACGAACAATTGCAACAGTGGATGGATAACAATGTCAAATATGACAAGAAAACCCGTACACAAAAGTACACCACCTATCACTTGTTCATTCCCCCAGGCTATTATTTTAGTGGTCAACATTTGGTCAGCACCATAACCTCCAGGTTTAATGTCGTGTTTCTGAAAGCTTTGGAGCATGTCAACAAAAGTGTCACCATGGAGTACCACAAAGCAGCTCGTCGCTTCTTGATGAAATTTGAACGAAGTAAAATCCTGTCCATTTTATTTTGTCCTGAATTGTTTGACATGGGCGGAGACATGGACATGAGAAAGACCATGCTCAAGAAAAATGAATTACCCATCGTTTACGACAACGAGTCTTTTAGCAAGTTATTTCGTGCCCCGGTAGAACTGAACCAAGGACTGAATTTGATGTTTGTGTATTCCGATGTGGTGGAGTACAACGTGGTGGGACACACCTCCGTACCGTTACTGCGTGTCATTCCTTTCAAAGTGGATTCTGCCACGGACGCTGACGAGGAAGGTGGAAACACTTACCACGTCCACCGCGAATTTGTACATCCTCACTATTTGCCTGTCAGTAAGTCGTATTTGGACACGGTCAACATTGCTATAAAAGGAGATCTGGGACAAAATATTCCATTCACCAAAGGAAAAGTCACGGTGAAACTCCATTTTCGAAAACGGTTCTCTCACGACTCGTAAGTAAGTCATGTATCCAGTGTACCGACGGGTTGCTCGACAGCGAGGACACGGTTTAGGAGACATGTTAAAATCGGTCTCTCGTTCGGTGGTCCCGGTGTTGAAACCGATGGTGACACGCGGATTGCACGCCTTGAAAGATGCGGCACTGACGCAAGGCAAAGAATTTCTCCAAAATGTCATCATCGACAAACAAAACCCTAAAGAAGCCTTTATGAGGGCAGGCAAAAATGTCTTGCTGCAAACGGGCAAAGACATTTTAGGCCAACGAGAAACACCTATAAATGCCCTGCACGCTACCGAGTCAGGCATTCAGCAAGGACAAGGCAGAAAGAGACGACGAAGAAAACACCCTTTCACCAGACTTCAAGCGAGAAAGGCCAAGAAAAGAAGAACCGTTCGAGACTTAGACGTTTTCGATTATTGAGAAAAAAGAGACAAAATAATGATGCACCGAGAATCTTGCGCTTGTTCCAAGACGGAACTGGATCTGTTTGCCATGCCCCCCACGATGATGACGATGCAAGAATCCCAGTGGGTGGAATTTCACCCCGTCTCCTCACTGACCGATTCCGCTCCCATCGAGTTTGAAATCAAAGGACAGCCCGAAGATTACATCGATCTGAATAGCAGTTACTTGTACCTGAAAGTCAAAATTCTAGATAAGACTGGAGGTGCTATAGACGATGAAGCAGTAGCTCCCGTCAACAATTTCATGCATTCCTTGTTCAGTGGAGTGGACTTGTACTTGAATAACAAACTGGTCAGTAGCAGCATGGATACTTACCCTTATCGTGCCTACCTGGAAAATCTCTTGACGTACGGAATAGATGCCAAGAACACTCATCTCAATGCCTGTGTGGTATGGGAAGCTGACGAACCTACCAAGTTTGAAATATTGGAAACTGATGAAAGGAAAGACAACAATGATGGATTTGTAGAACGAAGAAAGAGAATCACGGGAGCCGACACAAGTTTAGAACTGATGGATCGTTTGCATTTGGACATGTGGTTGCAAGAAAAGTATTTGCTGAACGGGGTGGATGTCCGCCTGAGACTGAATCGTAGCAGTGCCGCTTTCCATTTGATGGCTGATAGTGACGGTTACAAAACCAAAATCCTAGAAGCCAGACTCTACGTACGCCGTGTGGAAGTGTTACCTAAAGTGGGAAACGACATCAGTCAGACGTTGAGCAGAACGACTGCCAAGTATCCCATACGACGTGTGGAAGTGAAAACCTTCACCATTCCCAAGGGACAGCGATCCATGATCGAAGATCATCTGTTCCAAGGACAGTTACCCAAACGTTTGATCGTTGGTATCGTCGAGAATACAGCCTTCAACGGAGCTGCCGAAAAAAATGCTTTCTACTTTCAACACTTTGGCGTGTCAAAAATCGAAGTCAGTCGCGATGGCAAGACCTTGTGTACCCGACCTTTCGAACCTGACTTTACCAAGAAGAATTACTTGAGATCGTACTTGTCCCTGTACGAAGCCACCGGACAGTTAGGAACCAATACCAGTCACGGTATTACGTACGAGGATTATGCAGGAGGCTACGCTTTGTGGGCTTTCGATTTCACTCCAGACCAAGGCAGCGACGAGGGACATTTCCACCCTATAAAATCCGGCCAGATTCGTGTGGAAATTCAGTTTAAAGACCGAGACCCTGATGAAACGGTGAACGTCATCCTGTATGCAGAATTCGATAATACCATAGAAATCAACAGTTTGAGAGAAGTCATCCTAGATTACTAGAAACCATGGAAGACTGTTATCCCTCTTTACCTAGTGGAGAAACTTTTAGTGTTGCATTGTTGTTAAAAAATGTTAGAGTTGTTGTTTAGTGTTAAGTGATTTTTGAATAAAAAATGTTGTGTTTTGAAAAAAATTGTTTGATGTTATATTGTTGGATTATTGTTAAAAATGTTAGAGTTGTTGTTTAGTGTTAAATGATTTTTGAATAAAAATTGTTGTGTTTTGAAAAAAATGCCTTTGTCTTTTGTTTAGCTATAAGAATGTTGGATTGATGCTCTTTCATTTCTTACTATCCCTCTCATGACACTCACTAAACGTTGCGACTCAAAAACCGTGTGGGGGATGTTTTCCTTCACGTCCGCGCTTTGACTTTAAGAACCGGGTTGTTTCCAGTCTAACCATCCATTGTCGACTCATCCTCCTAAGAAGATGTGCTCCAAACTAGCTAAACTCAACGAAGCCTACGTGAATTTGCATAGGGTCAGACACAGTCTGATACCGAAGCCAGAAGAAATAGAGAATGTGAGAATGTTAAAAATCACTGAAGACCTGATAGAAGAGCTCTTC
The DNA here is from genome assembly GCA_028554795.2 of Sinohyriopsis cumingii. Taxonomy (NCBI): domain Eukaryota; kingdom Metazoa; phylum Mollusca; class Bivalvia; order Unionida; family Unionidae; genus Sinohyriopsis; species Sinohyriopsis cumingii. The sequence goes on along the minus strand of CM068831.1, from coordinate 10,663,122 downwards.
AGAGAAGAAATGAACAGGGAAAAAGAAGAATGGACAGAGAAGTACAGACTTCAGAGACAGCAGCAACAACAACAACAACAAGAGCAACAGCAACCTGAAGCTGACAGAGGCTTTGTCGATTGTCGTATCGACACCAAAGAGTTCTTCTTCTCTTTCCGAAGAAGCAGACCTATCGCCAGAAAGTCTATCCTCAGAGGACATCGCATTCTTAGAAACTAAAAAGAATGCCATAGCAAAAGAAAAAAAACCAGCTCTTTTCAGGGCTACCCAATACTCTAGAAAAGAAATAACCATCGATTTGCCAATGTGTGTATGTAGAGTAGTGTGAAAATAAACACTAACTCTTTTTTTAAAAAAATGTGAGGGTATGTGTTTGTGTTTGTGTTTGTAAGTGGTTAAGTAAGTTGGTATGGATAGTAGATTAAAATGATGTTTTTTTTTTTTTTTTTTTTTTTTTTTTTTTTTTTTTTTTTTTTGGTGTTTGAGGTGTAAATTTGGGGTTAGATTGGATTGCTTTGCGTATGTGGATAGTCTATTGAAGTGATTTATAAAAAATTTTAAAATAGTGATGGGTAGCATAAAAAAGTGAGTGAGTGTTTCTTTTAGGTCCGCGCGTTGTTGTTTTTTTTTTTGGTTATGATCTAGGTAAGATCAATTTTATGTTTTTAGGGGGATGTTTTCCATCACGTCCGCGCTTTCACTATAAATTGAAACTCGTTCGGCAGTCCAGCTACCCTTGTTGATTGATCAACACCAAAAATGAACACGAGACTGTCTAAACTGTTGGAACTTCATGTGCATCTGGAATATGCCAGGCGCCTGTTGAATGAACTGGCCGCGGAAGCCATTGTGGAGGAGGGAAGGATAAGAGAGGAGGAGGAAAGAAGAAAAAAAGAAGAGGAGGAGAGAAGATGTAAAGAAGAAGAAGAAGAGGAAAGAAGATACAAAGAGGAGGAGAGAAGAAACAAAGAAGAGGAGGAGGAGAAGGAAAAGAAGAGAAGAAGAATAAATTTCAGAATCCCAGAGAGCGAAAATTGGGATTCTGAAGCGACATATCCTGCCTCTGCTCTCTCCCCCAAAAAAGTAAAAAGTAACTGGGGGATAAGATGTGTATGTGGCGCCAGGCCTGGAAGGTGCCACCATTAACCAGGTGTCCATGAAGTTCCAAACAAAAAACAGCCCTTTTCAGGGCTACCCAATACTCTAGAAAAGAAATAACCATCAATTTGCCAATGTGTAGGTAGAGTAGTGTGAATATAAACACTAACTCTTTTTTAAGATAGTGTGAGGGTATGTGTTTGTGTGTTTGTGTTTGTACCCGCTCACGTACGATTGTGTGGATAGTAGATTATGGATTTGTTTATTGTTTCTTAGCTGATGTGGAGAGTATAGTTTGGGTTTTATTATATGAAATAAAAAAGTAGGGGGATGTTTTCCTTCACGTCCGCGCGTTGTTTGGTCATGATCTAGGTAAGATGAATTTTATGTTTTTTTTAGGGGGATGTTTTCCATCACGTCCGCGCTTTCACTATAAAACTAACAGTGTTGGTCATTGGAGCCCATTCTACGGAATAAGCAAACAAGAAGATGCCAGCAGCTTCAGCTTTATACAACGATCTTATGGGAAGTTGGTATTGGATGGTAGATGGATTGAGTGTAGCAGAAAGGGTTGAACAGGAATGGAGGTATGCAGTGACAAAAGACTTCGTCTCAAGACAAGTAACCAGCCTCCACTTATCCGTAAATATTGTAAAAGAAATGATAGAGGATGAGGAGAAGAGAATCAGAGGTTTAATTAACCCACCGTATGTGAAAGTGGGTAAGTTAAAAGAAGCAATAGATCATGTGACGAGTGCAAGGTGCTTTCTAGAAGACATTGCAGAATGGACAGATTGGTGTTTCGCGAAGTGGGGGTTAGAAAAACTTAAGAAAGCTGAAGAACTAATGAGGAATGTGCTGACCGAAGAGGTCAAGAAGATCAAAGAAAAGTGGTCAGAGGAAAGAAAAGAAGAAGAAAATAGAAAAAAAAATGAAGAACTAGAAAAACTGAACACAAACTGGATGAAAATCCAAGAGAAGTTCCGGGCCATGGGTCACCCGGACTGGATGCCGGAAACAGAAAAGAAGAAGAAGAAAGGAATGATGGACAAAATAAGAGGATGGTGGAAAAAGTTAAGAAGTTAAAAGAAGAAGAAGAAGAAAAAACCCAAAGGCCCTTTTCAGGGCCAGCCATATTTCTCGAAAAGAGATAGCCTTTCCATTGCCTACCCCTTTTTTTAAAAAAAAAAAATTTAAAAAAAAAAAATCCCATGTTCAATTTCCCTTGACGCTATAAAGTCCCACCCTGTTTAAATTCCTTTGACGCTAAACCGTCCCACGATTTTTCTCCATGTTAATTTCCCTTGACGCTAATCTGACCCACGATTTTTCTCCATGTTAAATTTCCCTTGACGCTAATCTGTCCCAGGGGTCTCTGTAATGCTAATTCCCATTGACGCTAATGTATCCCACTTAACTACTTACATCCGATGTTAAATTAACATTAAGGAGTGGAACCTGAATAATGCCTGTTCTACTCTCTGAACAAGAGTACTTTCAGAAGAGGAAGAAATCTCAGACAAAGGCAAAACACCTGACAGTAAAAGACTCTGAGATGTCCGACGACATTCTAATAGGGACAGGATTAGAAGAATCACCAATAAGTGATATAGAATACTTCGACATGAATGCTCAGATCCTTATATTGTTATGTATATTTAATATGCATTGGTTTTTTTATATATAAAAATGTGAAACTGTATTTTGTAGTTGACTTTGTCCAAAATCAAAATCATTGCTTACCTGACCAGAATCATCGATTTTTTAAATTCTGTAAACAACTAATACATAGTTAATCTTTTCTCTATGAGTGCGGGTTTAATATTAGGACAATTATCAAGAGAAGTAAATATATTTTATCTTGGTCTGATTCATTGACATTATTCATTCGTGCTAAAAGCTCTTGAGGCAGAATCATTTGTCGCATTCAGTGTTTAATCTGGGCTCGAATTTAATTATTCACTGGAAATACAAAGGGCTCAATACTATTATTACCTGGGAATTATAGTGAATTAAAACAAGGAAACCTTGGATTGCATTATTGTGATTCAACGAAATAACATACATATTCAAGAGTCTATCACGACTATATGTCGCAATATACCCCACCTGATAGATCTGACTACTCAATCTATTCTTTCTAAATACTTCTTCACCGCTCCGGTGGCCTAGTGGTTAGAGCGTCCGCCTCTGAAGAGGGAGGTCGTGGGTTTGAACTCAGGCTGAGTCATACCAAAGACTTACAAAAATGGTACTAACAGCTGCCTCTCTAAGAGGTTAGTCTTAGGACTGGTCGGCCTGGTGTCAGGATAATGAGAATGGTTGGGACATCATGATACATGTCTTCGGCTTGATGCCTCAGTGCTAGACATCACTATAAACTGTCACACTGCAGACATCGTAGCAATATGACGGAAAAATTGTTGAAGCTACGTTAAAAATCCTTATCTCACACACACACACACACACACACACACACACACACACACTTATTCATGTGACCTAATCCATCCAATATGAAATAACTTAATTATTTTAAGAACTCACGTGACCTAAACCCTGCAGCCAATTATAAATTATCAATTAAAGTTGTCGCCAGGTTTTATTATTAGAAACCTGACACCATCTATTTATAGAACCTAAGCAATATACACCCGCATTATCTTAAAATAGTTGTTTACTATCTTGCTCATTAGATTTTATAGTCATGTTGTTGTTGGGTTTAACGCCGTATTTCAGCACACGAAAGGCTATACATGGCGGCCAGTATTAATGGTAGAGGAAGAACCCGGGAAAACCCCCGGAAAGAACCACCGACCCACGAGAAGCTACTGGCAAGCTTTCTCACATACCCACATTGGCAGGCAGAGGTGAGATGGCAGTGATCCGCAACGGATAGCGCGTTAGACCACTCGGGGCCCCCGTATAGTCATGAATAAAAACTACACATAATATACAAACAGTCATGAACCAAGAATTACAAAAATATAGATATACACAGCAATATGCTGTATTTGTGAATGAGGTATGTTGGTCTTGTGTTGTTCCTGAAATTGATATGAGGCGTCTGCATCTAACTAGTTATTTCACTGTATCTAGACACTGAAATACCAAGAGTCGGCTAGAAAGCAGAGCTAGCCGTACGTATCAATAGAGACGTCGGTATATGGCAAGTGTCTCAAGAACGGCGAGGATGTCAGTATTTTGAATTACGTCAAAAACGGTTAAGGAAACGGCTGTAATGTGGCCATTGCATTGGGTCAGAAATTCGTACATGAAAAAGCATGTATGAATTTAGGACTTGTGTACATAAACTTCTTTTGCTATTGGCTTCCACCAACGTGTCAGGTCAAGTGAAGGTATATTTATAGCGTGTTTTGTTACAGCTGTTTGGCCTTTTGTTTACCTCATTGGTGCATTCTAATTTTTATTGAACTTTTATATTAGGTTGATGCGGCATCAATTTGGTATATAGCAACTGACTCCTACGCCTTTTAGGGAAATGTATGCTTATTTATTGGTACAATCAGTCACTTCTGTTATTATTTTCTGTTTCTTTGTTTGTACAAAAGTAAATTGGATGCATTAAGCTAATTATTCTGCCTTCCTTTTTCTCTTTAACCATTTCTGCTGTACAGAACACTTGGTGCAGGGGAGGTAGTCACTTTTAGTACCTTGAAGTACGAACCAGTGATATGATTTTGACTTAACTTACTAGATAGGGATAATAATAGGGGTTACAGCGTATTTTCTGTAGACCAAGCTCTGTATTCCTATTTTAATGAATAGTATTTATATTTCAGACCAGACGCACAAAATCATTGCACGTCGTTACATTTTCTTCAATGTAACTTAATTGAACAAAAGCAGATATACTTAAGATAAATCATAAACGTAATGCCATGCATGGCGAATGCCACAAATGGAATAGACTTTTAAATAGTGGTGTATATGGCATTATGCGGACCATAATTTTGCGAGGGGATTACAAGTTTTAGCACTCCAACTTACTTTCAATCTTCATGACCCCTACACTTGATGTCAGAGTGATGTATCACACTTGACGTCAGAGATTCACAGTTTTCACTCGTGCAACAGAGAAATCTGTCTGTTTCGCTAACCGTATTTTTTCTGTCTCAGTCTGGTTATCTCAGACCTGTCGTCTCGGTCATGGTGTCCACGCCCTAGGAACTACTTTTAAAAAGAAAACCTTGCTGTCTTCTGCTGTGCCTGACGGAGTTGTTATAAAATCCAACAACAACAACAACAACAACAGATATATAACAAAAAGAAATACACTTAAAATGCAAATTAAGATCTCTTCAACTTTGATAACACCATACAAAACATTTTGACGTGAGAGATTTGTATATCACACTTGAAATCAGAGCCATATATTACACCTCATGTCAGAGGTTCATGGATCACATCTGACCTCAGAGATTCATGGATCACATCTGACCTCAGAGATTCATGGATCACGTCTGACCTCAGAGATTCATGGATCACATCTGACCTCAGGGATTCATGGATCACATCTGACCTCAGAGATTCATGGATCACACCTGACCTCAGATATTCATAGATCACACCTGACCTCAGAGATTCATGGATCACATCTGACCTCAGAGACTCATAGATCACATCTGACCACAGAGATTCATAGATCACACCTAATGTCAGATTCATAGATCACATATGACCTCAGAGATTCACATATCATACCTGATGTCAGAGTCATATATCACTGCTATTGTTAAGCTGGAAAACGTTAGAAATGTATATATCACACCTGATGTCAGAGATTCAATTATCACACCTTGGGTAAGAGTTTCATATATCAAACCTGATATCAGAGATTCATAAATTACACCTGACGGCAGAGATTCATATATTACACTCATACGTCAGAGATTCATAAATCACACCTGACACCACTAATTCATTTATCTTACCTCACATAAAGATATACCTAACCCGTAATAAAACATGTATCAGTAGTATGTATCCAGGCCTGCCAACCCTGACGAGTTCGTCTCAGTAAGGCAGTTGATTTTTTTTCAGTAAGATTGACCAGTTTTCAGTAAAGTGTAACAAAATATCCATAACTGCTATTGTAAAGCTGGAAAACGTCATTAAAAGTTCGACACATCGATGATAAACATTACGTTGAACTGAAAAGTTTGTAAAGTACGCGTAGACTTTATTTACCACTAGTACAGGTGCACAAACGCTAGTACCGACCCATATGGAGCTCAGTGGATTGTTGCTATCTCTCAGCTTTACATAATTATTAATTCTTGGAAATTCATTTCCATTTCACATGACGACATCAATCATATCTCCCATCACGAGACATACTCAAATTGGCACGTGATGTCCAATAAACGTAATTGTGTCCTTTCCAGCTTTTATTCACAAGAATCTGAATACTCCTTTTTATTCTTCTATGCCGATTATTAACACATTTCTAGAAGCTTATTTTCCCTTTCGTCTTAAACATGCAACGCTTTCGGGACGCCATTTAAAAAAATTATATAATCAACAGTTTCATCGTGCAGACGCTTCGCATGAATAAATTGGTGCAGTTTACAGCGTCTGTGGTGCTGTTGTAAAGTTAGACTAGTTCCATGACCAATTTGACTAATTCTAAGATAAAACCCGGATCCAAATAAAAACACAGATGAACCAATTATCCGGATTTTTTGGCAACGATAATTTTTCCATACTCTTTGCTAGCTTGCCTAAGTTCGTATTTTAAGGGTAATTTTACGGAAAAATCTTAAGAGTTGGCATTTCTGAGTTACATTATCTATCTTGAAAATGTACTGTTAGAAACCAAGCAAATGAAATGTTTCCTACCTTAATCAAAAGTTTCCAATGTTCGTATTGTCTTATTACTTACCATCATTTTGTCAACTTCAACAACCATTAAAGTCAGTTGCACGTGAATGAGGAATGAGAGTGAGAAAAATTTCCCTCTTAAATAATATGGACTATGTATGGTAAATTTCAGTCGCTATGTATCATTGGATTTATTTGATTAGTTACTCTGTAAGCTTATAAGTGTCACACACACACACACACACACACACATATATATATATATATATATATATATATATATATATATATATATATATATATATATATATATATATATATATATATATATATATATATATATATATATATATATATATATATATATATATATATATATAACTGAGTACTGGAAGCAATCATAGGTCTGAAATTATAATTTCTCGACTATTACTACCTGTATGTATTTAATTACGCGTGGTCGAAACCAATGTCCGTTACACTCAGTACATCCATTACATATGTGTGAGAAAGACTGATTTATATTGCTTCAGTAGCACCCAATTTAGTGATGAAACTTATACCATTAATGTGGTTTTATATATATATATATATATATATATATATATATATATATATATATATATATATATATATATATATATATATATATATATATATATATATATATATATATATATATATATATATATATATCTGTGTGTGTGTGTGTGTGTGTGTGTGTGTTTTGGTATAGTATATCTAAGCACTTCTACCCGTTGCTAGAAAATCTCTACTTAATATAAAGTGTTCTAAATCTTACGCACATCTTGTTTGTTTTCGGGACAACGTAATTATCACGTTCTATAAACGTTCAATAAACTTGGTTATGCAACTGTTCGCTAGTTAGCAAATACAAACTGCGTACTTAAAGTCTGGTCAATATCAAGACCTTTGTGTTAAAACATTGGATACTCCCAAAATTGTGCGCTTGTCACATCATCACATTTTTAGTCATCTCTTGGAAATAGTCAGGGACATAATTAAGGATGCAAGGAAACAGAACGCTCTAAAATGATAAAAACTGAATAAGACAGACAAAGAAAGACAGTAAGAAAGGAAGAAAAGTACACTAATTGTGATATGTTTTAAAAATTTTATTGTCCGGAATTTTTGTTTATTTAAAAAAAAATGTATGGATAAGACTCAAGCACTATTTAAAGGTGAGAATTTTTTTTCTTCACAAGTACAAACAGTTAAATGTGATATAGATGTACTACCAAAAATTAATTTATTGGGCTTCCAATCATTTTCTCATTCGTACATTATCCACAATAAGTTTACAACGTAGTCTCATCACATCTGTTAACTTGACATATTTTATCACTTATGTAGGCATGTCATAATAATCAAGGCAAAGAATGCACAAACGTTTACAGGAAATCATATAACTAGTCAATTGTGAGGGTACAACTTATTTCTAAACAAAAATCCGTCATGTGTTTTTATTATTATTATTTTTTTAGCAGTTCATTACTCAGAATAACCAACATGTAATTCAAGGGTAGCATGTTTGAGGCCAGCCTAAGGTAGCCCAGGTCGGCTGTTTCAGTGTGTTTTCAGGAAAATCACCGAGACCCATTTCCTCGGTACGATACTGCCAAGTACTGCGTAATTAAAACCAACCAGCCATCCTTTATTTTTCTCTGTATTCTATTTAATGTCTACAGAAAGCTCTACTTTTTCCTTTCCTTCACTCCCTGTATGCTAGTAATAATATGATTTTAATAATTACGAGTGTGGTAAGTGGTTGTCCAAAAAGGGGACTGCAATTAAATTATGGAGTTGAACGGCTTTGATTATAAAAGAATTTAAATTATATTTTATACCACTTCTTAACCACTGTGATCAGTAAATGAGTGGGTGTTGGTCGCTCCTAAAGGTCACAGTACTGGATAGTAGATGTGGGGTGATGATAATATAAATCGTGAGAATGGTGGATTTTTACAGTTATACCATCTACAATTCTATAAAATAAAGAAAGAGAATAACATTACAAGATAGGGACTTGTTTTGGAAGTTATTACTCTAAACGATGTCAGATTACACCTATGATTTTATGAATACTATGGTATCTATTTTCATTAGCACACGTTACGTCAGAGATTCACAGTTTTCACCATCGCTGACAAAACGACGCTTTGATTATTGGAAGTTTATTTTTACTCCACGTTTTAATTCATTGGGATGTGAGCAAACAAGACTTACTGAGCGAATGTCGATTTAGACAAATGGTGTTAACAGGATTTATGCAAAAACATCTTTAACATTTATTTAGTTTCTCTGCCTCACTCGTTCCCTCTGTCTGTCTGTCTGTCTTTCTCTTAATATGCAGCCTTACAAAAAATTGTCGTGCTGTAACAAGGAGAATAACCAGCTGAACATTCTCGGTCGTTTCCTTCTTGTGTTTGAAGTTAGTTGACTCGCATCAGTTAGAGGCGAGGATGTTCGGAATGTGCCTTTTAAAGTTATGCCCAATCGGATCATCCTCTTCCATTATAATTCAGCTTATCTAAGAATCATAAATTATATTTGGAACTACTTTTGATAACATACCACAATATCGCCGCGGAAGGAGGAAAAAGTCACAATCGGAATAATCCGGAGTTTGGAGTTGATGACCTATGAGTCAACGAGTCAATGTCCCAGGAAGGATATGGTCCTGTTTAAAATTAAAAACATTAAAAGGGATTTGCGATAACTAGCTAATACAGTTTTACAGAGAGTGACATCCATAATCTTTTTAACTAATTGGATATTTTGTATATTTAGTTTTATGTTAATATTGTTTTTATTGTTTGAGACATATTATATAAACTGGAATTATAACAGAAGAATGACCGCTGCGTAGCTGCTTTTTATAAGTTGTTTTACCTAGGTCATAGAGGATGCTACAAGTGTGTGTGTGTGTGTGTGTGTGCGTGTAATGACTATTTATATATTTGGTAATTCATTCATTGCACTTTTAGAAGCTGGCATTGTCTATTCTGACAAAATTCATCTCTTTTTTTCCAATAACATCTGTAGAGTTCCCCCTTCACTACCTAACGGAAAAATCTGCTAGCTCCGCTTGATCCTTTTTTTGCTCTACAGTTTGTACTTTGCATAGGGGAAGTTTTTAAAGGAAAAGGATTACCCCGGAATTCCTCACTGGGTATACTGGTTATTTAAAGACGAAGTTGTGTATTTTAGGTATTGTTCAAAGAACCTTTCAATTCCCTTTATTTTGATGTATGATTGATGGGTGTAATATCAGTAGTGAATGGGGTCACCCTAGCGACAATGGGAATTAGCATTAAAAACACCCCTGGGTCACTCTAGCGACAATGGAAATTTAACATGGGAAAAATCATGGGTCACTCTAGCGACAAGGGAAATTAATATGGGAATAAATCGTGGGTCTGTTGAGCGACAAGGGAAATTAACATGGGGAAAATTGTTGGGTCACTCTAGCGACAAAGGGAATTTAACATGGAACTATAGTGTGGGTCTGTCTAGGGACAAAGGGGAATTGAACATGGGGAATAGAGTTTGGGCTTGTCTAGGGACAAGGGGAATTTAACATGGGATTTTTAAAAAAATTTTTTTTTAAAAAAAGGGTAGGCAATCGAAAGTCAATCTCTTTTCGAGACCTATGAGTGGCCCTGAAAAGGGCCTTTGGTTTATGTTAATGTATCCATTAACATAAAGGGCACCGCATTGGTCTTCTTCTTCGCCTTAGGCTGCGTCTCACTGTTGGACCGTAAATCAGCACTCTTTTGAGGCATCCTTGTCTTTCTACGTAGATCCTACGTATCCACAGACTGGTGTCTGTCCTGTGGACAACGGTCCACTTGGATCGGACATACATTAGCATGTCCGTCCTAAACATCATTGAAGACACAAGGGTGGATGATTCAACTGTGGTCCACATCTTGAGGCGACGAGAACAGGCGAATCAATGCAGTGAACTGCGCTTATTTATAGGTAGAGGAAGGATTGAAACGGATTGAGTTCATTCACCAATCCAAACACGCGTTACAAAATTCAGTCAGCCCGCATCCAATCCGAAGAGAACAGTCTGTGACGTCACGTGGTCTATATAAATTCGCTAGCGCCTCTGTGTAGTCAATCTATGCGACAGTGATTCAATATGACGGAAACTCAGAAAACGATCCATTGGGGTGCACCAGCAGTGGAGACCGCCCAAGGGAACCCGGACTTACTTTCAGAAGAGGTAAATTGGGATTTTGTGGATTTTTTTACCTCGCAAGAATTTGTTCCGGAACCTTCGTTACCTTCTTCATTACCGCAAGTGGAGAATTTTAGACAGAGACAGAAAGAAGAATTGGAGAAATTTATACAACGACAAAAGGAAGCGGAACAAGCTTTTCTCCTACAGCAACAGCAGCAAGAAGAAGAGGTAAGAAAAAAACAACAACAACAAGAAGAAGTAGCAGCAAAGAAACAAGAGGGTGAAAATCAAACGGTCACGGTACTGTTGGACATTTTAGCGGAGTTAAGAAGTCTGAAACAAATGTATCAGACTTCTTTATCACGACCGAAGAGAATACGACCTTCCCGAGCTAAACACGCCAACCCTGTGACTAAGCCTATCGTACCACCCTTAGTGATTTCAACCCAATCATCAGAAGTAGGCCTTGGCCATGGCAAAGGCTTAAGGCAGTTAAAGTTGATTGCTTAAACTCACCCCTACACCAAAAAAAAAAAAACCAAAGGCCCTTTTCAGGGCCACCCACGTCTCTCGAAAAGAAGTACAATTTCAATTGCCAATAACTTAAAAAAAAAAAAATTTACCCAAATAGTACGTGTATATGGGTGCGTGAGTGTACGTTCTTATTTTAAAATCAGAACTCAAAGACTCTTACCTTATATAATTAATGTATTCTTTTATCAATAGTTACAATCCAATTCACAATTCACAACATAGCACTTTAAAAGTTCATAAACTTCTTCTGTCTCATTGTTTACTCTCTCTGTTTTTTAAAATTTCTTCACCCTCACAGGCTTTTCCTCTTCTTCCTCCTCACTTTCTTCCCTTCTTCTTTTCTTCTCCTGTTTCTTTTTCTTTACCCGGCTGCTTTCTTCCTCTGACGAATCCCTCTCTTCCTCTGAAGAATCCCTCTTTTCTTCTGACTCCTCTTGTTTCTTTTTTGGGCAATCTGGAGACCAAAGTCCTTTTTCTTGACAATAATAACAGGTATCTTGACTTTTGTCTTTTCTAGCCCCTTTTTTTCTTTTTTGATGGTCTGGACACTCTGAAGACCAATGCCCTTTCTTCTGACAGATATAGCAAGTATCTTGACTTTTATCTCGAAAGGAAGGAGAGTAGTCCGTCGGCTGGTCTGAAGAGAATTTTCTAATGACCCCTCGCAAAGCTCTGATGAAACGTTCCATCTGGGTAGTCTCTTCCATCGTTGTGCTCGGTTTGAGAGTGAAATGAATAGTGAAAGGACAAGACACACACCCTTTTATATACTCTGGTTTGCCATGACTATAAATTAGTTTATGGTGTTTAAACTTGAGTCATTTGACGTTTTGCACTCAAGATGAAACGATCCAATTCATTTGAGAAGAAAGAAGAAGAAGAAAGTAAGAGGCAGAAACGTGATCTATCGCCTCGTACCAGAGCTGAAGTCTTGGTACAAATTCATGTCAGTGATTTTGAAGAGGACATGAGTGAACCAGAATCCAAACCCTCTAAACAAAGTTCGCCACCCTTAGTCAACCCTGAAAAATACAATTCCATTCGAGAGACGGAAAAGCGCTCCTCTAGAAAATTTAGAACCACGGCTTACAAATACACGGTGAAGTTTAAAGATTTCAAGCCCGACGTACCATTGTAGAAAGCAGAAGGTTTCATCATCGGAGTGTGGGATTCTTTGCTTACCACACTCAAGCGACAATGTCAACCCAAAGAAGACGATCGCTTGAGACTTTCCATACAGCACGACGGTTTGAAATTCCTGTTTGGATCGAGTTTAGCACCCCTGCAGAATTGACCACTTGCAAAGTCATGGACAAAATTCAACACGTGCAACAATCTAATGACCAGTTTGACATCACCGATGGAAAAGCCACACTGGACATGACCCACGTCTCTCCTCCTCAAGGGACTGGACGCAAAAAGATGTTATTGGTGAACGAGCTTCGCAACACCAAAACAAGTCTCGTCCGAATTAACAACCCTCAAGACCAGATGTGTTTAGCCCGTGCCATCGTGGTGGGACGAACCTATGCCAACAAGAACGACACGGTAGAATGGAAAAGAACCTGGAAAATTATTCAACGATCCGATCGAGCCAAACAACGAAATGAAGCAGAACTCCTGTTGCAACAAGCCGGACTGTCCAAAGACACACCCAGTGGCATTCCTGAGATGCAAAAATTGCAAGATGTCCTAGCTCCACGATACACCTTGAAAGTGTACCCTCAAGAAATGCGCGGGCCTCTGTTGTTTCGAGGGAAAGACTTTAAGGATGGAACATACATTCATGTCTATTATCACGATGACCATTTCGATACCATTACCAGTATCACCGGATTCCTGGGATATGTTTATTATTGTGAGAAATGTGACCATGGTTATAATAATCGAGAGCAACACAAGAATTGTGGATTGAAATGGTCAGGATGTTTGGCCTCTCCACCCTGTCTGAGCGAAGGACCAGTGCCTTGTTCAACTTGTCTGCGCACGTTTGTCAGTCCTACCTGTTACCAACAACATTTGAAGACGCAAGGTTCACAGCAGAAATGCTCTTGTCAACTGCTGAGATTGTGCCCCGCGTGTGGACAAGGCATACGTACCAATAGTGCCAAGGCACACGTATGTTCAGGAAAGAAAAAATGTCACATTTGTCACCACACCGTGGACTTGGAACATCAATGTTACGTACAACAATACCAACCCCAACCAGAGGAAGATGACGGTCACAAGAAGAAAGGCAATTTCATCTTTTTCGATTTCGAATGCATGCAAGAGACCGGCATTCACATTCCTAATTTCTGCGTGGCTCATCGAGCGTGCGAAAAGTGCATTCAGGAACCTATCTTCAGTTATTGCCCTCACTGCAGCAAGATTCCCGGAGGGCGTGAAAAATCTTTCGAGGACCGAACACATTAGCCGATTTTGCCAAATGGGTCTTAGACCCCATCGACAAGACGTGGAGCCAAGAGGACATCGAACGTTACGGAGATTGTCATCGTCATGCCACAGTGATAGCTCACAATTTCTCCGGATACGATGGACAGTTTCTTTTGAGATACTATACGGAACAAGGCACCGAGCGTCCTAAAGTGACTTTGAACGGAGCCAAAATCATTTTCATGCAAGTAGGACAAGTACAGTTTAAAGATTCGATGAGTTACTTGGCCATGCCTTTGAGCCGAATGCCTAAAAGGTTTGGAATGACAGAAATTGCTAAAGGGTACTTTCCACACTTTTTCAATACGGAAGCCAATCAACACGCCGTTCTACCCCATTTACCTGAGGCTCACTATGACGACCCCGACAACATGCGTACCGAACAACGAGAAGCTTTCTACGCTTGGTACCAGGCTCACGCCTCGGACCCTTTCGACTTTCAGGAAGAAATGTTAAAGTATTGTCGTTCCGACATTTTACGACGTTGCTGTGGAAAATTTCGAGAACTGTTCATGGAACACGGAGGGGTCGATCCTTTGAAAGAAGCTTGCACCATTGCCAAAGCGTGTTCCTTAGTGTACAGACAACGATTCATGGCTCAAAACACCGTGGCTGTCATCAGCCCTCAATCGACCAGGTATGTCAAACGTCAATACTCGGTCAAAGCCCTAACGTATTCGGTAGATGGCTGGGACTTAGAAAACCCCAAGATCGTGTACGAGTTTAACGGTTGCTTATTTCACGGATGTCCCGTCTGCTACCCTGATCGTAGCACTAAAAATCAGTTTTTACAACGAACCATGGAAGACTTGTACCAGGACACTTGTCAGCGACGCCTAAAGTTAGAACAGGAAGGATACCAAGTGGTGGAAATGTGGGAACACGAGTACGATCACCGTTTGAAAACCGATCCCGAATTTAAACGCCTCGTGGAAAGTTACAAGCTGATGGACTCCCTGAACCCGAGGGATAGTTTGTACGGAGGAAGGACCAATGCCACCTGTTTGCTGTACCAAGCCGACTAAAAGAAAGGAGAAGAAATCAAATACTTGGACATGTGTTCGCTGTATCCTTACGTGTGCAAATATTGTCGCTTTCCTGTAGGGCACCCACAATTGCTGACGGAACACATCGACCTGAAAAACATTCGACAATACGAAGGTCTGATCAAGTGTAAAGTTCTGCCGCCCACGGACTTGTACCATCCCGTGTCACCTCACCATTGCCAAGGCAAACTAATGTTTTCTTTGTGCCGTACTTGTGCCGAAACGTGCAACCAAGACCAGCCTTGCCATCACACCCAGGAAGAACGGGCCTTGACGGGGACGTGGGTCAGCGTGGAATTGTTCAAAGCTCTGGACATGGGATACCAACTGTTAGAAGTGTACGAAATTTGTCACTTTCCCAAGACACAACAATACCACAAGGGTGACCCCACGCAGAAAGGCGTTTTCGCCGACTACGTGGATGCCTTTTTGAAACTGAAGCAAGAAGCCAGCGGCTATCCTTCCTGGTGTCACACTCCCGAAGACCAAATAAAATTCAAAGAGAAATACTATGAACAAGAAGGCATCACTTTAGACCACATCGAGAAAAACGAAGGCAGGCGATCGTTTGCCAAAGTGATGTTAAATTGCTTGTGGGGTAAAATGGCACAACGACCGTGTTTACCCAAGACGGAATATTTGACAGAACCTTCCCGCTACTTCCAGATGATTCACAACAAAACCAAATACATGAAACACGTGGACGTCGTTCGCGAGGATTTGATCTTGGTCAATTACGAAGAAGATCTGAACTTTGTACAAGACGACCCTTTTGGAAATGTCATCATTGCAGCTTACGTGACAGCTCATGCTCGCTTAAAATTGTACGAAGCTTTAGAACTGTTAGGGGAACGCGTCCTGTACTTTGACACGGACAGTTGCATCTACATCGATCACCCGAGTCTACAGTACCCTGACATCGAAGGAGACCGTTTAGGAGCCTGGACAGACGAGCATCCCAACGACACGATTCTAAGTTTCGTCAGTGGCTGTCCAAAAAATTACGGCTACCAATACCGGGACAAACAAGGAGAAGTGCACACGACGTGCAAAGTGAAAGGATTGACTCTGAATTATCGTACCAGTCGAGTGGTCAACTTTGGGGTACTGAAAGAAGCCTTGCAATCGGGAGAGGATGAACATTTTAAAGTGACCACCTATCAACCGAACAAGATTGTACGTTTACCCACTCACCACATCGTCAATCGACCCTTGGAAAAAGTCTATCAAATCGTGTACCAGAAGCGAGTGCGACTACCCAACCACTTTACTTTGCCGTATGGACACCTTGGTATAAAACATTGGTTGTAAGAGGATAGTCACCCACTAGAAGGATGACTTCGCCACAGCAAGAATCGAGTGAGAAACCCGATGAGAACTCCAAGTTCAAACCCTACCATTTTCCAGTCTTCTTACCTGACTATTGTGATTGTGCCCGTCGATTGGACACGTTTCAGAAATGGCCTACGGATAGGGAAGGAGTACCTTCTTCGCATGTTTTAGCTAGAACAGGATTTGTCTACTTGGGACCTGTGTCAGGATTGGGATATGAAGTAC
Source organism: Sinohyriopsis cumingii (assembly GCA_028554795.2). Lineage (NCBI taxonomy): Eukaryota > Metazoa > Mollusca > Bivalvia > Unionida > Unionidae > Sinohyriopsis > Sinohyriopsis cumingii. Next base: position 10,646,394 of record CM068831.1, on the reverse strand, counting down.
AGTGTTTCGCTTGTGGCCTGAAGTTACGAATGGATCTATATATCTATAAAGATTCAGCTATTCTGGAACATACTCGATGGTCTCCGCACTGCCCTTACCTTTCTATGGCCTTTCCACTCATGACATTACGGTACAATGATGACGGTACCTTAGAGACGATACCTTCCAAAACAAGACATAAAAAACATAAAAAAGGAAAGATGTACAAGCTGGAGACTGCATTGCGACTAGTATAAAAAGGGCTATGGTCAAGATCGATAGTTCATTGGGACTACCAAGACCGAGCGAACAAGATGAATACTTTCAGAGAAACACAAAACAAGTTTAGAAAGGCACAATTCAAGTGTGGGGCTTCTGAAGTGGAATGCGATTGTGAGCCTTGCGATGGGTACGTTGCTGTACGTTGTGACCTTAGCGATGCCGTAAAGCATCATGGGAACTTTAGTGTCACTACCCCTATCATGGAAAGTGATGCTGTGCGTGTCAAACCTGAGGGATGCGAAAGTGATGCCACTCGTCCTCTTTGACATTTTACTGGGTTTCGTTTTAAAGGTGGATGTTCACCTTCACGTCTACCCCCCTACGGATGTCATCTAGCCCTGAGCAAACTCCTGTTCATGTCACCCAACCCTCATCGAAACGAACCTGTGAAAGACGAATATTCGTTTCCTGTGCGTTTGTCGGAATACTGCGAAAATCGTCTTCAATCGTTCAAAGGAAAATGCCTAAGTATCTGGGAGGACCGACCCCCTAAGAATTAGCCAGAGCCGGATTTTTCTACTTGGGCGAAGGAGATAAAGTCAAGTGCTTCAGTTGCGGTGTGTCACTTTACCACTGGGAACCGCAAGATTCGGCCTACGTAGAACATGCTCGATGGTCACCGAATTGTCATTACTTACCCTTAGTGGGACCGAGACATTAAAGTAACTTACCATGTCGTTGACGAAGAAGAAACCAGTTTGGCTAGGAGTCAAATGTTGGACATCACCGAGACCAGTATTTAAACTTCATTTCAAAAACGATATTGAATCATTACCTAAAGAACTGCAAGAGAAGATTTACAAGGAAGTTTGGCAGGGACTTGCCAGAGTGAAATCTCAATGGGTCACTGTAGAACTTTTGTGCCGTGAAATTCACAAGAGGAAAGTGAAAAAAGTCAACCAGTGTGTTAGATTTCTTTGGGTCAAGTGTGCATTCATCCTATTGTATTACTCTAGACCGTTTACATCAAAAGAGTTCAGTGACATTCTTGGACGTTACCCTGAATGGCAGTGGTCAGAAATTACTCACTATGTGGATTACTTTTGCTCTAGGAGAAGATTGTGAATTGTACGGACTGACCTATTCATGGATACTTTACAAGAGAACATTCGTGCTTTGCCTGTGGAGTTGAGAGAAAGGATTTACCGAGAGCTGGTCAAAATACAAGTCAAACGTAAAGAACAATTGCATCCGTTACGTCACCAGATCTTTAACCACTGGTACCTGAATGGTATAAGAGGACTGATTCGTCAGAAATTGTTTCAGTGGTCAGACCTTGTTGAACACTTTCAGTTTGTGAATGAACTAAACGTTCGTAATTTTGGTTACTTCGAGATTCACCTACTGCAACGTATTAAGGAAGACGAGTTAAAGGATTACCAACATATGTTACGTGGAATCTGCTTAGCGGAAGACGAAACACCTAGACAAACTCTGACGTTTCGGTTACAGTATGTAACATTTAAATTCCCTACTGGAGAACGAAGATGTCTAGTTAGAAATTACCTTTTTTGCTTCCGAAACAAAGAGACTATAAAATCAGGCTGCCATGCCACGGATTATGTCACATATCATTGAACAGATTACGTGGAAGGAACTCAATGACCATATTCAAACCGTGGATCATTACCATCAATTATTACAAGAACTTTATCCATTCAATTTGGGTCGACAAGTGGTGTGTGTCTTAGTGACTTGTTTTCTGGGATTTCGTTTACCAGCCGATTCCTTGTGGACTCTTTACGAACAGTACTTACCACCCCAATGGCCTTAAATGGTCACGAAAGACTCCTTTTGCTCAAAGCCTTGCGTTTTCATCTGGATACTTCTCGACCTCTACGGGAAAAAAAGATTCGTCAACTTTTAGCTACCCAAGACGTGTATGACGATGTGTGTGTAGCTTGTGACTTACATCCCCATTGGACAGATGTCCGTGCCTGGAAAGAATGGGATTTTGAGGCTTGGACCCAAGAAGTGGCCCAGTATGCACGAGAGTTGTTCAAGGAAAAAAGTTACTTTTCAACCTGTGTTAAAGACGGTGCCAGAAGAACCCGTCACCCAGAACAGGACTGTCGTGGACAGGCCTGAAAGACCCTTTCGGGAGGACACTTGTGTGACCTTACCCCCTATAGAACTGGTCAGAACATTACCCAAAACATGTTGTACAGACACTTGTTTCTATTCTACGTTAATGGTTATCATGTGCCTTTTATCCTTGTACTTAAGCCTTTGGCTTTTATATATTTTTGTCTTTCGTATTCATGTTTAAAACATTCAATAAACGTGTTCTGAAAAAAAGTATATAAACTCTTGTCTTGTTTGTTTTCGTGTCACGAGTGACATTCCTAACACTATGGCTACCTCTGCTGTCTCTACTCCCTCTTCCTCTACTGTCAAAGTCATCGACGAACACTTAGATCGTGCCAGTTGGGAGGCTTTGTATCTTCGCCATCCCTTTAACATGCTCATTGCTGGACCTAGCGGTTCAGGCAAAACCGAATTCGTCAAACGTTTGATCGAACATAAACATCATTTGATCGATCGGCCACCTCAGCGGATCGTGTGGTGTTACAAAGAGTGGCAATCGGCGTACAGCCTCTTGCGAGAAAGTCAAGGCGATTCCATCATGTTTGTGGAAGGCATTCCTAAAGAAGACGACGGCATCGTCTCTTACTCCCGTCAAACCCATTTGGTCACTTTTGACGACATGTTAGGAGAAGACGAAGAAGAAATTAAACTGTGGTTCACGCGCAAAGGGCATCACCGTAATGCCAGTGTCGTTTACATCACCCAAAATTTGTTTCAACAAAGTAAAGCCCATCGCACCATCAGTCTCAATGTGCATTACGTGGTCTTGTTTAAAAGCCCTCGAGATAAATCGCAAGTGCAAATCTTAGCCAAACAGTTAGGAACGCCTTGGCTGACTCAGGCGTACGACGATGCCACTCAAACGCCACACGCCTATTTACTCGTCGATTTGAAACCTACGACCCCCGAGGATTTGCGATTTCGTACCCACTTGTTTCACCACTGGTGCTAAGACGGAGGGCCTGTCCTGTACACGTCTCCGTCCTCGACTTAATTTCACTCCACATAAAAAAAATCTATAAAAACCTCAGACCCTTTTCGTCTGTCTCACACATTTTGAACATGTCGTCCCTTCAGTCGCATCTTCCCGTCAAATTGATTCGTGCCTTGTATGGCATCAGTCGAGAAAAAAATCCACAAATACGAGCTCGTGTCTTAGAAGCTAGTCTCAAAGAAGTCTTACGATGGTTCACGGTGACGGCACGTCAATTACTCCAAGGAATCATTCAGATTCCTCATCAAACCAAACGCTTTTTTGATCGAAACAAAGTCGCTTTGACCCAACTGGCCGATCCCCGCATCGACACTCAAACCAAAAAACAAATCATTTTGAAACCTGGAGGGAGCGGTATTCTAGGAGGGGTCATCATTCGCTCTCTCTTAAGATCGGATCCTAATGCCCCAAACTTCTCCCCAAGAAAAAAGTCAAACGAAGCTCCAAGAAGAAGAAAAAGACCAGGTCCCCAAGGAGAACCTCTCCAGTGGCGGGACCCTCCTCTTACCAGACACCACCCCGGAAAAAGAAAAGAAGCCCCCAGAAAAAGAAACAAACAAAAAGTCCCCAGAAAAAGAAAAGCCCACAGAAGAAAACTACTCGCAAGAGAGTCACTTCGGCCAGGACGCAACCTTACACACTCAAACCACGACCTGCCACGGCGGTGACTGCGTCTCCGGCAGCCTCACGTTCATCCACTTCTCCGTTGATGACACCAAGAACTGAAGAGTACTTGGAGACGTTGATCACACCAAGAACTTCTCCGTTGATGACCCCAAAAAGAACTTCCCCAGTGGCAGGACCCTCCAATTTAGTGGCAGTGGCTGCTGCTCACAAAGTACCTTCTCTCAAAATCAAAGTCCAAGAAAGATCGGGCATGTTACAAAGTTTACTGGATTTGTCCAAGCAAGAACTGGCTCGATTTAGTCCGTTGCGTACCCCTGCACGACGTGTCATGCCTGTCCTCAAATTGATACGACGTAAAGACAATCAGTGGCGACGCGTTCCAGTATAAAAAAGGTCTGTGACCAAGTCGGGGTATCAGTGTTTTTGGTGCTGAAGACTCAAAGATGTCACCCTCCAGAAAACATCCCTCTGCTAAACAACCCCAAGGAAAGAAAAGAAAAGGACTGCCTCCTCGTTTAGTCAAACATGGGGACATGTTATCTGTCCTGTCCAAAGCTTCTCCACCTCTACGAAAAAAACTCATTCAATCAGCCGCCAACGAGGTCATCGATACCGTGTGCGAATGGTGTTTGAACGTCTAGAAAGGCACGATCCATTGGTCCAAACACCAGAAACAATGCTTAGGCAAACATCGTCACGTTCTTCACCAAATGGTTCAAAAGAAAATTCCCATTCGTCAAAAGAAGAAGATGTTGGTCCAACGTGGAGGCATTTTACCCCTCTTCTTAGGTCCCTTACTGAAAGGAGTCTTGGGAACCATGTTGGGAGGACTGGTGGGAGCAAGATAAAAAGGCCCTCTGAAGTCCCAAGATCTCAGAATCGACCCCTGACAACCTCATGGAAGGACGAAAACTAGCTTTAGTGCCTTACAAACGATGGATGGAATACCATCGTTAGCAAGAACAACGCACTCCGCATTTACCTCCCAATCCCAATTTGAGCGAGATGTCCCAGTTACAACACGAATTGCAGTCCTTGATGGATCGCCAAGATTTGTCCGAAACAGAAAAATCGCAAAAGTACGGTCAACTCTTGCAACGACTGCAACTCTTTCACCAGAAAGCTTTAGACGAAACAGCTCTACCCACTCTGAAAGATTTTAAGACCTTGATGAAAAGTCCAGCACCATCACCAGTACCACTACCACCACTACCAGTGACCAAGACAGAAAAAGGAGAAGAAGAAGAAGAAGAAGGGTTTCAAACTCCACCAGAAAAAGTACGCAAGTTAACAACACCACCTACCTCCAGAATTGGATGGATTAAAAAGATGACGGCCACCCCTTCTTTATCACAAGAGAAAAAGAAAGTGAAGACAGAAGTGAAGACAGAAGTGAAACAAGAACCGATATCCCCTGTTCACACATCCTCCTCCTCCTCGACACCTATTGCCGGTCGCACACGCAAAGCATTGCAATCCAAGAAAATACCCCAAGAGAAAAAGAGTAGCATCCTTCAAGAGTGGGTGTCTTATTAACACACAAACAAACACAAAAAAATGGAAAAAGTGTTAGCCAGCATTTACTACGATCCCTCCCATCCTGCAGGTTACGCAGGAGTTCAAAAATTGTATCGTGCTGCCAAAACGCGACTGAAAAGTCTCCGTTTACCTCAAGTGCAACGATGGTTACAAGAACAAGCTACCTACACTTTACACAAACCCATTCGACGCAAGTTTGCCAGAAGTCGCACCCGAGTGGAAGGCATCGATCATCAATGGCAAGCCGATTTAGCCGATGTCTCTCATTTGGCCAGCTACAATCGCGGCTACAAATATTTGTTTTGTGTCATCGACGTCTTTTCCAAATTTGCCTGGGTCGTGCCCTTGACTTCCAAATCGAGCAGCAAGTTAGTGCGAGCCCTGCAACGGGTGTTGAAACAAAGCGGTCGTCACCCTCTTCGATGGCAAACGGACAAAGGTACCGAATTTCTGAACCAAGCTTTCCAAAAAGAATTAAAGAAACGTGACATTCATTTTTTTACCACCGAGAATCCCGAAACCAAGGCCAGCATCGTGGAACGTTTTCAACGCACTTTGAAAGAACGCATGTGGAAATATTTTACGCATCACCACACTCTGAAGTACATCGACATCTTACCGCACCTGGTGCAAGCGTACAACCAATCTTACCATTGAAGCATCGGACGTGCACCGCAAGAAGTGACTCCCGACAACGAAGTGTTGGTGTTTGAGCGCCTGTTTGGTACGTCCCCGACGAGGGCTGTCCCCAAGAAAAGCGAAGTTTTGGCGGTAGGAGATTGGGTGCGCATTGGCAAAACCAAACGCACTTTCGACAAAGGTTACTTACCTAACTGGACGACCGAATTGTTTCGTGTCACTGGACGAGTGCATGGCCGTCATCCTGCCGTCTATAAATTGGAAGACATGAACGGAGAAGTACTCAAAGGAACGTTTTACTTACCCGAGTTACAACGTGTCACCAAAAAAGAAGACGACGTGTACGACATCGAAAGCATTCTCGAACGCAGAACCCGTAAAGTGGGCAAACGACGTGTCAAAGAAGTGAAAGTACGTTGGAAAGGATATCCACCCAGTTTTGATTCTTGGATCGACGCTTCGCAAGTCATCGACTATAAAAAGAAGTGACCATCATGCCATTTCACACAGACGCAGCTACGTCGACCACTCCTTCATCCAGTTCTTCTGTGCAAGATTTACAAAAACAACCCTTGTGGGTGTGGTATGGAGAACGTGTGCCTAAAACGCAAATCGTCTTTTTCTGCCAAATCTTCGTGGTGTATTGTGTCATCGGTGCAGCCATTCCCAATTTGAGTTTGCAACAAGGAGACAAACAATTGTGGACCATTTTATTGAGCAGTTGCATCGGTTACCTGCTTCCTAATCCCTCCCTGAAATTCACCTCGAACGGGAACCACGGGAACCTTGTGTCCAGTGCCAGTGCCAGTCACCACTCCAACAACAACCACAACCAGAACCCCATTTTGGGCGGAGACACGCCTCTGACGTCCAGTAACCCCTCGGACAGCCACAGAACTCTGGAATTATGAGTCATCAAGACCAATTTTACTTAACCTTACCCAGTGACAGTTCCATGGAGGTGTTTCCCCACAACACGTTGTGCTGTTACACGGCCAAATTACCTCAGGCCATCCCATTAGATCACGAAGCCCATTGGGAAGTGGCTTTGGTAGAAATGATTTACCCAACACAAATCAAAAACATCACTGAAACTGAAAACACTTTTGACGTCGAAATTCTGGACCCAACAGTGCAGCAAACCATGACGACCACTTCTCAACATAAATCACTTCCCAAGACCGAATACCCCGCAGCAGCAGTGACACTTCTCCTCCTTTTTACATTTATCACTTTAAAATTAACTCAGGCCATTATTTTAGTGGTCAACATCTGGTGGAGGCCATCGCTGACAAATTCTATGCAGCATTTGACAAAGTTCTGACCGGACTAAAAAAACGTGTCACCATTGAGTTCCACAAACTGTCTCACCGTCTACTCATCAGATTTGAAAGTGAGGTAAAAAGTATACGTATTAAATTTTGCCCTGAATTGTATGACATTTTGGGTGGAGACCTCAATTTGGTCACGGATAAGCACTCCAAAAATATTGAGAAAGCAGTGATTGACAACAACGGGCATTTTGCAAGGTATTTTCGTTTCCCGGTAGAACTGAACCAGGGACTGAATTTGATGTTTGTGTACTCCGATGTGGTGGAGTACAACGTGGTGGGACACACCTCCGTACCATTACTGCGTGTCATTCCTTTCAAAGTAAATTCTGCTACGGCCACTGACGAGGAAGGTGGAAACACTTAACACGTTCACCGCGAATTTGTACATCCTCACTATTTGCCTGTCAGCAAGTCGTATTTGGACACGGTCAACATTGCTATAAAAGGAGATTTGGGACAAAATATTCCATTCACCAAAGGAAAAGTCACGGTGAAACTCCATTTTCGAAAACGGTTCTCTCACGATTCGTAAGTCATGTATCCAGTGTACCGAGGGGTTGCTCGACAGCGAGGACACGGTTTAGGACATATGTTAAAATCAGCCTTTCGTTCGGTGGCCCCGGTGTTGAAACCGATGGTGACACGCGGATTGCACGCCTTGAAAGATGCGGCACTGACGCATGGCAAAGAATTTCTCCAAAATGTCATCAGCGACAAACAAAACCCCAAAGAAGCCTTCATGAGGGCAGGCAAAAATGTCTTGCTACAAACGGGTAAAGACCTTTTGAGCCGACGAGACACACCTATAAATGCCCTGCACGCTACCGAGTCAGGCATTCAGCAAGGACAAGGCAGAAAGAGACGACGAAGAAAACACCCTTTCACCAGACTTCACACGTCTAAAGCTAGAAAGGCAAAGAAAAGAAGAACCGTTCGAGACTTAGACGTTTTCGATTATTGAGAAACAGCAAGAACAAAATGATGCACCGAGAGTCTTGCGCCTGTTCCAAGTCGGAACTGGATCTGTTTGCCATGCCCCCCACCATGATGACGATGCAAGTATCCCAGTGGGTGGAATTTCATCCCGTCTCCTCATTGACGGATACCGCTCCCATCGAGTTTGAAATCAAAGGACAGCCCGAAGATTACATCGATCTGAATAGTAGTTACTTGTACTTGAAAGTCAAAGTTCTAGATAAGGGAGGAGATTCTATAAGCGGCGAAGAGAAAGTAGCTCCCGTCAACAATTTCATGCATTCCTTGTTCAGCTCAGTGGACTTGTACTTGAATAACAAACTGATCAGTAGCAGCATGGATACTTACTCTTACCGTGCCTACCTGGAAAATCTCTTGACGTATGGAATAGATGCCAAGAACACCCATCTCAATGCTTGCGTGCTATAGGAACCTGACGAAGCGGGCGATTTTGATAAAACAGGTATTAGTGATGACCCCCCCAAAAAAAAGCAGACACCAATGAGGGATTTGTAGAACGAAGAAACAAAATATTAAATGGAAAGAGTTTAGAACTGATGGATCGTTTGCATTTGGACATGTGGTTGCAAGAGAAATATTTGCTGAACGGGGTAAATGTTCGCTTGAGACTGAATCGTAGCAGTGCTGCTTTCCATTTGTTGGCTGATACTGATTCTACTACTGGTGGCAATCCTAAAGCAAAATCGAGGAGGTCAAACTCTACGTACGACGCGTGGAAGTGTTACCCAAAGTGGGAAACGACATTAGTCAGACATTGAGCAGAACGACCGCCAAATATCCCATACGACGCGTGGAAGTGAAAACCTTCACCATTCCAACTGGACATCATTCCATGATCGAAGATCATCTGTTTGAAGGACAGTTACCCAAACGTTTAATCCTTGGTATGGTCAAGAATTCAGCCTTCAACGGAGACTTCACTAAAAATCCTTTTAAGTTTAAGCACTTTAAGGTGAAGAAAATCGAAGTCAGTCGCGATGGCAAGACCTTGTGTACAAGACCTTTCGAACCTGACTTTAGTGACACGAAGATGAATTACTTGAGATCGTACTTGTCCCTGTACCAAGCCACCGGCCAGTTAGGGACCAACACCAGTCACGGCATTACGTACGAAGATTACGCAGGAGGCTATGCTTTGTGGGCTTTCGATTTCACTCCAGACCAAGGCAGTGACGAGGGACATTTCCACCCTATAAAATCCGGCCAGATTCGTGTGGAACTTCAGTTTGCAGAAGAAGTGAAAGAGACAGTGAACGTCATCCTGTATGCAGAATTCGATAATACGATAGAAATCAACAGTTTGAGAGAAGTCATTCTAGACTATTAGAAGCTATGGAAGACTGTTATCCCTCTTTACCTAGTGGAGAAACTTTGGACATGGAATGTGAGGAGACCGTGGAAGGAGAATCCCAAGACAAAGACGAAGAAATTGTCATGATGAAGTCGAGATGGCCAGAACAAGAAGCCCATTTAGTCTCCTGTTTTGCCAAACACTTGGTAGAAAAAATGACGGAATTGATCAAGAAAGATTGCTATGGCTGTCAAAACGATCATCCCAGTCAAATTCAACACGATGAATGCCGAGTCAAGAAGAAAAATTGGACGAGTATCTGGACGAAGCTTGGAGTCTCATCTCGGACGAAGTCGTGTTGCACCAGTGGTATAAAGACTTGCGTGAACATTCTTGTCCACCATTAACCATTCAAGAGATCGATCGTATCGAAGCTCTCCTGAATCAAAGTGAGGAGACGAAACGAAGAAACGGTTATTTGTCAGACATTTTCAAGCAAAAAGTCAGGATCGAATTGATGACTTATTATTACCTGTGAAGAAGAAAAAAACAAAACATGGATACCTGGGAACTGTATTACCTTTTGAACCACAGTTCGTATACGGCTTTTTGGAATCCTGTCGTCTGTGCTAACTCCCTCATCGCAAACCTCAAGACCATCTAGCTTATGTGATCAACACGGACGACAGTCATCTCCCAGGAACCCACTGGGTAGCCGTTTACTTTCCTCAAGAAGGATGTGTGGAATATTTCGATTCGTACGGATTGCCTCCTTTGGAAGACGATATCATTGACTTTATGAGAAGAAATGCTCAGACCACCCGATTCAATAATGTGAAATTACAAGGCACAGATTCCTTGGTGTGTGGACAATATTGCGTGTATTTTCTGCATCATCGCAGTCTGGGCTATTCCTTAGAACATTTAGTGACTCATTTTGATCCTCGTTCTTCTTCTAGAAATGATGTGAAAGTAGATCAATGGTTTTGTGACCATTATGCTTATCTTTTGTCTCAAGCTAGGAAACGTAGTGTACATCAATGGCCTAATAATTTCCAACAGTGGAAATCACAATTTCATTCACAACGTTGTCAGCCCTGTTTAAAGTAGAGTGTTAACTGAAAAAATGTTTGTCATTTGAAAAAAATGTTTGATGTTATATTATTGGATTATTGTTAAAAATGTTAGAGTTGTTTGTTAGTTTTAAGTGATTTTGAATAAAAAAAATGTTGTGTTTTGAAAAAATGCCTTTGTCTTTTGTTTGGCTATAAGAATGTTGATTCATGCTCTTTGACTTCTCTCTATCCCTCTCATGACACTCATTGAACGTTGCGGCTCGAAAACCGTGGAGGGATGTTTTCCTTCACGTCCGCGCTTTGACTTTAAGAACCGGGGGTAGTTTCCAGTCTAACCATCCATTGTCGACTCATCCTCCTACGAAGATGTGCTCCAAACTAGCTAAGCTAAACGAAGCCTACGTGAATTTGCATAGGGTCAGACACAGTCTGATACCGAAGCCAGAAGAGATAGAGAATGTGAGAATGTTAAAAGTCACTGAAGACCTGATAGAAGAGCTCTTCAGAGAAGAAGTGAACAGGGAGAAAGAAGAATGGACAGAGAAGTACAGACTTCAGAGACAGCAGCAACAGCAACAACAACAGCAGCAGCAGCAGCAGCAGGAACCTGAACCTGACAGAGGCTTTGTCGATTGTCGTATCGACACCAAAGAGTTCTTCTCTTTCCGAAGAAGCAGACCTATCGTCAGAAAGTCTATCCTCAGAGGACGTCGCATTCTTAGAAACTAAAAGATTGCCATAGCAAACAAAAAAACAACCCTTTTCAAGGCTACCCAATACTCTAGAAAAGAAATAACAATCGATTTGCCAATGTGTGTAGGTAGAGTAGTGTGAATATAAACACTGACTCTTTTTTATAGTGTGAGTGTATGTGTTTGTGTATAGGATTGTGTGTTTGTAAGTGCTCACGTACGTTGGTGTGGATAGTAGATTAAGATCATGTTTTTGGCTGTTTGAGGTGTGGAAAGAGTAGATTTGGGGTTTGATTGGATTGCTTTGCGTATGTGGATAGTATATTGTAGTGATTAATGAAAAGTTTTAGAATAGTAATGGGTAGTATAAAAAAGTGAGTGACTTTTTCTTTTAGCTCCGCGCGTTGTTTGATCATGATCTAGGTAAGATCAATTTTGTTTTAGGGGGATGTTTTCCATCACGTCCGCGCTTTCAGTATAAATTGAAACTCGCTGGGCAGTCTAGCTACCCTGTTCATTCGTTGACAAGACAATGAATACCAGAACTGTGAAACTGCTAGAACTCCAGATGCACCTGGAATATGCCAGGCGCATACTAAATGAACTGGCCGCGGAGGCCATTGTCGATGAGGCAAGGATGAAAGAGGAGGAGGAAAGAAGAAAAAAAGAGGAGGAAAAGGAGAGAGAAAATTTCAGAATCCCAGAGACTGAAAATTGGGATTCTGAAGCCACTTATCCCGCCTCTGCACTCCCAAGAAGAAAGGTAAAAGGAGACTGGGGAAGAAGATGTGTGTGTGGTGCCAGGCCTGGAAGGTGCCATCATTAGATAGGTGCATCTGGAGTTAAAAAAACAAACAGCCCTTTTCAGGGCTACCCAATACTCTAGAAAAGAAATAACAATCGATTTGCCAATGTGTGTAGGTAGAGGAGTGTGAATATAAACACTGACTCTTTTTCATAGTGTGAGTGTATGTGTTTGTGTGTTAGTGTTTGTAAGCGCTCACGTACGTTTGTGTGAATAGTAGATTATGGGTTCGTTTATTGTTTGTTAGCGTATGTGGAGAGTATAGTTAGGGTTTTGTAACCGCTCACGTACGATTGTGTGGACAGTAGATTATGGATTTAGTTTTAATGATTTGCGTGTGTAAATAGTAGATTTGGGGTTTGTTTATTGCTGGTTCACGTATGTGGATAGTAGATCATATGAAATGAGAAAAGTAGGGGATGTTTTCCTTCACGTACGCGCGTTGTTTGGTCATGATCTAGGTAATATCAATTTTATGTCTTGGGGGATGTTTTCCATCACGTCCGCGCTTTCACTATAAGAACCCACAGTATGCGTCGTTCAAACCATTCTACAGAGAAGATGGCTTCAAACCACCTCGATAAAATGCAAACATTGCAAGACGTCCTGGACAATTTGGGCATGATGGAACAAATGCTAGTGAAGCTAAATGAAGGTCACTATTCTTATAGCCCCCATCGAGATAAGAGGGAGATTAACAACTTAAGAAAAGTGAAGGACATAATAAGTGCTGTGATGAAAGAAATAAAGGAGGAGAAGGAGGATGAAGAGGAAAGGATAAGGATAAGAGAATGGAATGAAAAAATTGAAAAAGAAGAAGAAAATGAGAAGAGGAAGAAAGAAGAGGAGGAGAAGAAGAAAGAAGAGGAAAAAAGGAAGAAAAGAAAGAAAAGAAGAGAAAGAGTGTAGGAGAGAAAATATGAAGTTGGTGGAGAAATAGAAGAAATTAGAAGCAGAAGAAACCCAAAGGCCCTTTTCAGGGCCACTCATAGGTCTCGAAAAGAGATTGACTTTCGATTGCCTACCCTTTTTTTAAAATTTAAAAAAAAAAAATCCCATGTTAAATTCCCCTTGTCCCTAGACAAACCCAAACTCTATTCCCCATGTTCAATTCCCCTTTGTTCCTAGACAGACCCACACTATAGTTCCATGTTAAATTCCCCTTGTCGCTAGAGTGACCCAACAATTTTCCCCATCTTAATTTCCCTTGTCGCTCACGATTTATTCCCATATTAATTTCCCTTGTCGCTAGAGTGACCCATGATTTTTCCCCATGTTAAATTTCCATTGTCGCTAGAGTGACCCAGGGGTGTTTTTAATGCTAATTCCCATTGTCGCTAGGGTGACCCCATTCACTACTAATATCGGTTGTGGAAGGGGGCCCCGAGTGGCCGAGTGGTCTGATACGTTACGGATCACTGCCATCTCACCTCTGTCTGTGTGGGTTCGAGTCTCGGATTCGGCTAATGTGGGTATGTGAGAAAGCTTGCCGGTAGCTTCTCGTGGGTCGGTGGTTCTTTCCGGGGTTTTCCCGGGTTCTTCATCCACCATTAATACTGGCCGCCATGTATAGCCTATCGTGTGCTGAAAAATGGCGTTAAACCCTACAACAACAACAACAACAATCGGTTGTGGACTATACAGCTTGACCTTATTTCAGATGTGCATCTCTCAAAAATCTGCTAGCTCCGCTTGATCCTTTTTTTGTTGACATGATATTTATTTGGTAACTCATTCATTGCACTTTCAGGAGCTGGCATTGTTTAGTCTGTGAACATTCATTTCTCTATTTTATTAACTGCTAAAGGTAGCGTACTTCATATTAATTCAAGCTGATTTTTTTAAGCACAAAGAAGCAGTCACTTTAGCTAGCTCTGTGCTTAGATAATGTACTTTCCACAAATATAATATCCTAAGAAACCATAGTAAATGAAATTAACATAGAGATATACCAATATTCTCTGCATTATGCAAAAATAAACATCTTTACCTTACACCCACCACTCTCTCAGAAGTTGATAACAATTAACATATGTACAGTTCCCCTTAAGGTATAACGCAAGTCCAGGTGGGTAGAGCTTAAGGCAGACGTGGGCAAACTTTCCAGTGCAAGTGCCGCATACACAAATTTACACCTTGTCGCGGGCCACATAGTTCATTAAGTAAAATAATTAATATTTGAAATGGCAAAAACAAAAGGTTATTCTAAATAACATCATAATTAATTTTCAGTTGTTAATATGTTGTTAATATTTGAAAACTTAAACTTAAACTTCACGAGAAGCACATTTATTTGATAAACAGAGTAACATAAACAGAGTCAGTGCGAATGATGACTTGTTCCTAGGCTCATGAAAACCCTTGGCGGGCCGCATGCGGCGCGCGGGCCGTAGTTTGCCCACCCCTGGCTTAAGGTGTAGGGAACATTGTTTTCATAAATAAAGAACAACACTAGCTATGATTGGTTCATTATGTAAGAGTTGTACTTTCTGTTAGGCTTAAAAAAAAAGTTAAGCCGCTTGGCAACATGTGAGATTATGTTAACTCCTTTCTGGATCATATTTTGTATTTTTTATGATTTAAAAAAAAATGTTTTACACATGGCTGAAAATGTGACTCTTGTGACTAGATAACTCTTACCCCTGCATAGTTCCAGCAGAGTTATCTCTCTTAAATGCAGAGGAGTACATGGTTTTGTCTTTGTCAAATTGACAATCTAACATTGTACTCTATGACAGTGTGTGACATGCATGCTAAGGTAGGATAGAAAGTATATTTATTTCACAAAACATTATCATTGCGGTATATGGAAAAAAATTGGTACCGTGATACCTTAAGGTGGCAGGGTCCAGTTTCGTAAATTGGCCCTTGGCAAATGTGTTAACTCAAGGCTATGGTATGACCTTTTCAGCTATTATTGTTTAGTATTTAAAGATATGGATATATTTGTGAACTAGGTGTTTCGGGCTTGTGTTGTTCTTGAAACTGATGCCAGGCATGTACACCTTCCATAGCTACACTGCAGTATGTTGATAGTGAATTACCAATAGTCGGCTAGGAAGAAGAGCTAGCCTCCCATAACAGTAAACACATGGGTTTGGGGCAAGTAGAATATCTCAAAAACGGCTTGGATGAGAACTATTTTCAATTGCACTAGCCTGCTTAGTGCTCACTATTTTGCATAATGGTCATCTAGGAAAAGGGTCTGTGTATGCACTGTGAGCATCACATGGTGTCAAAATGACCTTCGGACATGAAAATTGCCGGTCTAAATTTGGGTTTGGGGTGCATAAACTTCTGCTATGAACTGCCACTGACGTCTCTGGTCAAGTAGATAATATTCTTATGCTTTGTTTTAATATATGTATCGAAAGATATGGACGTTTTTGACTTCACTTGTGTATTTTATTTTTTATACTAGGTCGCTGATCGCGGCATTAAATTTGTACATAAAAACTGGCCCCGCCTCCTTATTAGCCAAGCTTATCCTATTCTAGACTAGTTCCCTGTTTTTCTTATACTGTATCGGAGCCGAGAAAACGAGTCTAATTAGTCTGGTTTCTGTCCAATGAACCAGACTGTTCATGCAGAAATAAACGACTCTAATCATAAAACACTTTTTATATAAAGTTTCTACAGAAATAACATGGTAGATTTAACTGTTCCAAATACTTTGACTTACAATATATTAATACTAAATAAATTTCATTTTCCGGAAAAGACCGGTTGTTTCCGTTGTGTTGCTAAGCAATGTAAACCATCATGGCGGACACTGTTTGTATTTGCCAAGTCGTTCGTCAGAGAGTTTTCAGCCGATTTTGCGTTTGACTAATTATTGAAATAGCACAGAAACAGTTTGTACGTTAAAAGTAAGTTATTTATATTTAGTGTGAACCGTGGTGTAAATATTGTCATAACATATGCGCCAAATTTGTTTGAGAAGTGTCTGGAGAGTTTTGAAACTACCGTGGATATTTGCCAATTTCATTCCTCGTTCTTGGTGTGGATATTACGCATGATGTCTCGTATTACTGAAAAGAATTTGCTTAGTTGCAGCTTGCAGAGTTACATATTTGTTGATAAAATTTTCAGTGGATGTTAGCGTTAGGTATGGAGGAAAACCCCAAACGGCCGAATTCACTGTATTTAATAGTCTTAACCCTTCCACCACAATGCAGTTTTGTTGGCATAGAACCTTCAGTAACAAATTCAAGGTTATAGATCAAATTGTATGACCAATTGGCTAAAATTTGCATATCTATTACATACAGCTGTTAAAGATAGGTGCAAACTGATAACAGGTAAAATACACAAGCAGTTATTTATTTACCTCATTAGAAAGACCATGTTTTCAGAAACGTCTTCTGAATAAAAGATTTGAAAGTATTCCAGATTTTTTTTCAGGAGCCATATAACCCTGGTGGGTCCAACTCTCCAATAAACTCAAATCAATCCCTGGATTCTAAGATTTTTGTCCAAATGAATACACATGGAGTGCACCCTTATCACAGTTCAAAATTTCTAGGTCCTCTTCATTGTAACAACTGTCACCCACAAGCACATTCCATTGCATTTCCATTTCATTTTCAGTTAACTCTATTAGGTCACAACTGTAAAAATGCTATGATGATTCATAATCTAACACTTCACTATCAACATGCTCAAACTCCACCATTTTGAATAAAACTTCACCATTCTGAAAACATGTTTAAAATTGACTTCTTTCTTCAATATTTCTAGTGGTATTCAAGCTAAACTCATGAGATATTCACTTGAATTCTACCATTTTTAATTAAAATTCCCAATTCGTAAACATATTTAAAATTGCTTTTTTCTTCAGTATTTCTGGTTGTATTCCAGCTAAGCTCATGAGATAGTCCAAATATAATATCTATGTTACAGGAAGGAAGTTATCTGAGGTAACCCAAAAATGTATGTATTCAGGTACTATGACTCTAGAGAAGAACACTGCCTCATTCTGGTAAATCAGTCCATAGGGTTTATAGACTTACTTCCCCTGGACTGAAATACTAGTCCACAGTGGTGAAAGGGCCAAGTGCTTATTAGTAACATCAATAGGTATAAAGTAAACCACCTGTTTCTGTCACCACAAACTGAATTTGACTGATTAATGAAAATAAAATCTTGGTCACCAGAACATTCTGTTCAAAATAATACTAATTCTGGACACACTAGATACTACCCATGTGTTTTCCTGACTCACATTATATGAGCCTATTTTGTGCATGTCATTGAAAATATGTATTGGGCCATAGAAATGGAATACATTACTTTAGACCATTTTCGTCATCTTGTCAACAAAGGAACTAAACCAGGTTTATAGTTCAGCATAACAATGTCACTAATGGCAAGATATATAATTAAGCAAACTAAACTGATTTAAAAAAATAATAGAAGTTCAACTTTTTATACATTTGGTAAGTTATGAAGTTGAAGAGGATCAACAATGGATGATATGTAATGTGTTGACAACATATTGTCTATGGAAAAATAAAATCTACAGAAGAATTTTAAAACAGACTTGACAATCATGCTAGAGCTGACATGTTTGTATGCAGATGATAAAGTAGGTGTAGGACTTGACTTAAGATGCAGTATTGTATTATGTTAAAAATTTGTATCTTTTGCTTAATCTATGTATTTGTATTATTCTTAAAGATAAATATTAAATAGGTTTTGATGAATGGTGGTGTATATTATAGATTCTGGATCAAAAGTTCAAGAACATCATGGGGTGGGTCTTCATATTGACATTTAGAAGTCACATTTTCATATGCATTCAGAATAGAAATGTGGGATATGTTTTTATACTTTATGAATATTTATTACCTAAATTAAAGAACAATAATTCTTTCATGGTACAAATTGGATTTTTGAGCCAAAATGACGTATGATCCAAGGTTTAATAAAATGACTTATCATTGTGCAGATTAGGCCAACACTGTGACATAATATGTAGTAAGTGAAAAGTTATAAATTATTAAGTATAAAGCTTTCATTAAAATCTCAAGGACAGTATAAATTATTATGTTAAAAGCTATCATTAAAATCTCATGGACAATCTGTTTTGCAGAAAATGCATCTATAGGCAGTTTGATATTAAAGTTTTATACAAAATGAATCAAGGTACTGAGATACTGAGCTATTGCATTGTAATTGTCTTGTAGCATGATGACTAACAAAGATCCAATGTTTGTTATATTTTTTGCATGCTTTGGGCTTTGTGTAAAATGCATGTGGCAAACATCTGTTGCCATGTAGTGGGGGCTGCCAGCCCGGTCCCTTGCCTGATAATCATGTTACACATAATGGCAGTCAAACTTTCCTGACTGAATAGCAAAGAAAATTCAGTAATGTTCATGAAATCATAATATAAAATAACTTATTTGCCTCTTTGCATTTTACTTATTGGCTTTTCTTCTTTCACCACATATAGTTTTCTAAATATTGGTCTGCCAAAGTTTATATCTTTACTTGTAATACCTATCTAAAGGTAATAAAAAGTACTTGTCATTAGCTATTTACAAATCCTAAATGAACCTTATGTGTATGCATGAATGGGATACATATTGAATTTTCTTGCAGGTATAAGAATTCATTACTAGGATACCCAAAAGGTGGTTAGAGATTTAGACTCAAGATTCATTAATTAAGTATAGAAAACTGAATCACCAATTGTGATAGATAGATAGATGGATAGTAGATAGATAGATAGATAGATAGATAGATACATAGATACATAGATAGATACATTGATAGATACATAGATTCATACATAGATAGATACATATATACATACATACATACATACATACATACATACATACATACATACATATGAGCAGAGAGTTCCAGGCTGTAGATTTTTTAGGTTCATCATACTCTTTGGGAGTAAAATTGTGCCATTATTATTTTTACCAAAATACATTGAGAATTGTGTTATTGTCTATATTGTAAAATGCTGCTTATGGCCAATACAGGCCTTCCTACTTACCTACCCTGTTTTAGGAAACACTGTCAGTGTTGTTCAGGACTGACTAGAATCTTTTTATTTGCAAATAGTTTGTGCAGAAAACAGCTCATGTTCAGTTTCTCCAAGTTTTGCACAAAATCTACTTCTCCATGCCACTGAATGGATTATTGGTAAGTGGCATTTAATTTTCACTACATACATTCTCCATATTGCTGTACACTGCATCAACATCTGTGGACAATAAGGTATGGAATTGTTTTCATTGTAAGTAATTCTTTCACAAACTCACTGCTATATGTTGCAGGACACATAACTGAAAGAAACTGGACATCACTATTACTGTACCATAATGGGTTGTCATTTCTTGACAATTAGAGTACCATCCCCAACCCACCTTTTCACAAATTATGCATTACCAATTGTTTTTAAGGTAAATATGCTATGAGAAATGTTGTTTTCATAAAATAATGGCAGTTAAAATAATTTGTGATAATAATACTTATTATAATTTATATGAAATTATAATCTTGCAAAATTATGAAACTGTACAAAGTATATGTTTTTTTATAGGAAAAAATACAATTTACTATTCATATTGATTTCAAGTTTCCAAGTTTCCAGGTTAGATTTTTGGACATTTATTTTGGAATGGGTGGCTAAAGTACATAAAGTACATAACCTACTGAAAAGTTTCAATTCACCAAAACTGCATGATAGTGGTATAGAGGGTATATTATTTACTTACAATACCATTTGTTTTTACACTGGTACCAATTTTAAAAACAAAAAACATCAAGGATTTATTAAATGCACAAAACTTAATCATTTCATTTATCAGTTTATTATTTATCAGTTTATTATTTATAACATAATTGTCACGAGGTGGGCGTAACATTGTTGTCTTGCTCAAGTTTGAAACCAAATGGAAGCTGTCAATGTGAACAACAATAAGACTGCTCACTGTCCTTTTAAGATGGCGATAAAAGTTCATTTTCAGTGCAAACTGTGTTATCTGCAGCCGATATTCGCAATGATGTGTTTTAATGTTTCTAAAAGAAATTGAAGAAATACTTCCTTTATCATGTGTTAAAAGGGATGTAACTCCCAAAATTAAGAAAGTTATGGAATTATTCAGAATTTGTCAAAAATGGGGATCTCCATTACAACTGTTGTTTGAAAAAAACAGACCCATGTTAATATGACAGGTGTTGCTAAAGAAACTCCCATTTGGTTTGAAATGCCAACAAGTTAATAGGATTCAGGACCACTTAATGATAATGAGGTTAAAAATTATAAATTGATGAATAAAATGAATATGCTTTGTGCTACTTTAACATTGTGATGCTTTTGGTTAAAATTGATGGGGGGTACAAACAAATGAGACACAGATTTTAAATTGCTTTTTGAATATTTTCTGTGTATTTCTTCCTGGAGAAATTTTAAAAATTGAAGAACTGCTCCTTTTTTTGTATACTCACAAGTTGTGACCAGATAAACTCTTATTTTCTCATGAAATGACTGTTCCATGAATAAACTACGGTATTGAATGTTTTCTTTATTATAGAATGAGGTCACAATTGAACATGTCAAGGCTAAGTAAAAGGAGATAAAAAAGCTGGTAATTTTTGGAAGTAAATAGGTTACTCATTAGTTTTAGCAGTTAATTTCAGGAATTAAGTGTGAGTTAAACACACTGGAGCAGTGGATTTTTAATTTATACATACTGTTTTATGAAAATTACTTGTGCCTATTGATGATTTTTTTTATATTTGACCTTTAAGTGTTTGGAGTTAAAGTAATTGAGGTTTTACTTTATGTCTTATCTTCAAGGCATCAACTGTAGTTGAGGTGAAGAGAAGGAGGGAAGATGTCGTATGGACAGCCACTGACCCACCAGAGCCTTAATGGACACCCAGGCAAAGTTTACATCAGTGGCACAGAAAATGAATTTCCAAATGGCCGGCTGGCTAGAGGTGGAGGTGGACCAGGGATAAACAGTCCAAACCCCAATGTTGGGGCATCGCTTGATAGTCAGTTAACAGGAGCAAATGGACCTCTTGGTTTGAGAGGAATTGATCCAGAGCAGCTAAAGTCACGCCTTTGTTTTTATGCTCCACAACAGGCCCCTGTCAATACCAGAATTTTGAAGTTTAATCATAAAACCAAGGCACAGATAAAAAAAGACTCAGTGTCAGTCGCACCAAAACTTGAGCCAGTGGTAAGAGATAAGATGGTTTGGTAGTCTAATTTTATTGTCTATTTCTGTTGTCTATTTCTATTGCCTATTTCTTTAAACATTTTGTAAGAGATTTACAATATTAGACTGGACACTTTATATGGTAACTTTGAAAGCATAGTAAGAAATTTTATCAAACTAAAAATGATTTTAGGACTTTCTCACAATAATAGATTTACTTTTGAAATATTTTGCAGACTGTTTTAGCATACTTAACTGTGAGATGGTCTTCTACATTTTAGTATGCTTAATTGTGAGATGGTCTTCTGCATTTTAGCATACTTAATTGTGAGATGGTCTTCTATATTTTAGTATGCTTAATTGTGAGATGGTCTTCTGCACTTTAGCATACTTAATTGTGAGATGGTCTTCTACATTTTAGCATACTTAATTGTGAGATGGTCTTCTACATTTTAGCATACTTAATTGTGAGATGGTCTTCTACATTTTAGTATGCTTAATTGTGAGATGGTCTTCTACATAATAGCATACTTAATTGTGAGATGGTCTTCTACATTTTAGCATATTTAATTGTGAGATGGTCTTCTACATTTTAGCATACTTAATTGTGAGATGGTCTTCTACATTTTAGCATACTTAATTGTGAGATGGTCTTCTACATTTTAGCATACTTAATTGTGAGATGGTCTTCTACATTTTAGCATACTTAATTCTGAGATCATCTTTTACATTTTAGCTTGCTTAATTGCAAGATGGTCACTGACAGTTTAGTGCATTTTGATCACTTTGCTATTAGATTTTCTCTGTTAAATAGTTCATTTTACTATCACATGCACTGCTTAATTGGAAAGTTGCATGCTAGTTTCTGATCATATAAATACAAATGTTCCACATCTGAAGGATAAGTCTGTACCCTATATAAGACAGGTATTGTCATTGATTGTATTGTACTAGGGACTTTAATTTGTGAAGCTTGTGGCAATATATCTTACTTACTGATGTTCTTTGAGTCTTGTTTAAAATTAATGCGTCTCATGCTCTGATCCTGCTAATTCATTGACCAGGTCAGCATACAATTGAGTATCTGGCATTTTTAGCTGTACAAAATGGTATAAGCACAAACTGATGAAAAGCATATTTGTTGGACCAGTAAATATTTTGGAGGATCAGGAACTGTTTAAAGTTGCTGGTCTTTAAGCCAGAGATAATCAAAGGGAAAAATGGAACATTGCTTATAACCCATTATAATGTGATTTTGCTTATGGTAACATGTCTTTGCTTATAGTGTAAATTAGTATAAAGCATTTTGATCTGTAGTACAGAACATTTGTATGGCTGTCTTAAACAACAGGAAAGTGATGACCCATTGTAATTTATTTAGAAAATGCAATCTGAATATTAGTACTTGGGTGTAAAAACTGTATGAATTTATTCGAGTTTACTGACATGTCAGCACAGTTGTGGCTATATGAAACAATAAAAACATTATTCAAACTTTTCCAGCCACCCTTACAGAAATATCAAAAGATAATTTCCCCTGAGTACATACACAGAAAGAACAAAGAACGTCTAGAGGCAGAAGGAAAAATTATGAAGGATGAGCCTGCTAAGAAGAAACACAGAGGATTAGTTGAACCACTTGAGAGAACAGAAACTGAATCTCCTCTCCCAGAATTACCAGATGATCTCAAATTGAAACAGGTTAATATGTGGCCTGTGTTGTTGGGACACTATTGTTGTTTTATTATTTGACTTGAGTCAGTCAGAATATGCAATGTGACTTTAATTACTTCCATTATTCTAGAGAAATATAGGTTTATTTGAGAAGTCTAGGTACAAGTAAAAATGATCTATGAAGATTTCTCAGTCCATCAATTTACATACCAACATGAATATTGCAACCTACAAACAACAGATATGAGTGCATGATATAGAGGAGTCATTTTGATTGCATAGGGAGTATTCCTTACTTTGATTGCGTAGGGAGTATGCCTTACTTTGATTGCTTAGGGAGTATGCCTTACTTTGATTGTTTAGGGAGTATGCCTTACTTTGATTGCATAGGGAGTATGCCTTACTTTGATTGCTTAGGGAGTATGCCTTGTTGTAGTTTTGTAGGGAGTATGTTTTACTTTGATTACGTAGGGAGTATGCCTTACTTTGATTGCTTAGGGAGTATGCCTTACTTTGATTGCATAGGGAGTATGCCTTACTTTGATTGCGTAGGGAGTATGCCTTATTGCATAGGGAGTATGCCTTACTTTGATTGCATAGGGAGTAAGCCTTATGTTGATTGCGTAGGGAGTATGCCTTGTTGTAGTTGCGTAGGGAGTATGCCTTACTTTGATTGCTTAGGGAGTATGCCTTACTTTGATTGCATAGGGAGTATGCCTTACTTTGATTGCGTAGGGAGTATGCCTTACTTTGATTGCATAGGGAGTATGCCTTATTGCGTAGGGAGTATGCCTTATGTTGATTGTGTAGCGAGTATGCCTTACTGTAGTTGCGTAGGGAGTATGCCTTACTTTGATTGCTTAGGGAGTATGCCTTACTTTGATTGCATAGGGAGTATGCCTTACTTTGATTGTGTAGGGAGTATGCCTTACTTTGATTGCGTAGGGAGTATGCCTTGTTGTAGTTGCGTAGGGAGTATGCCTTGTTGTAGTTGCGTAGGGAGTATGCCTTACTTTGATTGCGTAGGGAGTATGTCTTGTTGTAGTTGCATAGGGAGTATGCCTTACTTTGATTACTTAGGGAGTATGCCTTACTTTGATTGCTTAGGGAGTATGCCTTACTTTGATTGCATAAGGAGTATGCCTTACTTTGATTGCTTAGGGAGTATGCCTTACTTTGATTACTTAGGGAGTATACCTTACTTTGATTGCGTAGGGAGTATGCCTTACTTTGATTGCGTAGGGGGTATGCCTTACTTTGATTGCATAGGGGGTATGCCTTACTTTGCGTAGGGAGTATGCCTTACTTTGATTGCGTAGGGAGTATGCCTTAGTTTGATTGCATAGGGAGTATGCCTTACTTTGATTGCGTAGGGAGTATGCCTTACTTTGATTGCATAGGGAGTATGCCTTACTTTGATTGCGTAGGGAGTATGCCTTACTTTGATTGCATAGGGAGTATGCCTTACTTTGATTGCATAGGGAGTATGCCTTGTTGTGACTGCGTAGGGAGTATGCCTTACTTTGATCGCATAGGGAGTATGCCTTGTTGTGATTGCGTAGGGAGTATGCCTTACTTTGATTGCATAGGGAGTATGCGTTGTTGTGACTGCATAGGGAGTATGCCTTACTTTGATTGCATAGGGAGTATGCCTTGTTGTGACTGCTTAGGGAGTATGCCTTGTTGTGATTGCATAGGGAGTATGCCTTACTTTGATTGCTTAGGGAGTATGCCTTACTTTGATTGCGTAGGGAGTATGCCTTACTTTGATTGCATAGGGAGTATGCCTTACTTTGATTGCTTAGGGAGTATGCCTTACTTTGATTGCATAGGGAGTATGCCTTGCTTTGATTGTTTAGGGAGTATGCCTTGTTGTGACTGCTTAGGGAGTTTGCCTTATTGTGACTGCTTACGGTGTCTGGCTTGTTTAATTGCTCAGGGAGTATGACTTGTTTTAATTATTTAGGGAGTCTGTCTGGTTTTTACTGCTTGAAGAGTGTTGCATTTTTTTTTTCTGATCTGGTACCAAATCTTAAAAAGGGTGGGGGGGAATTTTATTGCTCAAGGCAAGTCAGGTAAGCTACTGACCAGTCTGTTATGTGTGGCCTAGGGTTCAGAAGGCCTTGGGTTTAATCCTCAGTCTCCCAGTCTGTTAAAAAGTTAATCAACTTAAAAGATTATGGTCCATTGGCAAGCAAAGCTTATTTTTCATCAAGAAAAATGCTGTAAATATGCAGTAATGGAAGAATTTATATTGCAAAGTTATTTTGCTTATCTTCAGAACTCTCTTTAATGAATGTCCATTCAAGAAATCTTACAGATAACTCTGGTCTTTCTATGTGTTCATGTTTAATACTTCATATTGAACACATATATGGAAAAATAAGTGATTTGTTGTTGATTACCTTTCAATCCAAATTAATTTGAATGTTAGCTTTTACCAATTCACTCTGTTTTGGCCATCATCAAAATTGATAAGTCTTCCGTTTACTCAATCAATGTATTTTGGGCTAAACCAAAGTATCCAGTAAAGTGCACTTTAAATCTTGTATTTTCTGTATCTTTTATTGAATTTTACTTTGAAAATATTGAGGATACGTCTGTATGAAATTTATCCCGTTTAAAATATTTACTTTAAGAATTACACAGTGCATGAAATTATTAGAAGGATCAAGCTATAAATTACAATAATTTACTTTACTCTACTTTACTCTATCTACCTACCTTCAGTTAACATCCTTTTTCAATTGAAAGCTATACTGGAAGGTCTGGTATGGCCATAGTATATGCATTTTGTGTCATTTTCTTCCAGGAGGCACTTGTTCCCAAACAACTGACTCTGCCAATTGAATCAAAGCCAGTTGCTGTGAAAGGAAAGGTTCATTCCCCGAGAGGACCCATGATACCACCTTCTACCAAACCCAAAGGTGAGACAATAAATTCATTGACATGCAAGGGATCATATAAATGTGTCATGTGTGGTCAATCATGACTAATAAATAGGTTGAATGTGAAAGTGATATTAATAAAAAGGATCCATAAATACTGCAGTTTGTTTTCTTTGAGCAGAAGTGTCCTTTATTTGAAGGAGTTTGATAAAGCAAGTTTTATTTTAGGAACAAGTTTTACTTGGTTGATAAGAATTCTTTAAAGGAGACTAGAAATCAAAATTTTCCTTCTACATATGTAATTCTCTACAGATTTTAATTCGACTGTCATGTTTATAAATTAAATATCGTAAGCGGGTAGTGATTTTATTGCATGGAAGTCACCACGATTCCGTAAATTGCCGAGTTTTTCCGAGTTTTAATGAGATGACAGATCACGTGGTACCGTGACGCAATACTAGCCAGTCCTCGAATACAAACATAAACATTGGCGAGCGAGGCAGACGGGAGGAGACCACATTTGGGTTGCACATTCAAAACTTGAATCTGCAGTCTGATATAATAGTTTATGTACTGTACTGGTCAGTGCTAAAAGAATTTTTTTTTTGGTACAGGCCCCGGGCTGGTGACTTAAATAAACTCAAGCCCTGACTGAAATTCCACAAGCCCAGACAGTTCATACGTGTCAACTCTCAAGCCGGGAGAAAAACCTCCCGATTTTGGGGGTATTTCCTCATCTACATCCCGATCTCGTAATATCTCTAAATTTTTCGCAGCGAAGTCCCGATTATTACATTATGTCTGTCAATTTTCATTTGTCAGAAGAAAAAAAAAAACCCAACCCCAAACCATTTATAAATAGATATAACGTATGCAATCCACAGTCTAAACTACCACACTGCTGACATCGTAATGATATGACTGAAAAATTGTTAAAGCTACGTTAAAAATTCAAATCACACGCACACACGTCTAAATCCGGCACTGGAAGAAATAATTAATATTACACAACAGTTTTTTTCTTTTTTTCTTCTTCAGTAAATAGAACGTGAAAATTAAACATTATTCAAGTAAATTTCAGATGTTTTTAAACAACTACAACAGTACTATAGTATAAAAAAAAATTAAAAGAATAAAATTGTCACCAATTAGCTTAAATGAATGATCAGTGTGAAATTTTCTCTGCAAACAAAATCGCATCTCCATTTCCGTCAAAGAAACTCGGCCAGTTAACACCTGACATTCCTCTACCGTATATGTAAAGTTTAATTACCATGATTAAATTACAAGGAATAAAACAAAATATACCATGCAGTATATGTGGCCCTAAAGAACTAATTCTGAATAAATATTTTGTTCCGCAAACAGGATTACATGCATTAAAACTAAACCTGAAGTCCATGGCATCGTAAGTAACAACAAAATAGGCATCGTTTATTTTGGCAATCAGTTGCTGGTGCTTACACATACACACACTGTCGAACATGGTTTCTTTGAAGTATGTCCGAAGGGCAGTCCTTTTCACAAGATCAATGCAAGGATAAGGAGTATGTTCATTAGTCACACCGGCTTTATTGTTTGCGTACTTAAATCAAAACTTTAGCTATTTTGCAATTTAGCCAGAGCTGACCAGAATATGCAAAATGGGCTTGTCCTGGGGGAATAATAAGGCGTATCACATGGAGAAAAGGTACGTCCCATGGGCGCTCGCACATTGGGGCAAGGGGTTGGGGGTTGGGTCAATAGTCCCCCCCCCCGTTTCTATTGCCATTTAATGTGAAACTTTGACCTCTTTTCTTTTAATCGCTACTATTTAAACTGCCCAAGGAATAGTTTTATATCAGTTCCAATCATTACAGATTACCGTTTATACATACTACATGTATACAATGATTTTTTTTTAAATTTGTAATTTTTATAAGATTACTGAAAATTGTGTTTTCTCGAAACACGACAGGTTTAGAATATTATTTTTGGCAAAGCTTCCATTTGATTAAAATCAAATCTAAATTTCACCTTGGACAGTAGTGATTTGATTTAGATTGTGCCGTGTTATGGCATGTATGTCAACATCTTGAAAATACATTTACTAATTTCACCAAGTTTCCTCAGGCAAACAATTTTTGTTTCGACAAGCCTGACGGGCACCTCATTTTGAATACAGGATGGGCCGTAACTAAAACCAGAGGGGCCCAGGGTGTCGGGCTATCAGATTTATTTTTAGCACTGCTGGTGTAGGTAAAAGATCTGTGAATTGATTGTTGCATTTTGTGGTCACTTACTCGGCCTTCTGCCTATTTTCATAACTCGCACGTTTAACACTTTTCCCAGGATTTAAAATATTCAACGTTATGTCTGGAACAACGCCAACTTTTAGTCTAGGCCTAGCATTTGAGTATCCTTGAGCTGCCATTTTTTCAGAATCCCTCTCGTAACAGTCCTTTGAGAAATGTAACGAGCACATAGTGCTGTATGGTGTTGCTTTGAAATCGACTCGTTTGTAATAATGTATCCATCTTTCATTATGCCTTTATCTTTCGGAAAGAAAAATAAATGTTGTCCACAGGCTTTTCTTAATGTTCTATTACACCCATAAGCAACGCAAACGGTATTGTCTTTTACTCTGGCAACTCCCACTTGGGCTGCTGGAGTCGCTACTATGACGTCACATCCCGAAAGTAACCGAATAGGCGCGGAAATTTTGCATACGAGGTCACGGAAATTCAGCTCCTAGAAGATAGGCCAATATTTTAATACTGGCATTACGGTCGCAGATGATACTTCAGAATAAGGTTTTCTACTATAGTACTTTTATTATTATTCTATATTTCCATTGGTTTCTGGTCTCCTTTAATGTAATGGAAAAATGACTATTATGGATTTTACTACTTACAGGAAAAACAGATCATGATGAAATCTGTTAGAAGATAGTTTGACTAACAGGGTATAGCAATAATCTTTTTAAAAAGCAGAATACTTCAAAATATAACTATCTTGCTGAATTTTTAAGATAGTAAATTAAAATCACTGATATATTGCCAAATTTGATTCAAATGAAGAATTTTCCTCATCGAAGTGCTGACAATTTTCTATGAATATTTATCCTCCAACAGCTTTGATTATTACGTGTGCAAGATAGCTGAAAAGTGCCTGCTTCAGAGTGCAGCTTTCACTTAAATGCACAGTGATAGTAAACCAACTGTCTGTATGATTTAGCAGGCAGCTTAAATGCACAGTGATAGTAAACCAGCTGTCTGTATGATTTAGGAGGCAGCTTAAATGCACAGTGATAGTAAACCAGCTGTATGATTTAGGAGGCAGCTTAAATGCACAGTGATAGTAAACCGGCTGTCTGTATGATTTAGCAGGCAGCTTAAATGCACAGTGATAGTAAACCAGCTGTCTGTATGATTTAGCAGACAGCTTAAATGCATAGTGATAGTAAACCAGCTGTCTGTATGATTTAGCAGGCAGCTTAAATGCACAGTGATAGTAAGTCAGCCGTCCATGTGATTTAGCAGGCAGCTTAAATGCACATTAATAGTTGATCAGCTGTCTCTGATTTATCAGGCAATTTATAATAATAATAATAATAGTAATAATAATAATAATAATAATAATAATGCTTTATTTATAGAGGGTGACTCATTAGTCAAGGACTATTGTCCCTTGAGGCCCTCTTAAGGAGAGTATAACAATGCACATTATATGAAGATAGCAATATTTACTTTGTATTTTAACATGTTTAGTATTAAAATACTAAATTCCATTTTATCTATTAGAAACACATATATGCTCATGATTTCATAATCATCCTCAATGCCCTTTATAGACTGCCCATTACTGTAATTATTGTCACCATTGAGAAGAATTACAGTATGATATGGTGAAATATCCATTTCCAATATTTTTTCTGTAATAGTAATAACAGTTGCACCCCTGTTTTTTTTTTACATCAGTTTTATATAACCCTTTTGTTATTACTCCTTTGATTATTGATGATCCTATGAGAAGAGATCTGTCTTTAACTATGTTGCTGATTTTGACAAGTGGGGGATTCAGATGCATTGCTTGGACTTCTTGATTTCCATGACTAGACTGCCTGAGAGTTTGGTGACTGCAGTATTTAGTATTTGTACTTAATTTAGCTTCATGCTGTGGGTAATTGGAGGTTGTCTTTAGAGCAGTTTCTTCTGTACCTGGATTTGATATTGAGTGAGACACATGATGGTCAGTGTTTACAGTATGTGCTTTAACTAATTTTTGGCTCAGCCCTTCTAATACTTGTAGAAGAGAGTCATCTTGTTTAATTGGTGAGGTTGCATCTGTTTGTGTGTATAATGATTTTTTTCTAATAGCTGGTTTTGATATGGTCTGAATGCCCTGACAGGCTTGTGTGTTTTGGTGCTTTGACATATTTGTGTATTGTATTGTCTGGGTTTCTGGGCCAACTATTTTTGCACCT
This sequence comes from Sinohyriopsis cumingii, assembly GCA_028554795.2. Taxonomy (NCBI): domain Eukaryota; kingdom Metazoa; phylum Mollusca; class Bivalvia; order Unionida; family Unionidae; genus Sinohyriopsis; species Sinohyriopsis cumingii. The sequence goes on along the minus strand of CM068831.1, from coordinate 10,615,834 downwards.
GCTTTATACATTTGAATGCTGTCTAGACTCTTCGATTTTAGTGCAGAGAGTTCTTGTTCCAACCTTGGGCCTGGAGATTACCTATCACTACTAAGCACTGTATGGAGGTGCAAGTCTGGTTATGGGTTCCATGGAACTCAAAGGAATTTGTTGCACCTTTCATTAACTGGGGTCCTGGAGCTTCCTCCACATTGATTTCAATCTGGTTTACTTCATGTAAAGCTGTGTTACTGTTGACTGGATTTTGAGATCTGTGGGCTTCAGGGATGGGTGTTGAAGCCCTTGGCTGAGAGGTAATTAATTTCAGACTGGTGTTATCTACCATTTGCTGGCAAGTGTTGATAAAATAATTTACCCATTCTGTATAGTCCTTCCCTTGTACATGAATTTTACCAGTTGTTATGTAGAGAGTTACTGTCACAGTGGCAGATTCTATGTCCATGGATTTATAGATCAGTCTATTATGTGAGTGTCTCTGCTGGAAGTGTAGATTCTCATCCAAGAATTTCTTAATTATTGGAATTTTGTTTGGTGTTACACAGTCTTGGTAGGTTGAATCTGTTTCTAGTGAATATTTTTCTTTAGTATTGAATGTGTCTATATTCTTTATATCATTTAAGAGATCTTCTTGGGTAAATACTTCTGTTCAGTATTGAGAGAGTCTATAATTTTTGTATCATTTAAGAGATCCTCTATTCAGTATTGAGTGTGTCTATATTCTTTATATCATTTAAGAGATCCTCTGTTCAGTATTGAGTGTGTCTATATTCTTTATATCATTTAAGAGATCCTCTGTTCAGTATTGAGTGTGTCTACATTCTTTATATCATTTAAGAGATCCTCTGTTCAGTATTGAGTGTGTCTACATTCTTTATATCATTTAAGAGATCCTCTGTTCAGTATTGAGTGTGTCTATATTCTTTATATCATTTAAGAGATCCTCTGTTCAGTATTGAGTGTGTCTATATTCTTTATATCATTTAAGAGATCCTCTGTTCAGTATTGAGTGTGTCTATATTCTTTATATCATTTAAGAGATCCTCTGTTCAGTATTGAGTGTGTCTATATTCTTTGTATCATTTAAGAGATCATCTGTTCAGTATTGAGTGTGTCTGTATTCTTTATATTATTTAAGAGGTCCTCTTGGGTAAATCCTGAAAATGAATCTGATGAATCTGATTTGAAAAATGAGTAGATCCAATGAGACAGTGAAGAAGTGGCCATATTTGTTTTACTTTTCTTTTGTCTGAACATGCAAACATGCAAGTCTGTACTTATGTCCACAGACTGAGCTTACTAAGTTACCCTGACACTTTATGCACAACCTAAATTAGTTGCTGGTAGCACTTAGAAGTAGTATATTTTCTTCTGTACAGCTATATTTCCGAATGTTTCAGAAGGTGGTTAAGAGTCTCATACTTTGGTGGCATTTATTTTGTTTTTAAGGCAATAAATTCATTTTCACAATTCTTGACTCAAATGGCACCCCTCAATCAAGGATCTTACTAAAATTCTTGACTCAAATGGCACCCCTCAATCAAGGATCTTACTAAAATTCTTGACTCAAATGGCACCCCTCAATCAAGAATCTTGCTAAAATTCTTGACTCAAATGGCACCCCTCAATCAAGGATCTTACTAAAATTCTTACTGGGGGTCATTCAGGACTCAAATGTTTAGACATAGTAACTTCTTCCTGCCTTATTGGGTTTAAATGATTGGGACATTCGGGAGATTTGAGTTTGAGGTTGGGCAGCTGCATTACTTCAATAATAGCAGTAAACATCAATCTTGACAGCGTGTGGCTTGTACCAATTTGAAAGCGAGTCATCTCATTTCTTTTACGTTTTCAGATGAAATACTGGATAAATTCATTGATCTCTTCATATATTTTCATTACAAAACTTTTTAAAATTAGCACACAAGTTGATTTTATTAGGCATTTCTTCTTCATCATCTGTGTACATGTTTTTTTTTAAAGCTACAATCCTACATAAGTATTTTGGGCAGGAGAGCATTGGAAAAATGGAAGGGTTCAATAGGTCCTATTCATAGCATGGCACAGTTGACTTCACTTTCGTGGTGTGTTGAAGCAAAATTTCTCTTTGCTGGGTAGTGTGACCACTGGTTTATCCTGTCATTTAAGATCATATAAAAAAACATAATTTGTAGGCTTATTAAAGTATGACAAAGAATTAAAAAAAAGACAGACTTGTTGACAGATTATTTATTATTGGATGTCTATAGTAATGTCAGGCTGCAAAATTTGCCAAATTTTCTATAATGTGTAGACATTTTACGATAACAGAAAGAATGAGCATGAATTGTTACTCAGTTTTTACTCCTATCTACCTGTTGGGCTTACTGAACTGCTGATTGCTGTTATAAGGTGTCCCACTCAACTTGTGATTGTTTTGTTGCTGTGCATCTGATGGGATTCTGAATGCAAGACATGTCTTTGCAAAAACATCAGCAGGATTATTTTGATACTGTTTCCTACTGTTATACATATGCATGATGATAAAATTGATAAATAAATTAACTGGATACAATGCATGGACATGCAAATGGCATGCTTTTATGACTAAAAGTCCTTTTGGTGGCTTGCGAATGTGAAATGGTGTTTCTTTTAATGTTACTAATCAATGATTCAGTTAGCAAACACATTTTTCAAAGATAAATGATGTAGTTTAAATAAAATTTTATCACATTATTGGTAAACTGACATGATGTGTGTTATACTGTGTAATGTTCACTACACCAGATTCTTGTCTACATTGGATTTTCCTAGCAATGCTGCATTCGATGTGAAATCATACATACTCTAAGAAAGAAAATATTCTAATAAGCAGTCCCCTAAGAAGGGATATAGCAATATATCATTTAATTGGAATAGGTAGTTCCTATGTCACTCATAGCAGTGTTTTTGTTTGTGGACATGCTTACCAATTTTGTAAACATTTTCATGCAGTAAATTTAACACATGTCACCATTTCAGCCTTAGTGTAAATTATTGTTATTGTTACTTTTTTATTTATATGAACATTGCAGTGTATTTTAGAACCTAAAGTGACACCTGGTGGTTAACTAATCATTGCAGTTTATTTGATAAGTATTATATTTTTACTTTCAGTTTATTTGATAAGTATTATATTTTTACTTTCAGTCCAAGAAGAGTATGAGGGTTTACAGGATCCCCAGACTATAATTGACCTTGTCAGAGACCAAGAACGGATTGGATTTTTGTACCTCAGTCCTGCAGTACCCAAGTCTTCAGTGGAATATCACTATTATAATCTGCAGTAAGGCTGATCAATCCTTGTTTTATGTCCCAGCTGTATGCAACAAGTACAGCTTGATTTGGTCCTGTCTGTCTACCTCTTTGGAAAATTTCTTTAGCATAATTTATAAAAAAAAAACAAATTTAAGAGTCATACTAGCGTACATATGTAAATGATGTCATTTGATTTTCACACCATTTCAGCAAATTTCAATTTGAAAACACATTTTATATTTGAAAGTTTAGTGTCATGTCATGAGGTCTGTCTGTCCAGACATCCATAGATGCAATTTAGAATTTGAATATGAACTCTCTGCTATCAAAGTGCACTGGCATGTATTTTTAAAAAAAATGCCTTCCCTGGGTACAATAAATGTTTAAATGGAACAACCCTAACAGGTTTTATTGTATTGTTTATGAAAGTACTGTCAATTTTAGTCCTTTCAAAATAAAAGTCAGCAAAGTGAAGGGAGTTGAGAAGGAATGATTAAGTATATATATTTTTGTAAAAACTATCAGAATAAAAATCACCTTAAGATAATATGGACTTCAATTTAAGTTAAATTAAATTAAATTAAATTTCAGTTTCTCTTTGTCAGTCAGATTCATTGCTTGCATAAACTTGTACTATATAGGAGTGACAAATTGGAAAGTGTTGTCTGTTTACATAGAGACAGTTACTAGTGGTACTACATTATATGCTGTTTTCTATCAAATAATTAAGGCCAATTATTTGATCATCTCCAAGCTCCACCTGCCTTGCTTAAAGCTTTTATGGCTCATGGACCAGTCTTGGGAAGGGCTATATAAGAAACAAAAGTACTGAGTTGGAGTGCTAAGCTTGTCTGACTGTGGTGGCCAGGTTGACTAATGGTCTGACACCAAGGTAGTTTTCCTGTAGAGCAGGCCTTCTCATGATCATTTCAAGATCTATTAAAGTAGCAAGTAAATTGCTGGGTTAATGCAGGATTTTTTTTAACATTGTTTTAAAAGTTGGCAGCTACAGTGCTGTCATTTGTAAGGATAGGATGTTTTTAAGCCAGCTGTTGGCTGTAGGCTGCTGGTATGAGTATACATACACACTCGGATCATAATGTTGTCACTGTCATTCATCCAGTTTTTTTGCCATCAATTGAAAAACACTCTCATTGAAAAACACTCTCATTCAAAACTTTGAATATGCTGTATCTGGGAATAGGCAATTATTGTTATTGCAGTAGACTGGTTTGTTATGTTGGTGCAGTTAGCTTATTTTCCTTTACTTAATATCCTCTTAAAACTCTTTAAAGTGGATAAACAGTTGTTTCTAAATATGTTTATCTGTTATCACTTTGTCCATGTTAAGATAACCTCAACAAAGCATCAGGTAAATTATTGTTACAAAGCACAGGTAAGTTATTGAACTACCCTTGGCATCAGGTAAATTATTGTTACAAAGCACAGGTAAGTTATTGAACTACCCTTGGCATCAGGTAAATTATTGTTACAAAGCACAGGTAAGTTATTGAACTACCCTTGGCATCAGGTAAATTATTGTTACAAAGCACAGGTAAGTTATTGTACTACCCTTGGCATCAGGTAAATTATTGTTATAAAGCACAGGTAAGTTATTGAACTACCCTTGGCATCAGTGTCAGCATCTGCACACATGTACACTCTCATTGAATCTCAGACATTCTTTATAGGTCTTAAGGAAACAGTTTGGAGTGGGCTTTATGCCACCTATCATCAATGGAGGGGGCTAAGAGGGCAATGTTTGTACATGAGTTATACATTCTTGGTTATGCTTTTGCTTTTAGTTCAGGTCTTTTTTTGCACAATGTAAAAGTAATTGTGAAACTTTGAAGATTCATCTTAATGTGTACTACACCTCATCACAAAAGTAAGTCACATTAATCCATATTTCATGCTTCACTGACTTTGATAACATTTTGTTTTAAGTGTTTATCTCTTTTGTTTTAAGTGTATATCTCAAGCTCTGTTCGTACTAGAATCATCAAACTTGATGATTGTATGCATCTCTATTAATACCAAACCCTTGTAACAAAATTAGGTCATGGTAACTTATATTTCATGGTGTACTGTTTTGCATTCACCTTGTAATCAAATAATTTTTTTACAACATTGTATACATATTTCATATCAAGATTAATAAAACTTGGTGATTAGATGTATCTTTATGAGTACTAGACTCTTGACACAGAAGTGTGATCACTGTGACCTATATTTCATACTTCACTAATTAGAGTTAATTCTCAAGTACTGTTCATACCAGAATCACCAATCTATATTATTGTATTCATTTCTGTGAATACAAAACCCTTGTAACAAAAGAAAATCATTGCAACATTTCACATTTTACTCACTTATGATTGGCATTCAACTAATGACAACATTTTTTTTATCTAATGTATAACACTGTTATACCTGGAATTATGAAATTTGGTGACAGAATGCATTATGAGTACTACACCCTCATCTTAAAAGTAGGTTATTATGTTTTACTGTTTTTAGTTCAGTTTGGTATTATTTATTAAGTTATTGCTTTAATCATTAAACTAGATGATTGCATAAATCTCTTTTAGTACTACACCTGTACCAAAGTTGGACACTGTGACCTACATTTAACATTTAATTGGCTTATGCATTTACCTTGTGATAATATAGATTCTTGCCATGCTGTGTAAATGTTATTCTATATAGAATTATAAAACTTATTGAGGGGATGCGTACTGATGAAGATTACTTTACTTCAGTAGTAGGTCGTCATGGCATTATGAAACATATTTTATGCTTGACTGAATTGGGTTATTCTTATGCCTCTGCTACTGTTCATGCTAGAAGCATGAAATGATGATGATATACAGCTATGTTACTACCACACTCATATAACACAGAGGTTTGTTGTGACCTATATTTCAACTTTTACTGGCTTTGGTCAAGTGTATGTATTTTGCTCATGACCACATGAGTTTTTGGCATGCCATATACATACTGTCCTTCCAAGTATCATTTTGCAAAATGAGGTCTCTGTAACCTATATTTCATCCTTCAGTGACTTACAATTTGGTGTTAAAAGTTCATTTATTGGATCTGTTTATGTTCCAATTGTGAAGACTTATAATTGGATGCATCTCTGTTACTACTACATTCTTAAAAGCAATGAAGGTCACTGTTATATACTGTGCTTATGATCAAATAAATTCATCCTTGCTGGACCTAAATATGTTCTAGCCTATGCAGAACACCCTTTCTGACCAGAACAGATGGAAGTAGGAATAAATACTCTGTGGTAAACTTTCCATATTAATGACATTGTATATTGTGATACGTTATCCTGCACACTTTAACCCTGTATTGTACTTTAAATGAGTATAGGAATTGCATTATGCATGATTTCCATTTGAGGCATCACTTGGAATGCCTAATCAAGGTAATTATCATATTTTTGTACTGCTGGCTATCACTCAAAGGTTACTCAAAGCTGGTGAATTTTACCTGGTAAAATTTGGCATTGGAGCTGATAATGATATTATCTTCTCCAGTAGATTTGAAAAACAATGATTTCCAAAAAATCCACATTAATCTTGAGATTTTTATCAACTCATTATGGCACCTGTACTTTGATATTTTATGAATAAGACCGTACTATGTATTGTGTGATGTATTATATGCCATATCACAGTAGGTAGGTAGGTGAATGGTTTCTTGGTATGTCAGCACAATACTGGCATTGTAAGTGCCAATTAAATGTTAAATTTTTTTAGAATGAAAAAAGATAAAAAGTGAAAAAATATAAAGAGACAAAGTGAAAAAAATACAAAGATAAAAGAATGAAAACAAGAATTTTAGTTAGAAAAGAGGCTGAGTATTTACCATGGCTACTGGAGACTAGTAAAAGCTAGGTAGAGGTGAGCCATTATTAAATGTTGTTGTTGATGCACAGACACAAAAAAATGAACCCATTAACCCCTGGAGATTTGTGTCATTTTCACCTTAAGTGGGAGTAGGAAATGCATTTTGGGGGCTGCTTTTAAGTACATCCAAATAATCTGCTTCCAAGAGATTTTCATTTAGCTGGATAACTAGTTGTGCTAGAAACATTTTTTTCATTGGCTATATTGGTTGCAGATGTGCAGAAGGGTAAAAGTTGGAGTTCTTTTTTTTTTTGTGGCTTATTGGACCCATCATTTTCTTGTCCCTGGCCACTTTTTACTCTAAATCCCCAACTTGTCCAACGTTTTGCAAAGGTTCACCTGTGTGCAGTTCAGACTGGTCTGCCTTAGATCTCAGGCCAAAACATCTCAAATCAGACACAAAATCTGATTCTGACAACGGGCAAAGTATTAGTGTAAAAAATTGGGTCTCAAAAAATGTTTGTTTCTGTATCTTGTAATGTGAGTAGAAAGTCCAGATTATTTGGTATCTTTGTAGAGCTTCATTTGTCTACTTTTTGTAATACCACCCACTTTGGTGTATCTTAAATGACCTTGACACTAGAGAGCTCAGATGTAGGGTCCACCCTCCTGATGCATAAATGTGGCACCAGGGATTAACGAGTTAACCAGGGTTTTGGAAATTTCTTAGAAATTGTCATGGAATGGCTAATTTTGTAATTTATGTGCAGTATTCATGCACAAATGATCAAATATGCAAGGAATATTCAAATTTGGTGACATCATCAAAATTCACCCATTAATAATTTACTGTGCCCATACTAGACACTGACTGTGCATGATTTTCAAGTTAGATCAATATCGTGTTGTTAGTTTTATTTTCTCTCAAGTTAGGTATGTTTTTTTTTCTGGCAGGGTGGTGAATCATGAGAATGTAAGCAAATCAGACTATTGCACCATAAGCAAGAAGGGAGTTGCTCGAATGAGAAGTGATGATGAGACAGAATTTGTTACACTGGACCGATGGGAGCAGGAATACAAGTACTTCCAGCAACTCATCAAGGTTAGTTCTCTTTAGCAATTCTTCAAGCTGAATATTTCTTTCTCTTATAAGCAGTTTTTATGAGGGATTCTTAGAGATTCTGCTCATGGATGTCCCAGATTATTATATGCCTTAATTTCCCTATGGGATGATTCAGTTTGTGGGAATGGACATACATGTGACTTCAAAACATTCTTCCTGCATGCCCAAATGAACATAGTTGGATGTCCTTATATATGTACTTAAGGGTCAGACTTGTTTTCTTTGCAATTAGCAAGGTGTGATAATATCATTAATGACTCATAAGGATTCGTCAACAAGATTATTACTTATGCAGTGTCCTCAGTTAGTATAAATAATATACCATAAAGGCAAAGTGCAAGTACATAAGATTAATATTACTTATGCACTGTCCTCAGTTAGATAAATAATATACCAAAAAGGCAAAATGCAAGTACATAAGATTATTACTTATGCAGTGTCCTCATTTAGTATAAATCATATACCAAAAAGGCAAAGTGCAAGTACATAAGATTATTACTTATGCATTGTCCTCAGTTAGTATAAATAATGTACCAAAAAGGCAAAGTGCAAGTACATAAGTGTAACTCCTAATGCTGTGCATTGAGTATGGTTACATAAGTGTGACTTCAAATGCAATGTCCTTGTATGGTTACATAAGTGTGACTTCAAATGCAATGTGCATGTATGGTTACATCAGTGTGACTTCAGATGCAGTGTGCATGTATGGTTACATAAGTGTGACTTCAGATGCAATGTGCATGTATGGTTACATAAGTGTGACTTCAAATGCAATGTGCATGTATGGTAACATAAGTGTGACTTCAAATGCAATGTACATGTATGGTTACGTCAGTGTGACTTCAGATGCAATGTGCATGTATGGTTACATAAGTGTGACTTCAAATGCAATGTGCATGTATGGTTACATAAGTGTGACTTCAAATGCAATGTGCATGTATGGTTACATAAGTGTGGCTTCAGATGCAATGTGCATGTATGGTTACATAAGTGTGACTTCAAATGCAATGTACATGTATGGTTACATCAGTGTGACTTCAGATGCAATGTGCATGTATGGTTACATCAGTGTGACTTCAAATGCAATGTACATGTATGGTTACACAAGTGTGACTTCAAATGCAATGTGCATTTATGGTTACATAAGTGTGACTTCAAATGCAATGTACATGTATGGTTGCATAAGTGTGACTTCAAATGCAGTGTGCATGTATGGTAACATAAGTGTGAATTCCAATGCATTGTACATGTATGGTTACATAAGTGTGACTTCCAATGCAATGTGCTTGTATGGTTACATTAGTGTGACTTCTAATGCTATGTTCAAGTATGCTTAAATAAGCAGGGCTTCTAATGCTGTGGATAAGTTGTTTGTTAAATGCACAAGGTTTATTCAGTTGAACAACATTAAATTTTCTTGTAACTTATGAATGTGAGTAGAAAGTGTTTGTGAGTATGTATTTTAATTATTTTGTTCTACCAGTCAGTTTATACATCCATGGATCAATATTGTTCGGGTGACTTTTTCAGTATCAGCAGTAAAGTAAATTTTTCTCAGCTTGAATAAGTAGCTGAAATAAAGACATTTAGACAATGCAAACTCAGAACACAATCTCCCAGGCATTTAAAAGCTCTTATTTTCAAAGCATATGTTTAGAATACATTGATTGTCTAAATATTGATAATGACTTGAACATATTTTGAAAAATCTGCAGTGCCAGAGAAACAATGAATGCCTTTGCTAATGATGGTGTTTGTCTTAAATATGAATATTTGCTTGTACTAGCATCAGAACAAGAAAAATCTTCCTAAAACTAGATTGTACCAATTTTGTAAATTCTTTGTTTTTTATGTCAACTGATGCTTGTCTAAGGTGATTATATAACACTAATGAAAACTGAGTTAAGACCACCCATTCAATCTTTTTGGTTTGCAAGGGCCCTCAGTCATTGGAGAACAGAGGAAAGAAGATGCCAAGCTAAACCATATATTAAGTTTTCAGAAAGTTTTCACCCACTGAAGTTAACTCATGGTCATCCCTAGATTAAATTTGTGGATTTGTTTAAATCTTTGCTTCTCTCATTTCACAATCAGAAAAGGAATAAATTATCTTCTAATATGTAAAACCTGTACCCCTTTCTGTGATAGCATCAGAATTACAACCAGTGTTCTAATATGTAAAATCTGTACCCCTTTCTGTCATAGCATCAGAATTACAATCAGTGTTCTAATATGTAAAATCTGTACCCCTTTCTGTCATAGCATCACAGTTGCAACCAGTGTTCTAATATGTAAAATCTGTACCCCTTTCTGTCATAGCATCACAATTACAACCAGTGTTCTAATATGTAAAATCTGTACCCCTTTCTGTGATAGCATCACAATTACAACCAGTGCTCTAATATGTAAAATCTGTACCCCTTTCTGTCATAGCATCACAATTACAACCAGTGTTCTAATATGTAAAATCTGTACCCCTTTCTGTGATAGCATCACAATTACAACCAGTGTTCTAATATATAAAATCTGTACCCCTTTCTGTGATAGCATCACAATTACAACCAGTGTTCTAATATGTAAAATCTGTACCCCTTTCTGTCATAGCATCACAATTACAACCAGTGTTCTAATATGTAAAATTTGTACCCCTTTCTGTCATAGCATCACAATTACAACCAGTGTTCTAATATGTAAAATCTGTACCCCTTTCTGTCATAGCATCACAATTACAACCAGTGTTCTAATATGTAAAATCTGTACCCCTTTCTGTCATAGCATCACAATTACAACCAGTGTTCTAATATGTAAAATCTGTACCCCTTTCTGTGATAGCATCACAATTACAACCAGTGTTCTAATATGTAAAATCTGTACCCCTTTCTGTGATAGCATCACAATTACAACCAGTGTTCTAATATGTAAAATCTGTACCCCCTTCTGTGATAGCATCACAATTACAACCAGTGTTCTAATACGTAAAATCTGTACCCCTTTCTGTCATAGCATCACAATTACAACCAGTGTTCTAATATGTAAAATCTGTACCCCTTTCTGTGATAGCATCACAATTACAACCAGTGTTCTAATATGTAAAATCTGTACCCCTTTCTGTGATAGCATCACAATTACAACCAGTGTTCTAATATGTAAAATCTGTACCCCTTTCTGTCATAGCATCACAATTACAACCAGTGTTCTAAAATGTAAAATCTGTACCCCTTTCTGTCATAGCATCACAGTTGCAACCAGTGTTCTAATATGTAAAATCTGTACCCCTTTCTGTCATAGCATCACAATTACAACCAGTGTTCTAATATGTAAAATCTGTACCCCTTTCTGTGATAGCATCACAATTACAACCAGTGCTCTAATATGTAAAATCTGTACCCCTTTCTGTCATAGTATCACAATTACAACCAGTGTTCTAATATGTAAAATCTGTACCCCTTTCTGTCATAGCATCACAATTACAACCAGTGTTCTAATATGTAAAATCTGTACCCCTTTCTGTGATAGCATCACAATTACAACCAGTGTTCTAATATGTAAAATCTGTACCCCTTTCTGTGATAGCATCACAATTACAACCAGTGTTCTAATATGTAAAATCTGTACCCCTTTCTGTCATAGCATCACAGTTGCAACCAGTGTTCTAATATGTAAAATCTGTACCCCTTTCTGTCATAGCATCACAGTTGCAACCAGTGTTCTAATATGTAAAATCTGTACCCCTTTCTGTGATAGCATCACAGTTGCAACCAGTGTTCTAATATGTAAAATCTGTACCCCTTTCTGTCATAGCATCACAGTTGCAACCAGTGTTGAAATATGTAAAATCTGTACCCCTTTCTGTCATAGCATCACAGTTGCAACCAGTGTTGAAATATGTAAAATCTGTACCCCTTTCTGTCATAGCATCACAGTTGCAACCAGTGTTCTAATATGTAAAATCTGTACCCCTTTCTGTCATAGCATCACAATTACAACCAGTGTTCTAATATGTAAAATCTGTACCCCTTTCTGTCATAGCATCACAATTACAACCAGTGTTCTAATATGTAAAATCTGTACCCCTTTCTGTGATAGCATCACAATTACAACCAGTGTTCTAATATGTAAAATCTGTACCCCCTTCTGTCATAGCATCACAATTACAACCAGTGTTCTAATATGTAAAATCTGTACCCCTTTCTGTCATAGCATCACAATTACAACCAGTGTTCTAATATGTAAAATCTGTACCCCTTTCTGTCATAGCATCACAATTACAACCAGTGTTCTAATATGTAAAATCTGTACCCCTTTCTGTCATAGCATCACAATTACAACCAGTGTTCTAATATGTAAAATCTGTACCCCTTTCTGTCATAGCATCACAATTACAACCAGTGTTCTAATATGTAAAATCTGTACCCCTTTCTGTCATAGCATCACAATTACAACCAGTGTTCTAATATGTAAAATCTGTACCCCCTTCTGTGATAGCATCACAATTACAACCAGTGTTCTAATATGTAAAATCTGTACCCCCTTCTGTGATAGCATCACAATTACAACCAGTGTTCTAATATGTAAAATCTGTACCCCTTTCTGTGATAGCATCACAATTACAACCAGTGTTCTAATATGTAATATCTGTACCCCTTTCTGTCATAGCATCACAATTACAACCAGTGTTCTAATATGTAAAATCTGTACCCCTTTCTGTCATAGCATCACAATTACAACCAGTGTTCTAATATGTAAAATCTATACCCCCCTTCTGTCATAGCATCACAATTACAACCAGTGTTCTAATATGTAAAATCTGTACCCCTTTCTGTCATAGCATCACAATTACAACCAGTGTTCTAATATGTAAAATCTGTACCCCCTTCTGTGATAGCATCACAATTACAACCAGTGTTCTAATATGTAATATCTGTACCCCTTTCTGTCATAGCATCACAATTACAACCAGTGTTCTAATATGTAAAATCTGTACCCCTTTCTGTGATAGCATCACAATTACAACCAGTGTTCTAATATGTAAAATCTGTACCCCTTTCTGTGATAGCATCACAATTACAACCAGTGTTCTAATATGTAAAATCTATAAGCATTTCTGTCATAGCATCACAATTACAACCAGTGTTCTAATATGTAAAATCTGTACCCCTTTCTGTGATAGCATCACAATTACAACCAGTGTTCTAATATGTAAAATCTATACCCCTTTCTGTGATAGCATCACAATTACAACCAGTGTTCTAATATGTAAAATCTGTAAGCCTTTCTGTCATAGCATCACAATTACAACCAGTGTTCTAATATGTAAAATCTGTACCCCTTTCTGTGATAGCATCACAATTACAACCAGTGTTCTAATATGTAAAATCTGTACCCCCTTCTGTGATAGCATCACAATTACAACCTGTGTTCTAATATGTAAAATCTGTACCCCTTTCTGTCATAGCATCACAATTACAACCAGTGTTCTAATATGTAAAATCTATACCCCCTTCTGTCATAGCATCACAATTACAACCAGTGTTCTAATATGTAAAATCTTTACCCCTTTCTGTCATAGCATCACAATTACAACCAGTGTTCTAATATGTAAAATCTATACCCCCTTCTGTCATAGCATCACAATTACAACCAGTGTTCTAATATGTAAAATCTGTACCCCTTTCTGTCATAGCATCACAATTACAACCAGTGTTCTAATATGTAAAATCTGTACCCCCTTCTGTCATAGCATCACAATTACAACCAGTGTTCTAATATGTAAAATCTATACCCCCTTCTGTCATAGCATCACAATTACAACCAGTGTTCTAATATGTAAAATCTGTACCCCCTTCTGTAATAGCATCACAATTACAACCAGTGTTCTAATATGTAAAATCTGTACCCCCTTCTGTGATAGCATCACAATTACAACCAGTGTTCTAATATGTAAAATCTGTACCCCCTTCTGTGATAGCATCACAATTACAACCAGTGTTCTAATATGTAAAATCTGTACCCCTTTCTGTGATAGCATCACAATTACAACCAGTGTTCTAATATGTAAAATCTGTACCCCCTTCTGTGATAGCATCATAATTACAACCAGTGTTCTAATATGTAAAATCTGTACCCCTTTCTGTCATAGCATCACAATTACAACCAGTGTTCTAATATGTAAAATCTGTACCCCCTTCTGTCATAGCATCACAATTACAACCAGTGTTCTAATATGTAAAATCTGTACCCCTTTCTGTGATAGCATCACAATTACAACCAGTGTTCTAATATGTAAAATCTGTACCCCTTTCTGTGATAGCATCACAATTACAACCAGTGTTCTAATATGTAAAATCTGTACCCCTTTCTGTCATAGCATCACAATTACAACCAGTGTTCTAATATGTAAAATCTGTACCCCCTTCTGTCATAGCATCACAATTACAACCAGTGTTCTAATATGTAAAATCTGTACCCCTTTCTGTGATAGCATCACAATTACAACCAGTGTTCTAATATGTAAAATCTGTACCCCTTTCTGTGATAGCATCACAATTACAACCAGTGTTCTAATATGTAAAATCTGTACCCCCTTCTGTGATAGCATCACAATTACAACCAGTGTTCTAATATGTAAAGTCTGTACCCCTTTCTCTGATAGCATCACAATTACAACCAGTGTTCTAATATGTAAAATCTTTACCCTTTTCTGTCATAGCATCACAATTACAACCAGTGTTCTAATATGTAAAATCTGTACCCCCTTCTGTGATAGCATCACAATTACAACCAGTGTTCTAATATGTAAAATCTGTAAGCCTTTCTGTCATAGCATCACAATTACAACCAGTGTTCTAATATGTAAAGTCTGTAAGCCTTTCTGTCATAGCATCACAATTACAACCAGTGTTCTAATATGTAAAATCTGTACCCCTTTCTGTCATAGCATCACAATTACAACCAGTGTTCTAATATGTAAAATCTGTACCCCTTTCTGTGATAGCATCACAATTACAACCAGTGTTCTAATATGTAAAATCTGTACCCCTTTCTGTGATAGCATCACAATTACAACCAGTGTTCTAATATGTAATATCTGTACCCCTTTCTGTCATAGCATCACAATTACAACCAGTGTTCTAATATGTGAAATTTGTACCCCTTTAATAGAATCTCTTGAGTTTCTCGTTTAGATTGTACATATGTGCTTCCATATTTAATTAATTTTTAGACATTAAAACTACACAACTGCTGGAATAAATTTTAAAAAAAAATTGTACCTCACCACCAACTTCTCCCATCTAAACTGATTGTCACTGTTGTCTGTTATGTATTGAAGAGTTATATAGAAAACTGTTATATGGAGACGTAGTGGTGACTGTAGTTTATTTACAGAATGACCCGTGGATCTTTCATTTTCAGATCAGGACTTTTGCCTTGTTCAGGAAGTGGAAGGCCTTTAGTGTTTGGCAGATGAATGTTCGCACAAAGAGAATCAAGGCATGCAAGAAAGCTTTGAATGAAAACCTCTTCATTGTCAATCTAGTGAGTATCTTTGTTGTCTTCTTGTGCATCACCAAGTAGTAACAACATACATTGACCTGGTCAAGTTACCAAGTATAAAATATTGTATGTATTACATTATAACAGTTTGAAAGCTTGAAAAAATATTCAATTGCTATTCAAGGGTGAGACTTTTCTGGATCAATCCTAAATTCTGGATTCATGAGTATTGTTTGAGCATTATAGTGAGAGTCACTTTCCTTTCTCATTAATGTTGTAATAATAATAATAATAATAATAATAATAATAATAATAATAATAATAATAAAAAATAAAAATAAATAAATAATAATAATGATAATAATAATAAAATAAATAATAATAATAATAATAATAATAAAATAAAAATAAATAATAATAATGATAATAATAATAATAATAATAATAATAATAATAATAATAATAATAACTTTGTTTAAAGAGTGTGACACAAATTAGTTGCTTGGAACTAATCTTCCTTGTGGCTTTCCATGGAATGCATATTTACTTTCAGTATACAAGTACAGTCACACACACACACACACAGCATTGATAACAAGCTACATTTACATATAGACATAATAAACAAAATATTTGAATGAACATGTTGTGTACATACAGTACAAATATATCGGCTTAATGTGCAGATACTTTGCATTGTAATTTGCTAAATTAAAAAAAAATTAATGAAAATTAAATTGCATGATTTATTATATAAATTGAATAATGGGGAAAAATCATTGGCAATTACATTGATTTTATCGATATAGTGGTATAAGATTTAGCTGCATTTTGTATAATTCAGGTATATAAACATATTTATTATTAACATTATGCTATGATATAAGTGGAATTCATTCTTTGTCATCAGTCCCTTCGACCAGCCCTGCTGAATGTACGTGAGATGTGTCACAGAATCAGTGATATGGGACTCTGTAAAGTGGAGAAGCATCACACATACACTTTGGATGAATTTCGTGAGGCTCAGTTTACACAGCTTAGTGAGGTATCTGTCAGTTATCTTATTTTCATTATACATGTTAATAGATTTTTGTCTGTACTAGTTTTTTTATGATGGCATAGAACATTTAGACTTAAGGAAACAGTGCATTGTTGTAGGTGTTTTTACAGCCTGCCTGTTTAATACTATATATAAAAGCACATGCAGTCCCTGGGTTCTCTAAGACATCAGTATTATTGATGTCAATTTAAATTTGGGATCATTGGGTTCAATGAATATATGGTAAACTTAGAGCTAAATATCATTGGATTAAATGCTGGTAGGGTAATTTAGAGCTAAAAGATCATTGCCTTAAAGGCATGTAGGTGAATGTATCTTGAAAGATCATTGGATTAAATGCTGGTAGGGTAATTTAGAGCTAAGATCATGGGATTAACTGCTTGTGGGGCAGCTTAGAGCTAAAGATCATGGAATAAACTGCTTGCAGGGCAATTTAGACCTAAAGATCATGAGATCAACAGCTTGCAGGGCAACTTAGAGCTAAAGATCATGGGATTAACTGCCTGCAGGGCAACTTAGAGCTAAAGATCATGGGATTGTTTGCAGGGCAACTTAGAGCTAAAGATCATGGGATTAACTGCTTGCAGGGCAACTTAGACCTAAAGGTCATGGGATAAACTGCCTGTAGGGCAACTTAGAGCTAAAGATCTTGAGATTGTTTGCAGGGCAACTTAGAGCTAAAGATCATGGGATTAACTGCTTGCAGGGTAACTTAGAGCTCAAGATCATGGGATTAACTGCTTGCAGGGCAACTTAGACCTAAAGGTCATGGGATAAACTGCCTGTATGGCAACTTAGACCTAAAGATCATGGGATTAACTGCTTGCAGGGCAACTTAGAGCCAAAGATCGTGTGATAAACTGCTTGTAGGGCAGCTGAGACTAAAGATCATGGGATAAACTGCTTGTAGGGCAACTTAGACCTAAAGATCATGAGATCAACAGCTTGCAGGGCAACTTAGAGCTAAAGATCATGGGATAAACTGCTTGCAGGGCAACTTAAAGCTAAAGAGATAATTTAGAGCTAAAGATCATTAGATTTTAATTTTTAAGAAAATTTATGAAAAGATTTGAATATAGTGAGTTGTGTATTGTCTAATTCAAATATAATGTGCAAATAAGTATAGATATCAGATTCTATTAATAACCAAAGTGCAAAGACTTTATACCAATGAATTGTTGAGACATTTGAATTATTGTTTTTGAGACTTATAAAAATGGTGTTGATAATATTTAAAAAAGTTCTTTATGGACTGAAATTTCTCTGATACACAGGCTTGACTTTCCTGTTCTGTCAGCTGCTAGATATATAGTTTACATTTTTAACATAAATTTTAATCTAAAGGTTGCTGGTCGGTTGATGGAATTCCGTGATTTGGTGAAGGAAGTGGTTCGCAGTGCATGCAGAACAGCCCTCCTTGAAGCTGGCTTTACACCAGATGATTATTTTTATGATGGAGCTGAAAGTCCAGGTACAAAGCAATTCTGTCTGGCCTTGTTTTGGAAGCCCCCCCCCCATCATTCCTGTAGTAGTCACAGATGCTCTCAGCCCATCAGTCTGTCCACTGGCATCTTATAGTCTGATTCATTATTACCTTTACATCTTAAAGTTTAGGTTAGACTGAGTAAATTAATTTAATACAAATGAATTTTATTCTATCACACTGAAGTCCAGTTTTTAAGTTTTGTAGTGAAATTCAGGCCTAAATTATTTTCCCTAATCATTTTCCATATTTTGTATTCCATGCCATTTAACTTTTATGTTTGGAATGTTTTAAGAACCAAGATGTGGTTAGTCCATCATTTATTTTGTTTTAACTTCTTATTGTGGATTTTTCTCAAGGAGCATTTTTCATGTTTTCCAACAATAGATTATCATCACATGCGTTTATGCACTGATTTTAATTATTTCAAGTGGTCAGTGGACGTAGAGGTCAAAACTAGGGCCAGAGATTGAGGTCAAAGGAGGATTATACTGTTTATATTAAATATTACACAAAAATTGTGAGTAATCTCTCATGCAAATGAGATGCAGGTTTAATGAGAAATTGAATTTTGAATAACCTTTGCCTCTTTGTGTAGTAATGTGGCATGTAGACATGTTTGCTAAGAAGAAAAGTAAACAATGACTAGAAGATATATTTATAAAAATGTATATAACCTGCTTTAAATCAGAGGAGTAACTTGATAAAGCAGATTCCAGTGAAACAGTTTATTTAAGGTAAATTTGCAATCATAGAATGTTGACATTTTTAAGATTGGAAAATGGACAGTTAGCAATAACATTATGAAGTAAATAATTGCATACATTTTATGCATATTGAATTACATACCTTGTCGATACTATTATCAATGAAATCCATGGCAGGAGAGTTTGGAGGAATGGCTCCTGGCACAGCCTCTAGTTACTTGATGCAGAGTAACTATGATATGGACATCTATGGGGAGGCTCCAGACAAAATGACATACACTGAGCAAGCCAACAAGCGTACACACTGCAAGAGACTGACATGGTAAGCATGCAGTTTTTGTCTACCGGTATTTACAAGCTGATGCTGTTTATATATCTAAACATAGAGATTTGCTTTTTACATCAGCAATATTTGAAAACAGTAACTGATCAACTGGGTAGCTAACTTAGATATTGACTTTGTCATGACCTTTCTTATTACCCAGTCATGCAGTGATTATACAAATTTCCTTGACCTTTCCTATTACCCAAAGAATCAGTGATTATACAATTTGCCATGATTTTTCTGATATCATGATATCTATTGTTACAGTAATTATACAATTTGCCATGATTTTTCCTATTACCCATTGGTACAGTAATTATACAAATTACCTTGACCTTTCCTATTACCCATTGTTACAGTAATTATATGAATTGCCTTGACCTTTCCTATTACCCATTGGTACAGTAATTATACAAATTCCCTTGACCTTTCCTATTACCCATTGGTACAGTAATTATACAAATTACCAATACCTTTCCTATTGCCCATTGGTACAGTAATTATATGTTGTTGTTGTTGTTGTTGGGTTTAACGCCATTTTTCAGCACGCGATTGGCTATACATGGCGGCCAGTATTAATGGTGGAGGAAGAACCCGGGAAAACCTGGGAAAGAACCACCGACCCACGAGAAGCTACTGGCAAGCTTTCTCACATACCCACATTAGCCGAATCCGAGACTCGAACCCACGCAGACAGCGGTGAGATGGCAGTGATCCGTAACGAAGAACGCTTTAGACCACTTGGCCACTCGGGGCCCCAGTAATTATATGAATTGCCTTGACCTTTCCTATATCCCATTGGTACAGTAATTATGCAAATTACCATGACCTTTCCTATTACCCATTGGTACACTGATTATACAAATTACCATGACCTTTCCTATTATCGTTGATACGGTGATTGTACAAATTACACATGTGATATGTATTTTCAGTGGCTGAAACTTATGTAGTTGTTTACTGAACATAGATGGGTAATCCCTGTGTTTAATAATGCTGGTATTAAGTAACATTAGTCTAGTGCTAGGAAAAAATCCAACTCTACAGACTGTTGTGGCTGGCATTAAGTAACAGTCCAGCTCTACAGGTTGTTGTGGCTGGCATTAGGTAACAATCCAGCTCTACAGGTTGTTGTGGCTGGCATTAGGTTTGAGACAAGATAAAGGTGTAGAGAACATATATAGGGGGTTAATTAATCTGAATGTTGCATACCTGATGTGTATTTAGAACTGTTACATTTACTAAAGATATATAATGTTCAATTTTGAATCATTGCAGACCTTAGTTTTAAAATCAAAAGATTCAGTGCAATGCAAACTTTATATGAGACTATGCTAAATTCCCTTAGGAGAATTTGTCTACCATGCTAAATTCCCATAAGAAGATTTGTCTACCATGCTAAATTCTCTTATGACCATTTGTCTACCATGCTAAACTCTCATAAGACTGTTTGTCTACCTTGCTAAATTCTCATAGGATCATTTGTCTACCATGCTTAATTCCCATAAAGAGCATTTTTCTGCCATGCTAAATTCTCATGACATCATTTGTCTACCATGCTAAATTCTCATAAGACCATTTGTCTACCATGCTAAACTCTCATAAGACTGTTTGTCTACCTTGCTAAATTCTCATAGGATCATTTGTCTACCATGCTAAATTTCCATAAAAGCATTAGTCTGTCATGCTAAATTCCCATACAAGGATTTGTCTACCACACTAAATTCCCATTGGACCATTTTTGTCTACCATGTTAAATTCACATAATACCATCTGTCTACCATGCTAAATTCCAATAAGACCATTTGTCTATCATACTAAATTCTCATAGGATCATTTGTTTACCATGCTAAATTCCCATAAGAGCATTTGTCTGCCATGCTAAATTCACATACAAAGATTTGTCTGCCATGCTAAATTCTCATAGGATCATTTGTCTACCATGCTAAATTCCCATAAGAGCATTTGTCTGTCATGCTGAATTGCCATACAAGGATTTGTATACCATGCTAAATTCCCATAAGACCATTTGTCTACCATGCTAAATTCTCATAAGATCATTTGTCTACCATCCTAAATTCTCATAGGACCATTTGTCTACCATGCTAAATTCCCAAGAGAACACAATCTGTTCAATATTGACCAATTGCCATTTGTGCTAACAGTGCATAACACAAACCTTACATGACGTAGCCCTTTTGTTAGAGGCCAACAAGAGTCACCTGTCAACTTTCTTTTGAATACAGACTAATATGTAAGCTTGCAGTTAGATGGCATTCTAAAAATAGAAATATCATTCTAGGTTCTGCATGCCAGCTGAGGTTTTGTAGAATCAAATAGGGACTTATGTATAGGAGAGTAGCACTGGGGTCCCTATGAGGGGGTCAAAGGTCAAAAGATAAAAATAGCAGCTACAGTTACAGTTTAAAAAAAAAAAAACTATTTGGCCAAAAATATATACATGCTATCAAAGTGATGGTCCACAAAGGGTGGGAAGGGGTGTGCAGATTTGCCATATTTTGCTATAGAAGTAGCTCCAGTTGTTCATTGCATTAACAAAGGCTCCATTGTTGTTATCTTTGTACAATTTTGATTGTAAATTTATTAAAAGTCATTAAAAGAAAAATAGGCAAAAGGAAATGTACAGGTGTTTTTGATGGCCATGTTATTTTATACCTATATTAATTTTGCAGGGGTCTTGTTCATTAAAAAGTTAAAACTAAGGGAGTTTCCTATTGTAATATTTATTATATTTCTTTTGCTGTTTCTTAAATAAAAATTGTTTCTTTGTTTATGTAAAGGTAATATGTACTTGAGACTGCAAAAGTCCATGTTCTGAGAATAAAGTCCATGTTATGAGAATAACGTCCATGATGATCAAACATACACAGAGTATATTATAATACTCCACATACTGTCTTTGATTTGTTTTAAGGTTTTGGCCATTTACATTTTAGTTTTGTTTCTCTGTTTTTGACAGTTTTCTTGTCTTTAAAATTGTTGGATTAAGTCAATATACAGATGGACAAAATACGGTTTGGATGACCTGCAGTAAGCCATTCTTTCCATGGCATGATATAAATGTGTTTGTCAGATGTTAAATGGAAGTCAGATTACTGAGTTTATACTGTAATAAATTATACTTTTTTCTAATGCATTTTCCATGTATTTATCAATACATCGTCTTTGACACTAGCTTTATCCGACTGGCGGACTACCTCATTGTCAACACCATGCATGTACTGGCAGTGAACTCGGTGTCAACACTGCTGAATTATCTGACGGAGCAGCTTCAGAACACACCCACCCTAGCTGAGATTCAGGGACAGGGTGAGGAGGCAAAGGATAAAGAAGAGGAGGAAAAGGTAAGAACCTTTGTCATAAAATCATATATCACAAATTACCCAACACATATGAGTGGTTTAGATACAGTCAAACATAAAATGATTGGATG
Organism: Sinohyriopsis cumingii; assembly: GCA_028554795.2. NCBI lineage: Eukaryota > Metazoa > Mollusca > Bivalvia > Unionida > Unionidae > Sinohyriopsis > Sinohyriopsis cumingii. Next base: position 10,593,052 of record CM068831.1, on the reverse strand, counting down.
CATGTTACAATGATCAGATTTAACCCAGAGGTAATAACACCTTTTTGCATGCATTTTTACTCCATTTGAAAAAAAAAACAAATCTCTTATGAAGAGAATTGAAGTATTTTCAGAATTAAATGAAAGTATACTAAGATTCTGCTTTGTCAGATTTTGAAAAGAATATACCATTGGTTTCACAATAGGGATTTTTTTCTATGCATAATATGGGGGGGGAGAAATATTGCTATGTCCATCTGTCTGTCTGTCTTTGTCCATGAACATTTTATTTTCTTAGGTAAACTCAGAACATTCAGGATATTTATATCAGATTGGTACACATGTCAAGGGGGCTGCATAGAGGTGTCTTTTCATACACAGAATATTCTGCTTTTATTTATATGTTCATTTGGAACAAAGGGTTGCATAAGTAGTCCATGAGTTGACAGTACTAGACCATAGATTGCTAGCATATTGAAACTTTTTTATTGATAATTGTGAGTGGTAGGGTAAATAAATCCCAACCACTACATAAGTCAGTGCATGACATTGTTAAAGAGACTATTGTGGTGGTAGTTGGGGTGCTACAAACTTTTGTCGATACAGTAAGGAGTTTTAATATTAATTAAATTGACCTGCAATGGTCATTATCCAATTATTATTTTGTTTCCATGTGGGTTTATAAGTGGGTTTGTGAGTTACCCAGACAAAGATTAAGTGCAAGTAGTATCAGTCATGGACCTTAAGGGACTTTCATTAGTGGACTTTCATTAGGGGACTTTCATTAGGGTATTTTCATTAGGGGACTTTATATTAGATGGAATGGGGGTGGTTGTGGGTGATGGGGAAATTTGACATCTTGATAGCTAAAGTTTCGAGTTATTGCTAATTTTTTGAATTTCCGAATAAAATTTAAAGAAATGTCTTTGTCCAGTAATTCTGTATGAGCACTCAAATATTTCCAGGAAAAAGAATTAATCTTTTAGAATCCAAATAACTTGCCTAAAAATTAAAATATAACTCCAAACTGATCGCAACAAAAGGAACACTGATACGTCACAGTGTTTAGAAGCAGGACTCCCTACTTTCTCTGTAGACAAAGGTTATACAGTAACTTGAGATGCAAAACAGATTCCCAGATGAGAGTCAGCTCTCCAGAATTTTCAAGAACAGCGTAGAAGTATTTACGTCTAAAGGCACATAGTCCCAGTCAGCCTCGATTTCACTATTATCATTCACACATTAAGAACGGATGAAAAAAATGTTTTTTTACTTGATTCTCAATCAAGATCAGGAACTAGGTCTTCATAAGATACAAAGTTTGGTGTTTACAGCTAACAGTCAGGTCAAACTAATTTCTGGAAAATTTCTAATTCCTAGTAAACAAAATTACATTACATTGACTTGTAATGAAATTAAAAATAAAAAGATTTTAAAACTTACAAACAATTAAATTAAATCAAATATAAATTAAATCAATTATACATAACAGTGGACATCACACGGACTTGATAGTTGTTCATAATAATGTAACCCTGGGACCTGTTTAAGTGGACATCACACAGACTTGATAGTTGTTCATAATAATGTAACCCTGGGACCTGTTTAAGTGGACATCACGCGGACTTGATAGTTGTTCATAATAATGTAACCCTGGGACCTGTTTAAGTGGACATCACGCGGACTTGATAGTTGTTCATAATAATGTAACCCTGGGACCTGTTTAAGTGGACATCACGCGGACTTGATAGTTGTTCATAATAATGTAACCCTGGGACCTGTTTAAGTGGACATCACGCGGACTTGATAGTTGTTCGTAATAATGTAGCCCTGGGACCTGTTTAAGTGGACATCATCCGGACCTGATAGTTGTTCATAACAATGTAACCCTGGGACCTGTTTAAGTGGACATCATGCTGACTTGATAGTTGTTCATAATAATGTAACCCTGGGACCTGTTTAAGTGGACATCACGCGGACTTGATAGTTGTTCATAATAATGTAACCCTGGGACCTGTTTAAGTGGACATCATGCGGACTTGATAGTTGTTCATAATAATGTAACCCTGGGACCTGTTTAAGTGGACATCATGCGGACTTGATAGTTGTTCATAATAATGTAACCCTGGGACCTGTTTAAGTGGACATCAAACGGACTTGATTGTTGTTCATAATAATGTAACCCTGGGACCTGTTTAAGTGGACATCACGCGGACTTGATAGTTGTTCATAATAATGTAACCCTGGGACCTGTTTAAGTGGACATCACGCGGACTTGATAGTTGTTCATAATAATGTAACCCTGGGACCTGTTTAAGTGGACATCACGCGGACTTGATAGTTGTTCATAATAATGTAACCCTGGGACCTGTTTAAGTGGACATCACGCAGACTTGATAGTTGTTCATAATAATGTAACCCTGGGACCTGTTTAAGTGGACATCACGCGGACTTGATAGTTGTTCATAATAATGTAACCCTGGGACCTGTTTAAGTGGACATCACGCGGACTTGATAGTTGTTCATAATAATGTAACCCTGGGACCTGTTTAAGTGGACATCATGCGGACTTGATAGTTGTTCATAATAATGTAACCCTGAGACCTGTTTAAGTGGACATCAAACGGACTTGATTGTTGTTCATAATAATGTAACCCTGGGACCTGTTTAAGTGGACATCACGCGGACTTGATAGTTGTTCATAATAATGTAACCCTGGGACCTGTTTAAGTGGACATCACGCGGACTTGATAGTTGTTCATAATAATGTAACCCTGGGACCTGTTTAAGTGGACATCATGCGGACTTGATAGTTGTTCATAATAATGAAACCCTGGGACCTGTTTAAGTGGACATCACGCGGACTTGATAGTTGTTCATAATAATGTAACCCTGGGACCTGTTTAAGTGGACATCACGCAGACTTGATAGTTGTTCATAATAATGTAACCCTGGGACCTGTTTAAGTGGACATCACACAGACTTGATAGTTGTTCATAATAATGTAACCCTGGGACCTGTTTAAGTGGACATCACAGAGACTTGATATTTGTTCATAATAATGTAACCCTGGGACCTGTATAAGTGGACATCACACGGACTTGATAGTTGTTCATAATAGTTAATGTAATTGTCATTATCTGGACAAAATACTTTTTTTTTCTGTTGAACTTGAATAGTTAGTGTTTGACTGTATTTAATCATATATCAGTTAAATTTCAATACACTAACCTTATGAGTATGACTGTGCTATTCTACAACTATTTTGTATTACATTCACTATGGTCTCAGTTCACTGTATGAAGACAAAACCCCAAACATATATCTATTAGTGATTGAAATAATCACTTTCCTGTCAGATTTCTATGTGTTTTTAAATAATATATAATAATGATTAGTAAATGCTAATGAATGAGGGGTATATAGTAATGAATATTAAATACTAATGAGAGATATTTTTGAATGTGTAGTAAATAATAATGAATGAAGGGTATATAATAATGAGAACTAAATAATGAAGGGTATATAGTAATGAGTATTAAATACTAATGAGAGATATTTTTGAATGTGTAGTAAATAATAATGAATGAAGGGTATATAATAATGAGAACTAAATAATGAAGGGTATATAGTAATGAGTATTAAATACTAATGAGAGATATTTTTGAATGTGTAGTAAATAATAATGAATGAAGGGTATATAATAATGAGAACTAAATAATGAAGGGTATATAGTAATGAGTATTAAATACTAATGAGAGATATTTTTGAATGTGTAGTAAATAATAATGAATGAAGGGTATATAATAATGAGAACTAAATAATGAAGGGTATATAGTAATGAGTATTAAATACTAATGAGAGATATTTTTGAATGTGTAGTAAATAATAATGAATGAAGGGTATATAATAATGAGAACTAAATAATGAAGGGTATATAGTAATGAGTATTAAATACTAATGAGAGATATTTTTGAATGTGTAGTAAATAATAATGAATGAAGGGTATATAATAATGAGAACTAAATAATGAAGGGTATATAGTAATGAGTATTAAATACTAATGAGAGATATTTTTGAATGTGTAGTAAATAATAATGAATGAAGGGTATATAATAATGAGAACTAAATAATGAGGGGTATATAGTAATGAGTATTAAATACTAATGAGAGATATTTTTGAATGTGTAGTAAATAATAATGAATGAAGGGTATATAATAATGAGAACTAAATAATGAAGGGTATATAGTAATGAGTATTAAATACTAATGAGAGATATTTTTGAATGTGTAGTAAATAATAATGAATGAAGGGTATATAATAATGAGAACTAAATAATGAAGGGTATATAGTAATGAGTATTAAATACTAATGAGAGATATTTTTGAATGTGTAGTAAATAATAATGAATGAAGGGTATATAATAATGAGAACTAAATAATGAAGGGTATATAGTAATGAGTATTAAATACTAATGAGAGATATTTTTGAATGTGTAGTAAATAATAATGAATGAAGGGTATATAATAATGAGAACTAAATAATGAAGGGTATATAGTAATGAGTATTAAATACTAATGAGAGATATTTTTGAATGTGTAGTAAATAATAATGAATGAAGGGTATATAATAATGAGAACTAAATAATGAAGGGTATATAGTAATGAGTATTAAATACTAATGAGAGATATTTTTGAATGTGTAGTAAATAATAATGAATGAAGGGTATATAATAATGAGAACTAAATAATGAAGGGTATATAGTAATGAGTATTAAATACTAATGAGAGATATTTTTGAATGTGTAGTAAATAATAATGAATGAAGGGTATATAATAATGAGAACTAAATAATGAAGGGTATATAGTAATGAGTATTAAATACTAATGAGAGATATTTTTGAATGTGTAGTAAATAATAATGAATGAAGGGTATATAATAATGAGAACTAAATAATGAAGGGTATATAGTAATGAATATTAAATACTAATGAGAGATATTTTTGAATGTGTAGTAAATAATAATGAATGAAGGGTATATAATAATGAGAACTAAATAATGAAGGGTATATAGTAATGAATATTAAATACTAATGAGAGATATTTTTGAATGTGTAGTAAATAATAATGAATGAAGGGTATATAATAATGAGAACTAAATAATGAAGGGTATATAGTAATGAGTATTAAATACTAATGAGAGATATTTTTGAATGTGTAGTAAATAATAATGAATGAAGGGTATATAATAATGAGAACTAAATAATGAAGGGTATATAGTAATGAATATTAAATACTAATGAGAGATATTTTTGAATGTGTAGTAAATAATAATGAATGAAGGGTATATAATAATGAGAACTAAATAATGAAGGGTATATAGTAATGAATATTAAATACTAATGAGAGATATTTTTGAATGTGTAGTAAATAATAATGAATGAAGGGTATATAATAATGAGAACTAAATAATGAAGGGTATATAGTAATGAATATTAAATACTAATGATAATGAATGAAGGGTATATAGTATTGAGAAGTAAACACTAATGAATGAGGGGTATACAGTAATGAATGAAGAGTAAATAATAATGAATAAGCTGTATATAATAATGAATATATGGTGTGTATAATAATGAATATATGGTGTGTATTGTAATGAATATATGGTGTGTATAGTAATGAATATATGGTGTGTATAGTAATGAATATATGGTGTGTATAGTAATGAATATATGGTGTGCATAGTAATGAACAAGGGGTATATAATTATAAAAATTCCACTGTGGTGTCAAAATTCATAAGAATTGTAGAAAGAATTTACAGAGAGTATGAAGCACCATCTCTCTTTCCTTCAACTTTGTGCTCATCTTTTAATTGGTGTGAGAAGAAATTATTCAAATCTTTCTGCATATATATTTCATCTTTCACCTTTGTTTTGAACCCTTTCATTGTCAAAAACCCATTGTGCATCAGTTTCGAGGGCATTTAAAAAAAATTGTTTTGCTTATGGTTGAGGAGACAAAAATATTTCCTAAAAATATTTTTGACAAGGAGTGTACATGGCTGATACTGTACCAAGAGTATTCTTTTTACTGTTGACATATATTAGCAAACACCATGTTGTTTTGGGATAAAAAATCTCTATTATTGCAGTTTTAAAAAAATCTTGGGTCCTGTTTAATTCTAAATAAATGACTGGAATAATTTACTATTGCACTGAGTTGTCACTTACAATGTTTATCTCATACTGTTCTTTTTTATGACAAATAATAGCTATATCTGAAAATCAGTAGTAACTGTCTTATGACACATGACAACTGTCTTATGACACATGAAAACTGTCTTATGACACATGACAACAGTCTTATGACACATGACAAATGTCTTATTACATTTTAGTTTTCAATATCTAAAAAGTGAAAATGCTGCTGGTAGGCTAGGATCTCATTCCTATTTAATTGTGGCTAATTCTGGGTCAGCATGACAATGGAAGGGTGAAGAACATATCTATTTATCTGTAATCTTTGCACACACTTTAAGCATATCTCTCATACTTATTTCCATCCAGATTATATATATATATATATATATATATATATATATATATATATATATATATATATATATATATATATATATATATATATATATTGGGGCAACTTTTTCTTTCTTCTCTTGTTTGATTCCCTGCTTTATTAAAAAATGAAGCTAAGGCAAATTAGGCAACGAAGAGTCTATTGTTGTACATTGTCAGATCATAAACTGTAATCATTCCTGGATGATAGAGATATTTTTATGAAACTATCTTTTTTTCTTCAAATTATAGCAAAATATTCATCTTCACTGAAACAGTTACTTTGTTGGTTTGGTTTTTCTGCATTTAATGCCATTATTCAGCACAAGATAAGCTATTCACGTGGTCATTATAACTGGTGGGGAAAAGATTCAGGAAAGCCTCAGGAAGAGGCGCCAACCCACGGGAAGCTGATGGTGAGCTTTCTCACATACTTTGGCTGAGCCCAAGACTCAAACCCAATTGAACAGAGACGAGATGTCAGTCATGTGTAAAGGTGAGCACCTTAGACCACTTGGCCACCTAGGGCCCCTCAGTTAGTTCATATTGGGAGATATATACCTAATACTAAGGAGGGGGAAAATGGAGTAAACTTGAACTCTTGATTTCTTTTCAACTGGTACATTAACTTTTATACAAGATAGAGGAAAGATTTTCTTGAGGAAGGGATCTCAAAATTCAAATGATTTCTCTGTCAGGTTTCTTTTGGCTTTAATTTAATCCCCATACTTAATCTAAATCCTCGTTATTTTTTATATCAGTCTGTGAGAAAAAAAATATTTTTAGGGGAAGAGAGATATTTGTTTGTCCATGATGTGTTTTAAATATTGCCGTAAGACAAAATGTATGGATCTTTCTTAACTAACTCAAGGTTGTGTTATGTCAAAATAATTTGATTATGTTATACTTTCTCCTCATTAGAACATATATTTGCTTCAAGAACAGGTACGGTGATTGAGTCAAAATATTTAGTAAGAATGTACAAGATTGGGCATACTTGTAAATCATCCAACAGTTCTGGATATGGAATAAATTCCTGTACTCATTGGTACAGATGCATTGGTTATACAAGTCTGGTCTTGTACATTGTATGATGTATATAAAAATGAGTGAGCTGTGTGTGTATTAGTTGATTTTAATGGTATTGAAATTTAATCCCAGCTGTTAAAGCAAGTGTTGCAGGTTATGATAACAGTAATGTCAATGTTTCAGTGAATGATTATAATTGTTAACAATAATGTCTATTTAATTTGATAAAGTGTTTGAAGCTTTTTACTCTGTTTCATTTGCTTGCTTATTTCATAAGTTTTAATTTCAACATTTGTCATTCTTTAAATGGAGATAAAATTTTAATTTCATCATAAATAAATTATAATCTTTAAAATTCATTGTGCATTTGTTTATTAATTATTGTCGTTCATCACAAATGGATTTGTTTTCTTCTGAGCAATGTATATGAAAAAAGGGTAAATAGTTCATACAAAGCAGTTTCGGCATCCTATTTTTCACACAAGAAATAATTAAAGTTTCATTTCATATTAGAAAGAAATCATTTTTTAAATATTAGGTATGGACTCTTCCCATATCTACCATATATGCTCACGGATTAGTTGAGTCCAACTGCAAACTGCATCGATCCAGATCTGCCATCACATAATGCACTGGCAAGTCTGGGTCTGTACAGTTTATTAGGAATAATTAATGGAACAAACAACACAGACCCTGGCACTTGATGTAGCTATTTTGATTGCAGTTGGACTTGACTTATAAGTGAATAGGTATGGTATTTATAAAATATTTGGCAACATTTTGCATGCAACTACTGTACCACTAAAGCAGATCAAAGAACAATTTATGATTAAATTCTTTCAATTTCATTCATAATGAAATGGTAAAAAATTATAAAGAAAATGAAGTTTGTTAATTAAAATAGCCGGATAAATCTGCCCGCTTACCACAAATATGGCGGCTGATGATGTCATTTGGGAACTATCTATAAAATATCCAGATAATCCTGAAACCTTTCTAGCTTACTCATTTATTGATCTTTTCTGTTTACTTTATCTTTCATTGAATGGCTTGATAGTACGCAGTGTCTTCTAATAAATATGTTCCAAATGGGTTTCATCTTCCCTGATTGATCCAATTTTCTTTCTGATTAACCTTTTGTGAAAATTACTGCTTATACGTAAATAAAACATTAAAGCATATATTCCAACGGAATTAATATTGGGATTAAATTAACTGCTTTGGTTTGTAAACTTGTATTTCAAAGAAATTGGTTTGTATTTATTATTTTCTTTACTGTCATCATCTTATTGAAAATCTATAAATTACTCTTTACCAATTTCAAAAGTTTTCTTGATTAATTATGTTTTCCATTAGTCCTGATATATTTTGTTGTGCTCAATCAGGGAAGATAAACTTGCTCTAGTATCCTTTCTTGTCGTCCACTCTTTCTGAATTTCAGTGCACATGGCTGTTGGTATAGGAAATATTTTCATGGGGAAGATATTTATTAACAAATAATTAATTCACCAGTTGACGGAAATTAATTTCTTGTAGCAGTTTTAATTAATTATACTAATAGTTTTCATTCCAATGAAGACAGTCTTAGAATAGTTTTCATTCCAATAAAGACAGTCTTAGAAATAATCAGAATTTACCATTCTTATCTGTCCAACACATCTCTCTGTTGACACAGGATCTGTAAATTTGTTATTTCCATTATTAAGAGAGTCAATACATGTACTAGCTGTTAACATTTTAATAACCAGAAAGCTATTGGCAATGAGGATATGCTTCAGAATGTTTTTACTAGATATTTTATGTTTTTTAAAAGTTTGTTATAATAAAAATTTAAAGATTTAAAATTTGAACGTAGATGAAAAATTTTTCCTTTTGTAATCAGACATTAAGCTGTCACCTTAACAAAATGTAAAATATGGTTGTAAGAAAACCTAAGGTATGGTAGAATATCTTTGCTTAAGTGATGATATTTAAACACTTTTTAGTCTTTGTACATTAATTCTTGGAAACTGTGTCTTTTGGACAGCATTTTTTCTATGATAATGTGAGACAGACAGCCAAGTATTTTTTTCTGTGATAAATCCTTGCAGACAGCCTAGTATTTGTCCATGATTAAGTTATGTAGACAGCCTAGTATTTTGTCAATGATAAAGTCAGGTAGACAGCTAATTATTTTTGTGATAAAGTCAGACAGACAGCCTAGTATTTTTTCCATGATAAAATCAGATAAACAGCCTAGCATTTTTTCCATGATAAATCCGATAGACAGCCTATTATTTTTTATGATAAAATCAGATAGACAGCCTAGTGGTTAGAGCGTCCACCTCGGATGTGGGAGGTCGTGTGTTTGATCCCTGGCTGTGTCATACCAAAGACTTACAAAAATTTTACTAACAGCTGCCTCGCTTGGTGCTCAGCATTAAGAGGTTAGTGTTAGGACTGGTCGGCCTGGTGTCAGGATAATGTGAATGGGTGGGACATATGCTGCATGTCTGCGGCATGATGCCCCAGTGCTAGACATCACTATAAGCTGCAACATTGCAGACATCATAGTGATATGACTGAAATATTGTTAAAGTTACGTTAAAAATCCAAATCACACACACACACACAGAGTATTTTTCATGATAAAATCAGATAGACAGCCTAGTTTTTTTCATGATAAAATAAGATAGCATAGTATTTTTTCCATGATAAAATCAGATAGACAGTGTAGTATATTTTCCATGATAAAATCAGATAGACAGTGTAGTATTTTTTTGATGATAAAATCAGATAGATAGCCTAGTATTTTTTCCATGATAAAATTAGACAGCTTTGTAATTTTTCTATTATAAAATCACATGGACAGCCTAGTATCTTATCCATCTAAAGTCAGATATACAGCATAGTACTTTTTTAAATGATAAAATCAGATAGACAGTGTAGTATTTTTTCATGATAAAATCAGATAGACAGCCTAGTTTTTTTCATGATAAAATAAGATAGCATAGTATTTTTTCCATGATAAAATCAGATAGACAGTGTAGTATATTTTCCATGATAAAATCAGATAGACAGTGTAGTATTTTTTTGATGATAAAATCAGATAGATAGCCTAGTATTTTTTCCATGATAAAATTAGACAGCTTTGTAATTTTTCTATTATAAAATCACATGGACAGCCTAGTATCTTATCCATCATAAAGTCAGATATACAGCATAGTACTTTTTTAAATGATAAAATCAGATAGACAGTGTAGTATTTTTTCGATGATAAAATCAGATGGACAGCATAGTATTTTTTCCATGATAAAATCAGATAGATAGCCTAGTATTTTTTTAAATGATAAAATCAGATAGACAGTCTAGTATTTTTTCTAGTGATAAAATCAGATGGACAGCATAGTATTTTTTCCATAAAATCAGATAGATAGCCTAGTATTTTTTCCAATGATAAAATGAGATAGACAGCCTAGTATTTTTTCCAATGATAAAATCAGATAGACAGCCTAGTATTTTTTCCATGATAAATCAGATAGACAGCCTAGTATTTTTTCCGTGATAAAATCAGATAGACAGCCTCGTATTCCATGATAAAATCAGATAGAGAGCATAGTATTTTTTCCATGATAAAATCAGATAGAGAGCATAGTATTTTTTCCATGATAAAGTCAGATATACAGCATAGTATTTTTCCATGATAAAATCAGATAGACAGCCTAGTATCTTATCCATGATGAAATCAGATATACAGCATAGTATTTTTCGATGATAAAATCAGATAGACAGTGTAGTATATTTTCCATGATAAAATCAGATAGACAGTGTAGTATTTTTTCCAGTGATAAAATCAGATGGACAGCATAGTATTTTTTCCATGATAAAATCAGATAGAGAGCCTAGCATTTTTTTAAATGATAAAATCAGATAGACAGCCTAGTATTTTTTTTTAATGATAAAATCAGATAGACCGCATAATATTTTTTCCAATGATAAAATCAGATAGACAGCCTAGGATTTTTTCCATGATAAATTCAGATAGACATCATAGTATTTTTCCATGATAAAATCAGATAGACAGCCTAGTATTTTTTCCATGATAAAATCAGATAGACTCCCTATTTTTTTCATGATAAAATCAGATAAACTCCCTAGTATTTGTTCATGATAAATCAGCTAGACAGCCTAGCATTTTTTCCATGATAAATTCAGATAGATAGCCTAGTATTTTTCCATGATAAAATCAGATAGATAGCCTAGTATTTTTTCATGATAAATCAGATAGACAGCCTAGTATTTTTTCATGATTAAATCAGATAGACAGCCTAGTATTTTTTCCATGATAAAATCAGATAGACATCATAGTATTTTTCCAGGATAAAATCAGATAGACAGCCTAGTATTTTTCCATGATAAAATCAGATAGACTGTATATTATTTTTCCGTGATAAAATCAGATAGACAGCAGAGTATTTTTTCCATGATAAAATCAGATAGACAGCCTAGTATTTTTTCTATGATACAATCAGATAGACTCCCTAGTATTTTTCCATGATAAAATCAGATAGACTCCCTAGTATTTTTTCATGATCAAATCAGATAGACTCTCTAGTAATTTTTCCATGATAAAATCAGATAGACTCCCCAGTATTTGTTCATGATAAATTACCTAGACAGCCTAGTATTTTATCCATGATAAATTCAGATAGACTGCCTAGTATTTTTCCATTATAAAATCAGATAGACAGCCTAGTATTTTTTCATGATAAATCAGATAGACAGCCTAGTATTTTTTCATTAAATCAGATAGACAGCCTATTATTTTTCCATGATAAAATCAGATAGACTGTATATTATTTTTTCCATGATAAAATCAGATAGACAGCAGAATATTTTTTCCATGATAAAATCAGTTGGACGGCATAGTATTTTTTCCATGATAAAATCAGATTATCATTGTAGTATTTTTTCCATGATAAAATCAGATGGACAGCATATTATTTTTTCCATGATAAAATCTGACAGACAGCCTAGTATTTTTCCCATAAAAAAATCAGATGGACAACCTAGTATTTTTCCCATGATAAAATCAAATAGACAGCCTAGTTTGTCCCCATGATAAAGTCAGGCAGACAGTGTAGTATTTTTTCTATGATAAATCCTTGTAGACAGCCTATTTTTTCTATATGATAAAGTCAGGTAGACAGCCTAATATTGTTTCCATGATAGTCAGTAGTACTTTTCTGTGATAAATCATTGCAGACAGCCTAGTATTTTTTTATGATTAAGTCAGATAGACATCCTAGTATTTTTTCCATGAATAAGTCATGTAGACATCCTAGTATTTTTCCTATGCTAAAGTCAGGTAGACAGACTAGTATTTCTTCCATGATAAAGTCAGGCAGACAGGTTATTTTTTTTCTATAATAAACAGGTAGATAGCCATGTATTTTTTCATGATAAAGTCAGGCAGACAACCCAGTATTTTTTCTGTAATAAAATCAGACAGCATAGTATTTTTTAAATGACATAGTCAGGCTGACAGCCTAGTATTTTTAATGTGATAAAGTTAGGCAGACAGCCTAGTGTTTTTACCATGATAAAATCAGGCAAACAGCCTAGTATTTTGCTCAGGTCATAAGGGGTTGGTTTATGGGATATCCTTAGTAAATATTTGCCTAAATTTTGTATAAATGGGGATAGGTTGATCATTCAGATTAATATGGCACATTATTATTATTGTGAAAGAAAATATCTTCACCCCTTGCCTTGACAGCCATCACCATCAAAGTGTTTATGTTTAACTGCATGCAGATGTAACTAGCTCTGTTTTTTTCCCTGCCATTGCTGCCGCTGCTGTGTGATCTGTTTCTCACCGTGTGCTGTGTTTCTAACACCCCCATCCTCTAGATTCAACAAGTAGAAATACGTGTACCAGAAGTGGATCTAAGTGGCACTGAACAGGTAATCTAGTTATAAAGTTACAGTCTGAATGAAAGCAGGTCCAAATATCACACAAAGAAGTGCAGAATTTAAGGCTAGACTTAAGGCATTTGATTGGTCACTTTTAAGTTAGACTGAAATGTTAGCCAATCAATTTGACAGATGTTTTGGCCTCTTGTTTAGGTTCAAACTTAAGTTGTATGGTAAATTTCAGAAATTACAGCTAAAATCCCCAAAGAATCTCATTCTGACACTCACTCTATTCAGAATCATACCTCTGATTGACTAGGATTAAATCATGGAACAATCAGAGGTCAGAATATTTAGATTGATTCCGTTGGTTCTTCCATCTGATTTCTTAAACCAAACTGTAACTGATATTATTTTGGCATATCTGAGAATGAGATATATAAATGAAATTACAAACCAGGACAGTTCTAAAAATTTAAGATGCATTTTAATTATTCAGAGAGTGAGAGAGAGAGTCAGAAGGTGTCCCAAAATTTAGGTTGTTTGAAATTTAATGTAAAGGTGATAGAGTATCTTGTGCACAGATGATTCAGCATTAAAGAGTATCACCAAGTATCATGAGAACTGAGGAACCAACTTTAAAGAGTATCACAGAGTGTCTTGAGAAACCAAATAGAATATAGGACATTTGTGGATTTGTGCACATTGTGTACCAAGTGCAAACAGTACAGATCTACATATGCCATTATGTAATCTGTTGTCACATAATGTGTACCAAATGCAAACAGTACAGAGCCACATGTCATTATGTAATCTGCTATCTCATAATGTGTATCGACCGTTCCGATGGCCTAGTGGTTAGAGCATCCACCTCGGATGCGGGAGGTCGTGGGTTCGATCCCCAGCCGAATTATACCAAAGACTTACAAAAATGGTACTAACAACTGCCTAGCTTGGTGCTCAGCATTAAGAGGTTAGTGTTTTGGTTAGCCTGGTGTCAGGATAATGTGACTGGGTGGAACATCATGCTACCTGTCTGCAGCATGATGCCCCAGTGCTAGACATCCCTATAAACTGCCACACTGCATACATCGTAGCAATATGACTGACAAATTGTTAATGCTACGTTAAAAATCCAAATCACACACATAATGTGTACCAAGTGCAAACAGTACAGAGCCACATATATCATTATGTAATCTGCCGTCACATAATGTGCTAGGATACAAACAAGGAACTTCAAGGTATTAGAGTGGAAAGTTGTTTAAAGTTTAATGAATTAAGTTTGAACTTTTTAAACTCAGATTTTTGTTTGCTTTGTGGAGGGCATAACAGTTTTACAAATACAAGGCCAAAGTCCATATCAGAACAGTCAAGCAGGTGTACTTTTTCAGTTTGTGGAAAGTAAAGTTTATTTTTATTAAAAAAGTTGATCAGGTATACTCTCCCAGTTTTTGGAAACTATAGTCCATTTCAAACTGTTGAGCAGGATTTTCATTACCTCATGGTGTGCTGTTTACTGTATGTGCACTAACACAGTAGGTATATTGATACAGACTATTGGAACATTTACAGAAAATAATTGGGTATTCTCACATATAAGTTGAGGCCAGATGCAGCCAACATAGACCCTGATCTGCCATCACGTATGTGCAATTAGAAATTAGGGTTGTTTGCTATACTAACAACTTGCAGAGACCCAGCGCTACCGGCACATTTTTAGACAAATATGGGTCTGCAGTTTGCAGACAGACCTGGTTTATAAGTGAATATATATGTAAATAATTCATTTGTTATCTCAGGGATAAAAGTTGATTAAAGCTTCTTTCTTTTTTGTTGCTATGTCGCATTTAAAGTTTAACAATTACATCAGCAAGATGTTTTTTGAATAAAGTAATAACAGAATAAATACTTCATAAAGTTAGCAACAAATTCATTCATTGTTCATGATTTTTGAGACTACCTTTACAGTGATGCTGCTAGAGGTTTCTATGAAATATGATTATAAAAGCTAAATTTTCATTTTGTTTTAATTTTTTTTCCCATCCAGAATGAAGAGGAGGCCCCAGTGTCACCTCCACTGTATATCACTGAGTTTATCCTTGAGCCCAATCAATTGTTGTTTGAACCTGATGTGGAACAGTTCCAGGAAGGAATTTCAGAGGTCATCAAAAGATTCCAGGATGCCGTTCTTAGTGTACAAAATCTTGTTCCAGACACTTACTTTGATGCATTTACAAGGTATGATAAAGAAATTTAATTTTATTTTGTTGCAATTATTGCAAATATTGCAAATACCCATGCATTTTGCTGCATATTCCTAAAACCCCATTTATCTCCCACTTACCCCTCCAACTGTTATACATACAATATGTACTCACTTATGAGTTGAGTTCAGCTGCAGATAATACAGAATCTCAATCAACATAGACCCTGCAAACAGGCAAAGAACCTGCAAACAACATAGACCCTGCAAATAATACTGAACCTCAATCAACATAGACCCTGCAAACAATACAGAACCTCAATCAACATAGACCCTGCAAACAATACAGAACCTCAATCCACATAGACCCTGCAAATAATACAGAACCTCAATCCACATAGACCCTGCAAATAGTACAGAATCTCAATCAACATAGACCCTATAAGTAATACAAAACCTCAATTGACATATACCCTGCAAATAATACAGAACCTCAATCAACACAGACCCTGCAAATAATACAGAACCTCAATCAACATAGACCCTGCAAATAATACAGTACCTCAATCAACATAGACCCTGCAAACAATACAGAACCTCAATCAACATTGACCCTGCAAATAATACAGAACCTCAATCCACATAGACCCTGTAAGTAATACAAAACCTCAATCGACATAGACCCTACAAATAATACAGAACCTCAATCCACATAGACCCTGCAAATAGTACAGAATCTCAATTAACATAGACCCTGCAAATAGTACAGGATCGCAATCAACATAGACCCTGCAAGTAATACAAAACCTCAATTGACATAGACTCTGCAAGTAATACAGAACCTCAATCAATTTAGGCCCTGCAAATAATACAGAACCTCAAACAACATAGACCCTGCAAACAACACAGAACCTTATCTACTGCTGCATAATGCACCTGCAGATAAGTGTCTAAGTTGTTTGTTCTACTGATTGCTCCTGACAAACTACATAAATCCATATCAGGTCTATGCAGTTTGCAGTTGAACTTGACTTATAAGTCAGCATATTATGCTTCCCTTTTATATGAATGTATATCCAAAGTTTATCAAACAATGTATAAAAATGTCACTAAGTGCATTTTTTATTTACATTGACCTTTGACTCCCATGGGATCAAAGATGTCTCATAGATGGTCACCACATGGGCAAACCTATATAGCAGATTTTTGACCCACTGGTTTACAAGTGGAAGTAGTTAGGGATGGATGGACAGATGGTGTTACAGTATCCAAAACACTTTTTAAAAAAAGTTTGTGGTTATTAGAGTTAGAAAACAAAAATAGTTTTGGTGTTCTGTCCATGTAAAGCAACTTTTTTATTAACTATAGATGGAGTACCATAGAAATCTTTAATGTCATCATATGCTGTGATGTTGCACAATACAATAAACTTTTTACCAATGATGCAGACAGTGTGCTTGTATGAGTCTCATTCACATTTAAAATAAATCATACATAGTGATGATTATAGTCATGTGACCATGAATTATTTTCCACAGTTCACATGTGAAAATACTTAAAATTAAGGAAATTGATTTTTGCAGCAAGTAAGCCTTACATACATACACAAAAACACACACACACACAAACATATAAATATATTTTTTTAAAAATGTTTTCTAATTTCATGGTGTTTGTTTTTTGTAATCATATCATTATATATGTTTATTTATGTTATAGGTGTTGTCTAGTGTTGTAAAGCGCTTAGAGCTTGTAAAGATTAGGGGATATACAAAGTCCTCATTAATATAAATATAAATATAAATATATATATATATATATATATATATATATATATATATATATATATATATATATATATATATATATATATTAAAAAGAAATTTGCAGAACAATCAGTGTTGTAAATATAAACATTATGTTGAAACTTTAGTAAGTTTCATGGAAGTTTCATAATTACAGTCTCTCAGTGTAAACATAATTTAGGAAATATTTCATTGAATTCTCTTTTTGCAGGCCCATTATCAACAACAAGTTTGAGGAGAAAACGTGTGGTGAAGGTCCTAGTCTGTCCACCATGTTTGAGGATGACAAGCATCTACAGAACATAATCCACAGCATTAGGGTGAGCACCAGTCTAAAAAAAGTCTGGACCAGTAGAACTCGTCAAGTTAAAACTACTTTCTATATTCGATTTGGAAACCAGTCTAAAATTGATTCACAATCAAAATTCTTTGATTCAGCCTCACTTTCAGCTTGTGATTACATATAAACATTTTGGGAATCTTTCCATTTTTATTTTAAGGATGCCTGGAATACTTGCTTGTAATTAAGTTAAATTTTGAAGTTTTAAAATTGCAGAAAATATAAATTAATATCTCGTACTCCCATTAATTTTCTGTTTTGGGTTTACCTGACCCCAATTTCATGAAACAGTTAAACATTTCTTCCTGAGATTGAGATTTTTGAATATCTTTATTAATGATCAGTTGGTAGAATGTCTTTTCAAGGAATATTTAGCAGGTATCATTGATGTATTTTACACAGATTTGAATGTTTCTTAAATGTGTCATGCCTTATATCTGAACAAATGTTTGGATTGTTTGCAAATTTGAGGAATTTCTGAATTCTTTTTTTCTCAGAAATAATATTTCCATGTTCTAAATTTTCAAAATAAGTGATTTTGTATCCAGTTCATTGTCTCTGCCTTTGATAAAAAATATTTTTTTGTTTGTTTGAACTGTCACAATCAAGATAAAATGTAAAATCTATTCAAGTTAAGCTAAAGAGAATTTGAGTGAAATGCTGGCCAGAAGGCCAAGTAAGTAAATCAGTGGCTAGTGTTTCCCTGTCCAGGCTGGCACATTTTAAATCCTTACAGGTATTTTGATGAACCATTACCCATGTCCACATCATGGTGTAAAATAGTAAATTTTGTGTCAGAGGTCAAAGTCATTAGTGGGAAAATGTTTAAAGGCCATGCATCATTTGTTGTGCTCTTACTTCCAAACAATCGACTACATTTAAAGAAATTTTGAAGGAAATTGTCCTACTTACCCAGACTTTTCCAACCACTCCTGCCTCTGGTTATTAGCAATCAGGTGAAAGATTTCAGGCCCATTTTGGGCCTTTTGTTTTCTCATGTTTTCACTTTTAAGTTTAAAAGTTCAGATACATGTATTAGGTTTGAAATTGAACAGGTAATGTGTGATCACATGTGTCAAGTCAAATTTAGGGAAATATACTTGTATAACACTTGGTGTCTTTCCTTTGTAGGAGGCCTTGACGGCTGCCTTCAATGCTGCCAACCAGTATGCTGACACATTTGAGACTCACCGTGAATTCTACAGAGAGAATGAAAGTCTTGATTTGGAAGTTCTCAAGAAAGAAGAACATGGTTTGTACACAATTCAATACTTGGCAGCAAATCAGTTCCAACTTCTAAGCTTCTGGCTAAAATGATCCATCACTTTTGTAATATTTCATGTTTGGCATCTATTTTGAATCAGAGATTAATTTTGCTTTGGTAATTAAAACTGGTTGAAATGACTCTTCAGAGTTTGAAAAAGCACAAATTCCATTTGCATCTGAATACTTATTTTCTTGCTAATAAACTCACCCAGACTTAGAAAACTCAATAAAATATGTTTTGGAAATGTTTGTATAAAATGTGTATACAACGGACTGATTTTTTTATCAAGACATAAATATATATACAATGGACTGATTGCTTTTATCAAGACATACATGTGTATACAATGGACTATTTTTTTTTCATGACATAAATGCTCATATCAGACACAGGGAGTTTTTAAAAAACTTGGATGTAGGCTTGAAAAAATACTTAAATGGAAACTTGTATATTGGTATTAGTCTTGTCATGTGCTTGAGATGAGCATAACAACAGGTGTGAAACTGCCTGTGGGTTTCTCTATCAATTGTACATGTCTATATCCTAGTATCAACCAGGGGGGAGTAACCATTGTATTTCATGGGTAAGGACCAATCTCCAACAAGCAGCTGAGGTATTGTGTAAAAGACAGTGAAAATAAATGAATCAGGCAATTTTTTATTTGAATGTATATTGATAACTAATACTACAATTTTGCAACACTGAGTAGCAAGACAGTGAATACAGTGATTAATTATAACACCAAATCCTTATACCCTTCCACTTTTACTGGTAGCCTTAGCATTACAAAAATGTGCATTGTGTACACAAGTGATATGAGGTTTGTGTCAACATTTCTGACCAATGTCTTAGCATTACAATAACAAGTCCTCTGTGTACTGCATCAACATATGTGACTACATATTAAGGAAATAATAATGATTGAGTCAGATTTACAGCATATGGGTATAGCCATATGAAGACTTCCGAATGTAAGAATATGTGTATAGTCATATGAAGATTTCCAAATGTAAGAATATGGGTATAGCCATATGAAGACTTCAGAATGTAAGAATATGTGTATAGTCATATGAAGATTTCCAAATGTAAGAATATGGGTATAGCCATATGAAGACTTCAGAATGTAAGAATATGGGTATAGTCATATGAAGATTTCCAAATGTAAGAATATGGGTATAGCCATATGAAGACTTCAGAATGTAAGAATATGGGTATAGCCATATGAAGACTTAAGAATGTAAGAATATGGGTACAGTCATATGAAGACTTGCGAATGTAAGAAAATGAGTATAGCCATATAAAGGCTCAAATCGTAAGAGTATGGTTGTAGCCATATGAAGAGTTCAGAATGTAAGAATATGGGTATAGTCATATGAAGATTTCCGAATGTAAGAATATGGGTATAGCCATATGAAGACTTCAGGATGTAAGAATATGGGAGTAGCCATATGAAGACTTCCAACTGTAAGAATATGGGTATAGTCATATGAAGATTTCTGAATCTAAGAATATGGGTATAGCCATATGAAAAGTTCAAAATATAAGAATATGGGAGTAGCCATATGAAGACTCGAATCGTAAGAATATGGGTATAGCGATATGAAGACTTCAGAATGTAAGAATATGGGTGTAGCCATATGAAGACTCAAGTTGTGAGAGTATGGGTATAGCCATATGAAGAGTTCAAATCATAAGAATATAGCCATATGAAGATTTAAAATCATAAGAATATGGGTATAGCCATGTGAAGACTTCTAATCGTAAGAATATGGGTATAGCCATATGAAGAGTTCAAAATGTAAGAATATGGGTGTAGCCATATGAAGACTTCAAATCGTAAGAATATGGGTATAGCCATATGAAGACTTCAAATGGTAAGAATATGGGTGTAGCCATATGAAGACTTCAAATTGTAAGAATATGGGTTTAGCCATATGAAGACTTCAAATTGTAAGAATATGGGTGTAGCCATATGAAGACTTCAAATTGTAAGAATATGGGTTTAGCCATATGAAGACTTCAAATTGTAAGAATATGGGTGTAGCCATATGAAGACTTCAGATTGTAAGAATATGGGTGTAGCCATATGAAGACTTCAAATTGTAAGAATATGGGTGTAGCCATATGAAGACTTCAAATTGTAAGAATATGGGTGTAGCCATATGAAGACTTCAAATTGTAAGAATATGGGTGTAGCCATATGAAGACTTCAAATCATAAGAATATGGGTGTAACCATATGAAGACTTCTAATCGTAAGAATATGGGTATAGCCATATGAAGACTCAAATCGTAAGAATATGGGTGTAGCCATATGAAGACTTCAAATCGTAAGAATATGGGTATAGCCATATGAAGACTCAAATCGTAAGAATATGGGTATAGCCATATGAAGACTCAAATCGTAAGAATATGGGTATAGCCATATGAAGACTTCAAATCATAAGAATATGGGTGTAGCCATATGAAGACTTCAAATTGTAAGAATATGGGTGTAGCCATATGAAGACTTCAAATTGTAAGAATATGGGTGTAGCCATATGAAGACTTCAGATTGTAAGAATATGGGTGTAGCCATATGAAGACTTCAAATTGTAAGAATATGGGTGTAGCCATATGAAGACTTCTAATCATAAGAATATGGGTGTAGCCATATGAAGACTTCTAATCGTAAGAATATGGGTGTAGCCATATGAAGACTTCAAATCGTAAGAATATGGGTGTAGTCATATGAAGACTTCAAATCGTAAGAATATGGGTTTAGCCATATGAAGACTTCAAATTGTAAGAATATGGGTTTAGCCATATGAAGACTTCAAATTGTAAGAATATGGGTATAGCCATATGAAGACTTCTAATCATAAGAATATGGGTATAGCCATATGAAGACTTCAGATTGTAAGAATATGGGTGTAGCCATATGAAGACTTCAAATTGTAAGAATATGGGTGTAGCCATATGAAGACTTCAAATCGTAAGAATATGGGTGTAGCCATATGAAGACTTCTAATTGTAAGAATATGGGTATAGCCATATGAAGACTCAAATCGTAAGAATATGGGTATAGCCATATGAAGACTTCAAATCGTAAGAATATGGGTATAGCCATATGAAGGCTTCAAATTGTAAGAATATGGGTGTAGCCATATGAAGACTTCAGATTGTAAGAATATGGGTGTAGCCATATGAAGACTTCAAATTGTAAGAATATGGGTGTAGCCATATGAAGACTTCTAATTGTAAGAATATGGGTATAGCCATATGAAGACTTCAGATTGTAAGAATATGGGTGTAGCCATATGAAGACTTCAAATTGTAAGAATATGGGTGTAGCCATATGAAGACTTCAGATCGTAAGAATATGGGTGTAGCCATATGAAGACTTCTAATCGTAAGAATATGGGTATAGCCATATGAAGACTCAAATCGTAAGAATATGAGTATAGCCATATGAAGACTCAAATCGTAAGAATATGGGTATAGCCATATGAAGACTTCAAATCGTAAGAATATGGGTGTAGCCATATGAAGACTTCAAATTGTAAGAATATGGGTGTAGCCATATGAAGACTTCAAATTGTAAGAATATGGGTGTAGCCATATGAAGACTTCAAATTGTAAAAATATGGGTGTAGCCATATGAAGACTTCAAATTGTAAGAATATGGGTGTAGCCATATGAAGACTTCAAATCGTAAGAATATGGGTGTAGCCATATGAAGACTTCTAATCGTAAGAATATGGGTATAACCATATGAAGACTCAAATCGTAAGAATATGGGTATAGCCATATGAAGACTTCAAATTGTAAGAATATGGGTATAGCCATATGAAGACTCAAATCGTAAGAATATGGGTGTAGCCATATGAAGACTTCAAATTGTAAGAATATGGGTGTAGCCATATGAAGACTTCAAATTGTAAGAATATGGGTGTAGCCATATGAAGACTTCAGATTGTAAGAATATGGGTATAGCCATATGAAGACTCAAATTGTAAGACTATGGGTAAAGCCATATGAAGATTTCAAAACTTACAGGAAGAACATAAAGTGGTAAAATATTGATATTTATGAAGTTAACTGCCATGAGATTTCACGTATGGGTGAGAGTAAAGGTACATGTTGGTGACAACATTCAGTGAATTTTAGTGACCTTATTGTACACAGCATATCTCATTTTAATTTTTAATGAATACAAATTTTGGATGTAGTTTATTTTTGTATCTCTTTCTACTTATTAAAGAATATGCATTTGCGATAGAGTTATTTTAATTATCTCATTCTACTTTTTAAGGAATATACATTGTAGATTGAGTTTATTTATCTCATTCTCCTTATTAATGAATACATATTGGTGATGTATTTACATTTTTTTTGTTGAAAATCTCTCTCTTTTTATTAGGGAATACCCATTGGGGATAGAGTTTATTTTTATTAATCTCATTTGGCTTAATAAGGAATACACACTGGGGATAGAGTTTATTTTTATTAATCTCATTTGACTTAATAAGGAATACACATTGGGGATAGAGTTTATTTCTTGTATCTCATTCTACTTTTTAAGGAATACACATTGCAGATAGAGTTTGTTTATTTTATCTCATTCTACTTTTTAAGGAATACACATTGCAGATAGAGTTTATTTCTTGTATCTCATTCTACATTTAAGGAATACACATTGCAGATAAAGTCTGTTTCTTGTATCTCATTCTACTTTTTAAGGAATACACATTGCAGATAGAGTTTTTTTCTTGTATCTCATTCTACGTTTTAAGGAATACACATTGCAGATAGAGTTTATTTCTTGTATCTCATTCTACATTTAAGGAATACACATTGCAGATAGAGTCTATTTCTTGTATCTCATTTTACTTTTTAATGAATACACATTGCAGATAGAGTTTATTTCTTGTATCTCATTCTACATTTAAGGAATACACATTGCAGATAGAGTTTGTTTATTTTATCTCATTCTACTTTTTAAGGAATACACTTTGCAGATAGAGTTTATTTCTTGTATCTCATTCTACTTTTTAAGGAATACATGTTGCAGATAGAGTTTCTTTCTTGTATCTCATTCTACATTTAAGAAATACATGTTGCAGATAGAGTTAATTTTTATGCAAGGACTGAATAATTATCAACTGCTGATTGATTGATGATTTGCTGACAGCAAGGCCAAGCCAGACCTGCATGAAAGTGGCTTTCGTTTTTTGATCATTAATAAAGAATTGCCAGATAGTTACATCAGTTGTTTGCTGAAGTATTAATGTGTATGATTATGTGTTTACTTATAGTAGCATGAAGGAAAATTAATTGATTTTTGATTTGACAGTTTCCCACTTCATTTGTGAAATATTTCCTTATAATGTAGATCACCACTGTATATAAATTCAGGTTTTTATGAAGCATGCTATAGATGGATTGCACTATTGTTGATTAACGGATTGTTTTTTCCCATCTTCTTGATGCTATTTTATATTTATGTGTAATGAATGTATATTTATAACTTTGTGCAAGAGATAGTGAAGCTTGTAAATGGAGATTTACTGTTGCTTTGACATCTTTAATGAAATCATTCATTTTGATTAAGAGGTTAGTGTTAGGACTGGTCAGCCTATTGTCAGGATAATGTGACTGGGTGGGACATCATGCTACATGTCTGTAGGGGGATGTCCCAGTGCCAGACATCACTATAAACTGCCATACTGCAGACATTGTAGTGATATGACCGAGAAACTGCTAAAGTTATGTTAAAAATCCTGTTAAAGCTACATTAAAAATCCAAACACACACACACACACACACACAAAAACACACATTCATTTTGAAGTCCCAGACATGTTTCTGGACTGTGTTTTAAAGTAATGAGAAAATGTTTATAAAATTTGTATTAGTGAATTCAAAAGTATTAAAGTTCTATTTGCAGGGAGAATGGGTTACAATAGGTATCCTGCTGTGTCCTCTGTATAAAGGTTATATATGTGATGTAAGGACATCATTTGTTGTTGATAGTAATATCTTTGGAAGCATATCTGTTATAATTAATAATAAAGATTTTGAAGACATCTGATATTGATAGTAAGGACTTTGATGGCATATTTGTTATTTGATAGTAAGGACTTTAATGGCATATTTGTTATTGATAGTTAGGACTGATGGCATATTTGTTATTGATAGTAAAGACTTTGATGGCATATTTGTTATTGATAGTTTGGACTGATGTCATATTTTGTATTGATAGTAAGGACTGATGGCATATTTGTTATTGATAGTTAGAACTGATGGCATATTTGTTATTGATGGTAAGGACTTTGATGGCATATTTGTTATTGATAGTTATAACTTTAATGGCATATTTGTTATTGATAGTAATGTCTTTGATGGCATATTTGTTATTGATAGTAAGGACTTCAATGGCATATTTGTTATTGATAGTTAGGACTGATGGCATATTTGTTATTGATAATAAGGACTTTGATGGCATATTTGTTATTGATAGTAAGGACTTTGATGTCATATTTGTTATTGATAGTAAAGACTTTGATGGCATATTTGTTATTGATAGTAATGTCTTTGATGGCATATATGTTATTGATAGTAAAGTCTTTGAAGGTGTGTTTATATTTCTGATTTCATAGATTTTTCACAAAAGAATGTTGTATCATAGGAAGTTACTCTTCATAAAGTACATGACACATTGCTGTTTTTAAAAGGTTAAAAGAATCATCATTTAGACTTTGATGTTTTGCTCTATTTCAGATGTGGCATTCTTTGCTGAGTCCCTGAATACTTACCACCATCAGCACAAAATGGCAATGGCCATCAGAGAGAAGCGACCAATTGGAATGCTGCTGGTGGATGCATTAAAGATGAAGAACCTTTTGATTCCATCTCCCCTCAGATGTCTCCATGTAAGTAATCTCCCCTCAGATGTCTCCATGTAAGTAATCTCCCCTTAGATGTCTCCATGTAAGTAAACTTTACACTGAAAATAAACTTTACACTGAATATATTCTGTAATGATTCCATCTGCCCACAGATGTCTCCATGTAAGTAATATATACTGTAATGATTCCATCTCCCTTCAGATGTCTCCATGTAAGTAAACTTTACATTGAATATATACTGTAATGATTCCATCTCCCCTCAGATGTCTCCATGTAAGTAAACTTTACATTGAATATATACCGTAATAATTCCATTTTCCCTCAGATGTCTCCATGTAAGTAAACTTTACATTGAATATATACTGTAATAATTCCATCTCCCCTCAGATGTCTCCATGTAAGTCTTCATAATAGGGGTACAGATTTTCTTTGAATGTATACTGTAAAATGCCAAGTTTTAGCAACCATAAAACATAATTGCAGATGGAATACTATATAGTGCTAAGACAAATCTGTGCCAACATGTTTTGTTAAATATTTAATTTAATATTTGTATGTTCTGGAATTAGACATGATTGTTTTATTTTTTGTTGGTTGGACTCCAATTTTTCGCATGTGTTAGGCTATACATGACAACCGGTATGTTAGGTGGAGGAAAAACCTGGGAACTCTGGGAAGAATCACCGTCCCATGGAAGGCTGCTGGCAAACTTTCTCACATACTCATGTTGTCAGAGACAGAGACTCAAACATGTACAGACATGGGTGAGACGTCAGTGATCTTAAAATGTGCTTTAGACCACTCAGCCACCAGAGGCTACATAATTGGACATGAAGTATCATCAATCTACACTCAAAAGTCCATAGTTGCAGACACACATAATTAGACATGAAGTATCATCAATCTACACTCAAAGGTCCATAGTTGCAGACACACATAATTAGACATGAAGTATCATCAATCTACACTCAAAGGTCCATAGTTGCAGACACACATAATTAGACATGAAGTATCATCAATCTGCACTCAAAAGTCCATAGTTGCAGACACACATAATTAGACATGAAGTATCATCAATCTACACTCAAAGGTCCATAGTTGCAGACACACATAATTAGACATGAAGTATCATCAATCTACACTCAAAGGTCCATAGTTGCTGGAGCATGGAATTAGACATGAAGTATCATCAATCTACACTCAAAGGTCCATAGTTGCAGACACACATAATTAGACATGAAGTATCATCAATATACACTCAGAAGTCCATAGTTGCAGACACACATAATTAGACATGAAGTATCATCAATCTGCACTCAAAAGTCCATAGTTGCAGACACACATAATTAGACATGAAGTATCATCAATCTATACTCCAAAGTCCATAGTTGCAGACACACATAATTAGACATGAAGTATCATCAATCTACACTCCAAAGTCCATAGTTGCAGACACACATAATTAGACATGAAGTATCATCAATCTACACTCCAAAGTCCATAGTTGCAGACACACATAATTAGACATGAAGTATCATCAATCTACACTCCAAAGTCCATAGTTGCAGACACATAATTAGACATGAAGTATCATCAATCTACACTCAAAGGTCCATAGTTGCAGACACACATAATTAGACATGAAGTATCATCAATCTACAGTCAAAGGTCCATAGTTGCAGAAACACATAATTAGACATGAAGCATCATCAATCTACACTCAAAAGTCCATAGTTGCAGACACACATAATTAGACATGAAGTATCATCAATCTACACTCAAAGTTCCATAGTTGCAGACACACATAATTGGACATGAAGTATCATCAATCTACACTCAAAGGTCCATAGTTGCAGACACACATAATTAGACATGAAGTATCATCAATCTACACTCAAAGATCTATAGTTGCAGACACACATAATTAGACATGGAAGTATAATCAATCTACACTCAAAGGTCCATAGTTGCAGACACACATAATTAGACATGAAGTATTATCAATCTACACTCAAAGGTCTATAGTTGCAGGAGCAATGAATTAGACATGAATCTACACTCAAAGGTCCATAGTTGTAGACACACTGAATTAGACACGAACTATCATAAATCCACACTCAAAGGTCCATAGTTGTAGGAGCATAGAATTAAACATGAACTACCATCAGTCCATACTCAGAGGTTCATAGTTGCAGGAAGATGGAATTAGACATGAACTACCATCAGTCCACACTCAAAGGTCCATAGTTGCAGGAAGATGGAATTAGATATCAGTCTACACTCAAAGGTCCATAGTTGCAGGAAGATGGAATTAAACATGAACTACCATTAATCCACACTCAAAGGTCCATAGTTGCAGGAAGATGGAATTAAACATGAACTACCATCAATCCACACTCAAAGGTCCATAGTTGCTGGAAGATGGAATTAGACATGAACATAATCAATCCTCACTCAAAGGTCCATATTTGCAGGAGCATGGAATTAGACATCAGTCTACACTAAAAGGTCCATAGTTGCGGGAAGAAGGAATTAGACATGAACTTCTATCAGTCTGCACTCAAAGGTCCATTGTTGCTGGAGCGTGAAAGTTAACAGCATGCAAATAAATAATAATTTTTACAGTATACTTTTTAACCTATTTTAATTTACATGCTATTTATTTTTGCTTTTATTTGGGGGAATCTATCTGCAAAAAATATAAATAGCCACCATCTTTTGTGTCTTAAGTGATAAAGATAAAAGCAGTTTAAGTTCTATGTAATTCTGTAACCTCTGGGTCAAGGCTAGGTCTCAGAGTTAGGTCTTGATAAAGCAAATGTGAAGACAGATTTGGTCATTTCTCATTCATATGACACAGAATCATCAGCCTGACCCAGATTTTGGAATTTTCAGTAGCTCATTAGGACAATGTATAATTTTGAATACAACAGCCTCAAAATGAATTGGATTACCTAAGCTATACTATATTTTGATTTAAAAATAAAATATATCTCTGGGATACATTACACACACACACACACACAACATAAAAGCAACATTTTTGTTCTTTTTGGACAGATAACTCTATACTATATTTCAGTTTCATTCCTGTTATTAACAGCCATATTTGTTTTTTTTCTTACCAGGCAATCAATGAAATGTTACCAGCACTAGCTCGTAAAGAGGTGGATCGACTCATTGCAGAATTACAGGATGCTCAGTTCAAGCTTGAGTTCACACCTACCACTACTTTAGAGTTTGTCAAGACTCTTAACTTCCTCGATGAAATCCAAGTCAGGGTAAATTTGGTGTTTAATTTTCTCTCATGGCATAATTACCAAAATTGTTAATTGAAGTACATTCATTATTTCATGTAAAATATCACAAATGGTTGAAAGTAATTGCATTTCAGGTTCATTGATACAGCACTCCCTCACTCTAAGGTTTTTCATTATATCACAGTTCCTTTTAGATGACAAGTATAATCATGGATCCCATTTCGTTAAATGGTGGTAAAAATTATTTGTATGATGTACTTCAATATAATGTAGTCTTACTATAAGGTGGTATATCCTTTGGCTCAGATGGACATCATTATGATGAGGGAATACTGTTCTTCATTATAAGTTGATCCCATTATAAGGCATTATACTCTATGACTTCATGAACTACGTTATAATGAGGGAGTAATTATATTCATTATAAGGTGATCTCATTATAAGACAGTATACTCTTGCTTTATATACTGCATTATAATGAGGGAGTACTGTAATTCCTTATAAGGTGATATCATAAGACAGTATAGTCTGGCTTCATTGACTGCATTTTAATGAGGGAGTACTGTAATTCATTATAAGGTGATCTCATAAGACAGCATACTCTGGCTTCATTGACTGCATTAATTTTACTGGTTTCATTGACTGCATTATAATGAAGGAATACTGCATAAAAAGGAGTGGATCTGCAATGGTCAGCCATTAAACTTTTTGTGGTTTTGAAGACTGGCTTATTTTCACAGTTGCCTTATTTACAATCAAAAATTATCTCAGACTAAATGCAGAGCTTATTTCCACATGTATTGAATTTAGCAAATTCAGAAATCAGCAGTTGCTAGATTATAAATGCTTCCCTCCAAAATAAAAGGGAATAAAATAATCGTGTTTTTGTAGTGTAACAATAAATTATGACATGTGAAGAATGTGTTGCCAATTGTATTCTTTTCTGTTACAGGTAGAGCCATTGGAGAAAGAAGCTTTGGTTGTTAAGGACATGTATGATTTGATTGATCAGTATCAAGTACCCACACCACCAGAGGATATTGCTGTCTATCAGGTAAATACCTTGACATTTTAAAAATATGTTTGTACTTCATGTTCAGATTATTATCCCATCCCTTTGTTGTAAATTATCATCCTGTCCCTTTGCATGAAATGATCATCCTGTCCCATTGTTCTAAATTCTCATCCTGTCCATTTGCATTAAATCATCATCCTGACCCTTTGTAGTAAATCATCATCCTGTCTCTTTGCTATTAATCACCATCTTGTCCCTTTGTGGTAAATCATCATAAGTCCCTTTATGGTAAATCATCATCCTGTCCCTTTATGGTAAACCATCATCCTGTCCCTTTGCAGTAAACCACCATCCTGTCCCATTGCATTAAATCATCATCCTGTCTCTTCGTGAGAAATCATGATATAGTTCCTTTGCAGTAAATCATCACCCTGGCTCTTTGTGGTAAATCATCATCCAGTCCATTTGCAGTAATTCATCATCCAGTCCATTTGCAGTGAATCATCCTGTCCATTTGCAGTAGATCATCATCCTGTCCCATTATTTGTTTATCATCATGTTCCTTTGTGGTAGATCATCATCCTGTCCCTTTATAGCAAACCATCATCCTGTCCCTTTGCATTAAATCATCATCCTGTCCCATTGCAGTAAATCATCATCCTCTCCCTTAGTGCTAAATCATCATCCACTCCATTTGCAGTAAATCATCATCCTGTCCCATTAGCTGTTAATCATCATGTTCCTTTGTGGTAGATCATCATCCTGTCCCTTCGTGAGAAATCATGATACAGTTCCTTTGCAGTAAATCATCATCCTGGCCCTTTGTGGTAAATCATCATCCTGGCCCTTTGTGGTAAATCATCATCCAGTCCATTTGCAGTAAATCATCATCTAGTCCATTTACAGTCAATACTCATCCAGTCCCATCAGCTGTTAATCATCATGGTCCTTTGTGGTAGATCATCATCCTGTCCCTTTATAGTAAACCATTATCCTGTCCCTTTGCAGTAAATCATCATCCAGTCCCAGTGCAGTAAATCATCATCCTGTCCCTTAGTGGTAAATCATCATCCAGTCCATTTGCAGTAAATCACCATCCAGTCCATTTGCAGTGAATCATCATCTTGTCCATTGCAGTAAATCATCATCCTGTCCCATTAGCTGTTAATCATCATGTTCCTTTGTGGTACATCATCATCCTGGCCCTTTGTGAGAAATCGTGATACAGTTCCTTTGCAGTAAATCATCATCCTGGCCCTTTGTGATAAATTATCATCCAGTCCATTGGCAGTAAATCATCATCCTGGCCCTTTGAGGTAAACCATCATTCCATCCTTTTGCAGTTACTCATTATCCTGTCCATTTGTGGTAAATCATCATCCTGTCCATTTCACAATTAATCATCCTATCTCTTTGTGGTAAATTATCCTTCAAGTATTAATTGTCTATCAGTATATCCATCTGTCAATCCGTCTGTACATATACTCTGTCTGTCAAACTATTCATCCATCTGTACCTATCCTCAGTCTGTTCAGCTGTTCATCCATCTGTACCTATCCTCAGTCTGTCCATCTGTCCATCCATCTGCCCATATCCTCAATCTGTCCATCTGTCCGCCCATCTGTACATATCATCAGTCGTCCATATGTCCATATCCTCAGTCTATCTGTCCATCCATCTGTCCATATTCTCAGTCTGTCCAGCTGTTCATCCATCTGTCTATAATTGTATCTGTTCCTAAATCACAGTGGAGAAGTTTACTAAAATTGGCTGAATACTTGCCAAAAAATAACTATATTCAAGAGGAGTATTGTTATTATCTCCCTTCCCTGGAACACCTGGGAATTGATCAGACTTACACAATTTAAATACAATTATATTTTAGAATATTGCTTGACAGAACTTTACATTCACTTTTAGCAGAAAAGGCACACAACTCATGTAATCATTTTTGGGTTATGACCCATGGGATATTTTCCAGTTTGGGTTATGACCCATGGGATATGCTCCAGTTTAGGTTATGACCCATGGGATATGCTCCAGTTTGGGTTATGACCCATGGGATATGCTCCAGTTTGGGTTATGAACCTTGGGATATTTTCCAGTGGATACTTGCAATCATGAATCAACCAAATGGTTGGAAAATTCAAAATAAAACATCTAGCACATGTCTGATTCTGGAGTAGTTAGCTCAGAAACTTCAACACAAGTTCATGTTTATATAAAAATTTACCCCTCCCCTCATGGTTCTCAGTGTTGTAGGAGTAAAACCAATAATTTTTCACGGCTGATCAAATGTAGAGAAGTAATTGAAATTTTGGACGTCAATTAAAAAGTCATGTGGTACAGGTGAATTTTCTGAAACTACTAGTCTTGGACAAAGTAATAAAAAATATAATCAGCCCAGCAGATAAAAAAATAATATATAAAAATTACCATACAGCTATTGTTTTTAATTAAAAATATGATAAAGTTATTATTTTTTGAATAACATTTTTCTTTATTTTGCTGCAATATATTAAGAAAACATGCATCTAAAGACTGATGTTCCATTGTTTTTGGACATATTTCCCAGTCTAACCACTAGATCACATTTCTCACTGTTTTTTAAGGGTATGCAGTCTATTAACTCAACTGTGTCAGAGTGCAATACTAAAGAAAGCTATAATCTGTCCAGTCAGCTTCATTTTTAATATTTATTGGGTGTGTTAGTATTCAGACATATGAAGGGGATTCATGTTGGTAAAATTCTTGGTACATTACAAACTCGGAGCAGTTTACTTGAAACTTTTTAAGAATTTGTTACAGCTTTACTTTTATTGTTTATGTTTTAGCAGTTTTTCACATTTAAAATTTTTACTGTTCAAACGTTTACTTGGCACAGTACAGCCTGAATTATGGTGATGTGCCAGCAAACAGATAAATAATATACTGACATATACATTCATATATTAACTTTCAGACACTGAATCCCAGTATCACCAATGTAAGGAATGCCATTGACAAGTCTCTAACAGAACGGGATGCTAACATTGACAAGTTCTGCACCCACCTAGACAAAGATATTGCTGAACTCAGTAAGGAGGTCAAAGAGGTTAAGCAAGAGGCTCAGGTGCGTGTTTGTCATACCTGCAAAACTAAAGATATTGGTGACACGTTTTTGATGTCATTGTTGTTTTGATTTAGTTTGAATGTTAATTTTTTGCACATATTGAACTCCATTTGTCCGATATTTTAATTCACAGTCATTAAACATGGAAAGTGCATTCATTTGGAAGAATGAAGTTTAAACTTTTAAAAAGAAGGTCTCAGAGACCTACATTTCTTGCTCTGCTGTTTACTATTAAGCTGTTATACAGCAAAATGAGGCAATATTCCATAGAATATTTGTTTTATGCCCCTCCCATATTGTAAGGAGGGTGCATATGGCATTATCCAGTGTCCCATTGTCTGTGTCTGTTCATCACGAATTTTGTTTTTGTGCAATAAGTTCTGAAGAACTTTCAGTATCAAAACCAAAATATGTTTGAAGTTTACATGAGGATGAACTAAGTCAAGTTCAGATTGATACATTTTCTGACAAAATTCGAACAAGATATGGTCCTAATTTGAGAGATCTACTCTAGCACTTTGAACCAAGTATACTTGTGACCCAAAACCCTGCAGGTTGCATATTTTTAAGTTTTATATTTTATGCTTCTGAGACCTTTTAGTGAAATGAACATGATAAAATGCATGCGTTATTTCACATTTCAGTAAGCAATTTAGCTTCATTTAATGTATACTCAAACGATGCCAATTCCTTTGAAATCATATTGCTTTGAAAACAAAGAAAATCATTGTTGGAGTTGGAATATTTCATGTAGCCAGTCAAATTTAAATCATTATTGGAGTAATAATATTTCATGTAACCAGTCAAATTTAAATCATTGTTGGAGTAGTAATATTTCATGTAACCAGCCAGATTTAAATCATTGTTGGAGCAGAATTGTTACATGTAACCAGTCTGAATTAAACCCTTGTTGGAGTAGTAATATTACATATAACCAGTCAATTTTTGGTCCAGAAAGAAGAATAAACATAATAATTTTGAGAAATTTATACATGCACCCTCCACACAGGGGTAATGTGTCAATATTGAAATTGTTACCCCAGACTAATACATCCAAGAAATAGTTCATTTTGGTGGTCTGTCATCTTTGTCTAGTAATTAATTATTTGTCGGATAGGCCTAAGTGACAAATTTATTATCACTCATAACATTTTAACTAATTAACATTAACTTAAAGATGTGTCAGTTGACCCCGTCTCCATGAGGTTGAAAACAAATTTTGTATTGGTGCTAACAAAAACGTTGCCATCTTAACTCCTATTTTCCACCATCCCAGAATCCGATCATCCTGGATGTCCACTCCGAAAAGGAGAAGGTGAAGAATGTCCTTAAGAAACTGCTGGTCCAGATGGATGAGCTTCAGAAGAGGGCCTTCACCTACAAGTCCTACCAGAAGAACTTCAAGGTAAGTCTGTCTGCCAAGTACAATACTGTTTGCTTGTCTTTATTGCAAACTTAAATGTTAAGAGTGAGGACCCAGATTTGTAGCAGACTGTATCGGCATAAGAGACAGAATAGACTGTTATTTATATGCCAGAAGCTCAGGGTCAATTCTGTCATTATAGTGTGTGCTGTATATGAAGCTACATAAAATACAGTTGTGTGGGAATCCTTTCAAATTTGAAGAGCACTACTTCATTATAGCTGATAAATCATTAGTTTTAATTAGAGGTATTTTCCATATTTTTGTTGATCCTGTCTAGGTAGAAGCTTTGGTCCATGAACATGCCCATCTGTCTGTACATCTGTCTGTCTGTACATCTGTCTGTATATATGTATGTCTCTACATCTGTATATCTGCCTTCACCTTAGATTAAGTTCATTGTTAATTTTATTCTTCTCATTTTATTTTTATCCCACTCTTTTCTGATTTGGAATATACCTTCAGCATGCATTAGCTTTATAGTGTATTATTCTGGCTCATGGGTCATCTCATGAAGTGAGGATTTTTACCTCTTTTTTTCTCACAGTGATGGTACATTTGGCAGGAGTTTAACCTCAGTGTTCACATCTTGTACCATGCATACACCTCATTAATGTGGTCAGTTTCTCAAGTATGTCTTTTGCCATCAAGTCATATTAAATGGTATATGAATACATCATGATTTGGTAATTCATTCATTGCACTTTCAGAAGCTGGTATAGTCTAGTTGGGCAAAATTCATTTTTCCAGTTTTAATAGGTGCTAAAGATAATGTACTTTAAACTAATTCAGGGTGATTGTTTTAGCACAAGGGAGCAGTCATTTTTGTAAGCAGTGTGCTTAAATCATGTACAATTTCCAAAAGTACAATATCCAAAATGTCAGCCAGATTATATCAAAGTAGCATAGCGGTATGGCAATGTTTTCTCCACTGTACATGTTTCAAATGCAAACAATTTCACCTTACATACGTCACTCTCTCAAAAGTACATAATAACTGGTGAGCAACCCCATAGTATTTTCCTTCTCCGTACGTACATGTATAGTCGTGAATACACCCCTTTGCTGAAAATAGACTTGTACAGGAATTGGAACTGACTGGCAAGCACGCCATCTTTTACACTGAAAACTTCCGTTTGGAATGAATCATGAATCAATAAGGTGTTAGAGACCCACCTGGGCATAATCAGGTTTGAAATTATAAATCAATAAATGAACTAAGTTCTGTGCATCTTTTATCTCATTTGTGCTTTTCATGTTTTAAATCAGTGGGGGGGTACAAACAAACCTGAAGTTACATTCAGACTATAGTTCAGGTTCATATAAGCAGATTCTGTGGTACTGCTTTTCTGAGAAATAGTGTAAAAGAGTTATACTGAAAATATGTATGAATCTGTTCCATTGAAAATATGTATGAATCTGTTCCAATGAAAACATGTGTGAATCTGTTCCATTGAAAATATGTGTGAATCTGTTCCATTAAAAATATGTATGAATCTGTTAACATTGAAAATATGTATGAATCTGTTCCATTGAAAATATGTATGAATCTGTTCCATTGAAAATATGCATTAATTTGTTCCATTGAAAATATGTATGAATCTATTCCATTGAAAATACGCATTAATCTGTTCCATTGAAAATATGTATGAATCTGTTCCATTGAAAATACGCATGAATCTGTTCCATTGAAAATACGCATGAATCTGTTCCATTGAAAATATGCATTAATATGTTCCATTGAAAATATGTATGAATCTATTACATTGAAAATATGCATTAACCTGTTCCATTGAAAATACGCATTAATCTGTTGCATTGAAAATACGCATTAATCTGTTCCACTGAAAATATGCATTAATCTGTTACATTGAAAAAATGGCAAATCACTTACATATATGAATGGAATAGGTTTGAATGGCATATGAATGGCAAGTCACTTGGTTATTATTATTATTATTATTATTATTATTATTATTATCATTATTATTATTATTATTATTATTATTATTATTATCATTATTATTATTATTATCTATCTTTGCAGGGTTAAACACTGCATAGAAGCAGGAACAGTCAGTCCAATTTTCATAGCAACATTGCCTCTCAACCATTATTTAATAGTCCCTCTTGGACAACACACAAAAGTTATCACTTAGATAAAGATGAAAACAGCAATAAGGTTTACTGAATGCAGTATCATTTGCTGGTCCAAATACATTATGGCCAATGGTGCAATGCCTATTGACAGATGACATCATGCAATATTTATGGTTACAGTATGTGTAATACTGTAATGAAAATCAGCTGGCATTTGTTACAGTGTGTAATTATCCTGTAACATAAACCAGCCATTTTAAGTGAAGACATTTGTAGAAGAATAAAAAGTACGTAATGCAGTGGTTCTTTGCCTGTATGTTTCCTAAATTTTCAGCACAAATTTTGATCACTATTTTTAACAGTATTGTCAAGAAAAGAGATGAGTTTATAAGAGTTCTTTGTCCAAAATTAATTTCAGGTTGAGGTGGCCAAGTTTGATGCACTTGAAGAGGCGCATGCTGAGCTGAAGTTGAAAGAGCTCCTGTGGACAGCCATTGATGACTGGGACAACCTTGTAGCTGAGTGGACACAGGTATGTTAATACATACCAGATGAGTTAGTGTTCTATACTTGAGTGGACATAGGAATGTTAATATGTAGAGAATGAGTTGGTGTCCTGGACTTGAGTGGACACAGGTATGTTAATACAGTAAAACCTGTCTTGAGACCACTGCTATGAGAGACCACCTGTCTTGAGAGACCATTTTCTCCATGTACAGATTTATTGAATATATAGTGTTATGACCTGTCATGAGAGACCACCTGTCATGAGAGATGATAATTATGTTTTGGCAGAAGGTGTAGTCTTTCAAGACAGGTTCTGCTGTATATACAAAATCAGCTTGTATCTGTTACACGAGTAGAAATTTGTATGTTAATATGTACAGAATGAGTTTGGTGTCCTATAATTTAGTGAACACAGGTATTTATTTTAATGAACACAGACATATGTTACATGAGTAGAAATGTGTATATTACATGAGTAGAAATGTGTCTGTTAATATGTACAGAATGAGTTTGGTGTCCTATAATTTAGTGAACACAGGTAT
Source organism: Sinohyriopsis cumingii (assembly GCA_028554795.2). NCBI lineage: Eukaryota > Metazoa > Mollusca > Bivalvia > Unionida > Unionidae > Sinohyriopsis > Sinohyriopsis cumingii. The sequence continues at coordinate 10,555,106 of CM068831.1, read as the reverse complement.
TTATTTTAATGAACACAGACATATGTTACATGAGTAGAAATGTGTATGTTACATGAGTAGAAATATGTATGTTAAATGAGTAGAAATGTGTATGTTACATGAGTAGAAATATGTATGTTACATGAGTAGAAATGTGTATGTTAATATGTACAGAATGAGTTTGGTGTCCTATTCTTTAGTGGAAACAGGTATTTATTTTAATGAACACAGACTGAGTTGATGTTTTGAGTGAACATAAGTATCTTGCTACATATAAACTGAGTTGGTGTCCTGTAATTGAAACACATGTCTGTGTAGTCCGGAAACACATATTGAGCTGATCATGGGCCAGTAATGAGTTACTCAAGAGTTAACAAGTGGCAAACCTTAACCAGAGTCTGTTCTTATAATTTAACTCTCTCTCTCACACACACACACACACACTGAAATTTTTAATTTTGTTAGTCAGTGTCTGATTTTATTGGTCAACAGAATTTATTTCCCTTGTGTATGACTTGCAGATTAAAATTGTAAACAATCATAATGAGTAATATTCCAGTTGAAAGGCCTTGAGAATAAAATAAAATTTTCCTTTACAGTCCAAATTTGATGCCCTTGACCCCGAGCAGATGAACAATACAACCCTGAAGTATGCCAAGTCAGTAATGCAACTGGAGAAGGGTCTGCCACCAAATGATGTGGTCAAAATTCTCAAGGACAAGGTTGAGCTCATAAGAGAAAGGGTAAAGCAGAAATTCTCTTCACTCTTTGCTTCATTGTAGCATGGTAATCTTATATTATGACTTTTTTGGGACACTAATATAACATTTACCAATGTAACTTCATTGAGTAATGTGTTGTCTGGCAGTTATGGGATAAGTAGAATTTCAAACTGTTGATTGTTTGAAATCAAATTTATGATACCAAATCAAATAATACATTTGTCCCATCTACTGAGACCACCCATGTCCTATCTTCTGAGGCCACATCAGTCTCATCTTCTGAAGCCACCCCATCTGTTTTGAGATCTTGGCCTCATCAAATTGTACACTTGTCCTATCTTGTGAGGCCACCCCAGTCTCATCTTGTGAGGCTACCCTATGTGTAATGAGATTGCAGCCACATGAAAGAGATGGTCCCATCTTAAGAGGCCACACCATCTGTTATGAATGTCAGGATTATAAATGATATGGCTTCTCAATGTGTACATAATGGTATAAATATAGTATTTTAGTAATGGGCAGGATAGTCACTGATTAGGGGCTGACTTCTTGAGTATAGCCACAGAGTCTGACCATTGTGTGGTATGTTTGTCAGTCTTAGTTTTTTATTTTGCAACATTATAATATTAGGTGCTTTAAAGTTTGGATTTTACCATTGATTTTTACCCCACTATGAAAGTTTAGGAAGATTTTAAATTTGTGACTTTATCTTTTTCCATTAAATTAGAAAAGATAACCTCTGCAAAGAATGCATACTATGCAAAATAAAATATTACATTCAAATTCTTCTTTTTAGATGCCAGTGATCACAGATTTGCGGAATCCTACTCTAAAACAGCGTCACTGGGATGTGATTGAAAACATTCTGGAGTACAAATTCACCCCTGAGGAGCCCATCACTCTGGGAAAACTGATTGAAATCAATGCTTTTAAATATTCTGAGGCTCTACAGGAAATCTCAGGAAAGGCAAGCTCAGAAGCAAGCTTGGAAGGAATCCTCAAGAAGGTAAGGAAAATTATATATATATGAAACCCACTAAATTTTTTAAAACTTTCTCAGACTTTTCTTTATCTTGGAAGCTTTTCCCAAAATATGAGTTACCTTCTCATCTTCAGTTGTTGCCAACTCATCTTTTTTTTAAAGTCCTCAACTAGCATAGTGTGCATGGTCGTCTTCATGCAGGAAGTATAGCTGTAATGGCATGCTAACAGGGAGGGTGACAGTAAAATCACATAAGAACTCTACTATAATCATCCATGTTGAGTATGCAGATATAATGTCACATTTGCATAAAATAATAGTAATAATAATAATAATAATATTAATAATAATAACAATAATAATAACAACAACAACAACAATAAAATGAAGTACATACAACTCAGACTTCAATGAACCAGTAGGTATATGTTTGAAACAAATGGATTGGTCATTAGGTTTAAAACCATATAGATGCTTTCTTACATATCTCAATGAATTCAATAACAAACATAGGTGACATATAAATATGTAATAATATTACGAAATAACAAGACCATAATTAAACAAGCATTATGGTTATCTTTCTATCTAATAATGTTGGCAGTAAGATATGAATAGATCAACAAATAGGTAACGATAGATCAACAAATAGATACAGATATGAATAGATCAACAAATATAGGTGTGAATAGATCAACAAATAGGTATGGATAGATCAACAAATATATATAGGTATGAATAGATCAACAAATAGATATAGGTATGAATAGATTAACAAATATATATATAGGTATGAATAGATCAACAAATGGGTATGGATAGATCAACAAATATATATAGGTATGAATAGATTAACAGATAGATATAGGTATGAATAGATCAACTAATAGATAAAGGTATGAATAGATCAACAAATAGATATAGGTATGAATAGATCAACAAATATATATAGGTATGAATAGATCAACAAATAGATAAAGGTATGAATAGATCAGCATATATAGGTATGAATAGATCAACAAATAGATAAAGGTATGAATAGATCAGCTTATATAGGTATGAATAGATCAACAAATAGATATAGGTATGAATAGATTAACAAATATATATAGGTATGAATAGATCAACAAATAGGTATGGATAGATCAACAAATATATGTAGGTATGAATAGATTAACAGATAGATATAGGTATGAATAGATCAACTAATAGATAAAGGTATGAATAGATCAACAAATAGATATAGGTATGAATAGATCAACAAATATATATAGGTATGAATAGATCAACACATAGATATAGGTATAGATGTGCATAAGCATCAGTGCAATGAAATCTTATAGAATTTTCTCCTTTACAATGTGTGTGTGTGTGTGTGTGTGTGGATGGGTGGGTGGGTGGCCAGAATCACATGGCATTGACAAATCATTTAAAAGTACCACTCAAAGAGAGCCACCCCTCTAATGCAGCCACTGGCAAATATATTAGGGCAAAAACTGTGAAACATAAATAAAAATCTTACTGATATTTGTCAGTTTCTCAACTCAACACATTTACATTTGTTCCAACATGCCAATAGAGTGACTTTAATCCATACAAAAAGGTATGTAATCTGATTATCCTTACTGCTGTGTGTCCCACTTACTGCTGTGTGTCCCACAGATGTTAAGTTTTGTCACTTTGTTAATTACTGGCTATTATTACCTCCAATAATCATCAAGATTTTGTTGTTTTTGTTGTAGTGGGGTTTAACGCCATTTTTCAGCATATGATAGGCAATACATGGCGGCCAGTATAAATGGTGGAAAAAGAACACGTGAAAACCCCGGGAAGAACCAATGACCCCAATCCTCCACATCCTCTTGCCACTGACTCATTTCACTGACCACTGATAGACAGCCTTTCGGTAGGCTGAAGACTAATGCACTTATTTTGCAAGGTGAGCTGGTGATATCAGATCATCTCGAAGGGGTTTTGGAATTTGTTTTGCCAACCCCCTCACCTGTTGTCCTTCCCAATCATGATGGAAGTACTGTCAGACTCGTTAAAAGAAATACTTTTACAGCAAGATGTCAGGATGCTTTTTGAGAAGTGGGCAGTGGAGATTGTCCAGAATACACAGTCTCTAGGGTTTTACTCTGGGCATTTCCTCGGGTAGAAAAGCCAATGGCAGGCTCATGCTGATCATCAACCTGAGTCGTTTAAAACAATTCATACTCTCACCAAAAATCAAAATGGATAAAGCAAGATCAGTCCACCCTTACATCCTTCCAAAAGAATTTGCTTTCAGTCTTGATCTGACATATTTTCACATTTCTGTCCATCCATCCTTCTGTCCATCCATCCTCATGGAAATTACTTCAGTTTACATGGCTTGAACATAAGTCCCTGGGCTTTTATGAAACTTATCAACAGTGTCATCTGCCTGTTCCATTTTGACCTTATCTGCTTATATGTTGTCAATTTCAGTCAAAGGAAAGAACAATCTCCTATCTATTTTAAATCATCTTGGCTTTCTGATCAATTTGGAAGGTCTCATCTTTATCCATCCCTAGTATAGAATTTCTCACCCACCCCAACCTTGTACATCTTCCTCAGCTTTGGATGCTCTGAATCATCAAGCTTGTAGAGTCCATTTCCAGCAAGTAATGGATCAGAGTTTGGAAATTTCTGCAATTCCTTGGATTGTTCATTGCAGCAGCATGTCTCATCCCACTGGACCGACTCTACTTGTGTTTTTGCAGATACCTTGCTGTCTGGTAGTACCATTGCAATGCTGCTTGATTACAGATCAGCATAACAAATGAGATAGTATCATTCCTTGATCAGTTGTTGACTCATAACAGAAATACCTCTGGAACAACTCCAACTGGACATGTCCATATGCATGGATGCGGGTACCTGTGGTTGGGGAGCCCATTTGTTGCCATCCTTCCATGCTGTCAGTTGGCAATGGGATCCAAATGTTACAGGTCTACACAGCAGTCTCTTGGAGATGAAAGCTCTCATAAAAGTCTTTCATTCTGAGACACTGTCGTCAGTGCAAGGTCATGCTCATCATGTCCAACAACTCGGTGGTAGTGACATATCCTCTAAAACAGGGCAGAACCAAATAATTGCAATGCTCCATTCAGGTCAGATAGTTCCATCATTGGTGTGCACATTGCACCATCAACATCAAGATCAGACACGTTCCCAGCAGACTCAATAACTTTGATGATTCTCTGTCCACAAATCACCCGATTTTCCATATCCAATGGTCCCTCCATCCATCGGTTTATCACTAGATTAGCCTGCTATAATGACATCCAGTGATTGATCTTTTTTCTGACCAGGTGGAATCTCAGACTGCCTACCTTCATATATCTGGCACCAAATACCCTTTCTATGAGTTGGGAGGGTTTATAGGCCCCTGCCTAAACAACTTAAACAGTCTTAGTTACAAAAATTACACAGAAATTTATCAGCCAAAAGTGCTAAATAATTCTTATTGCCCCTCTCAGCTGGGAAAAGTGCTGGATCTCCCCAGTCAAGCAATAGTTTTACTCTGGAAGATTCTGACTAGGATAAATCTTTCTAGTGTTCCTTCCTTGTCAATGCTAACTTATCCTTCATGCCAACCAGGAGAGCCCTGCAACATAGATAGTTTAACTCTTTGATAATGGAAAGAGTTGTACAGGCAAGAAGACCACTCACCCTAAAGGCTGATGAGGGAAAGTGGCATGTTATCTTTTTTTCTCTGGCCGTTTGAGGCAAAAAAGTTGGCTCCAGTTGCCATTAAGGGCTACCACTCCATGATATCAGTGATGAATTTGGTTGTGACAAAGATGCCTAGGACTTGTTGGATAAGTTAGATTTGCATTGGCGAAAATCACTCACATTGTTTCCCAATAGGAATCTTTACTTGGTGACTTGGCTCAATTCAGACAAATTTGAGCCCTTAGCCAGGGTCTCCTCCTATTCATCAGCAACCTAGACCAGAGCTCCAGCATCTCTTGATCTTATAATGGAAGAAGAGTCCAACTTCAATTCCTTCCACAGCCGGGGAGAGTTATGGACATTTGGACCTACCTTCATCATCAGTTCGTTGGTGGTTCTACATTGACCATACACTTGTGTTTCATTTGGAAGCTCGAACAGTTGGCAGTGATATCACCACTTTAGGGATGACAAAGCCACACTCCATACATAAGGATTGGATGCCTTTGATGTTGGACTTTATGGCTATCTTCCAACATGCGGAACATAGCCTTTCTGCTCCCACAACAAATTTCTCAGGGTATGCATGGGAATCAGTCTCATGAATGACCCAAGTACTAAACAGAGCTACTGAATACATTTTTGCCAACTCTGTATCCACAGCTACAAATTTACAATTGGCGGAACGTGATTCAGTGCTCTCTGTCTGCACTTCCTGAAGGACCACCATAAAGCCAAGCTGGACCACAGCCTTTATTCTAACCATCACTGAATGGCCAGAATGAAAAAGTCTGCAAACAAGCCACCAAGGAGTCCAGTTTCCTTCTCCTGCAACCACATCATTGATACAGGGATAGTATGGGAAATCAACAAATGGACCCAAGGGCCATACATACAATTTTGAAATCCGTCCTATAAACCAAACGGGATAAAGCACCATGAGGTCCTATTGTTCTTTCCAATGTTTCTCCAGGCTTTTATTCCAGACTATTCTTGGTCCAAAAGGCACTGATACGCTACCTTCGGTCATCTACCTAAGTGCCTGCAATCAAATTATTCATGCGCCTTAGTTCTCAATGGAAACACCACTGTCCATTTTGGAATGCTGTCCAAGAGGGAGCCTTTGCCTTCAGTGTGGACTTACAAGATGCATACCGTTCTATACTTAAGGGGAGATAAATCTGCTTGACTGCCACATAGGTTGGCAGACAACTTTTAGCTCCCTTTAGCTAAAATTAGTATCTGGGAGGGCTGGATTTGTGAGGTAGTGGTAGTTTTCCTAAGGTATTATGATTGGGTAAGTATTCTCAAAGAAACATATTTTACTAGGAAAAATTGGTGTTGCAATTTCCAAATTAGTATTAGTTGCACAATGAGTATGTAATTAAAAACAAATTAGGATCTGTTCATCAGTTTGATTCAGTGCATCTAAGACTATCAATGCAGGGACATAAGTGAAGACACCATAATAGTTCCAGTCAATATAACTTGGAAATATTGACTGAACATTTGTATCAAGCACTATATTTGCCTTTGAAATTCAGTGGGAGTGTAATAAAATAGGATATAACATGACTATTAGAGGAACTGTGATATAGTAGTTCTGTATGAAACTGTTACTATAATATATTAGTGGAATAATAATTTTACTTTTAGAAAAGTTAATTGTAATTTTGGTTCATTAGAAAAGTTAAATGTAATTTTGGTTAATTATACATTCATTGTCTGTTCCATTATATTCTCTCCAGGTTGAAGATTCTTGGAAAGTCACAGAGTTTGTTGTTTTACCACACAAGGATTCCAAAGATGTCTTCATTCTTGGTGGCACTGATGAAATTCAACAATTGCTGGATGACAGCAACATCAACATTGCAACCATTGCCAGCTCTAGGCATGTGGGACCAATCAAGTCTCGTGTGGATGACTGGTCTAAGCAGCTGGACCTGTTTGGCAAAACACTAGTATGTTAAATTCCTAGAAGTAACTGTTTTCATGTCATGTGCATTAGAAGGTTAATATGATTATACCTATTTTGGATGGGTTAAACTTTTATTTTTTGAAATCACCCTGTCCCTCTTCTCTTCCCACATCCATTCTCTGATAATCTACCAGTATATAAAATTCACTTTGTGTATCTCTATGTATGTCCATCATGACTGTAGATTTTTAATGCAACCACTTAGATGAAGCTTGCAGTTTCTACCAAGATGTAGAAGTTGGGAGTAATAGCTATGGAGCACACCTGAACTGGGTTTCTGTGATGTTCTTTCCAAAATGTTTTTCGACATTGCTTAGAAATCTTGCTTTTGTCCCTAATTGATATTTTTTTTTATTTGTTGCTTCTATAGATCCAAAACTGGATCACTGTTACCTTCTTTTCAAAGTGTATTCAAGATTTCTTAACATCACTGATGCATCCAAAGAACAGCAATTTCTCGTTTGCACCTTCTCAACAACAACTCTGGCCATTTATTTACCTTGGTCATCAATATTAGTGAGCAGTTTTTCTAAATAAGTGGGTACAAATATTTGCATAATCTTTGTAAATAAAAATGACATTGAATTTTTATTTATTTTATTGCAGTGATCAGTGATTTCTAATTTGTATCTTATTTCAACAGGATGAATGGTTGAACTGCCAACGTAACTGGTTGTATCTGGAGAGTATTTTCAGTGCCCCTGACATTCAGAGGCAGCTTCCAGCAGAGGCCAAGATGTTTGCAACAGTCGATAAGTCCTACAAAGATATCATGAGGAAAGTCAACAAGGTGCCTTCTGCAATTAGGGCTGGCACACAACCAGGCAAGTTATGGTTTCATTATTTTTGTGTTTTAAAAGAGACACTGTTAATTGCATACAGACTGACTTATTATGTGGTTTATTGCAAACTGAAAAATAAAATCAGAGGTGACTAAATAACAGATGTTATGAAGCATATTATATTAAGATCCCTTTTGGTGTATGATATTTTGCTGTCAGAGATCATCTCCTCCTCCCCTCCCCCAACAAGGGCTTGAAGTAATTGGAGACAAGTGGAAATGAACACTAAGCTGAATGCACAAACCAAATGGATTTCTTTGAAGAAATGCAGGATATATGCATGAAATTATAATTAGAAATTGACACATATATGGCTAACAAAGACAAAACCAGTTATCTGTGGATCCCTTGTTATGTGTTGGGATAAATGAGTTTATTAAATAAATTTATATAAAAAAATGATAAAACATTTGAGAAAGTTATAATTCATTCCATGCAGGAATCAAACTTGTGCCAAGAGTAATGCCATCTGTTGCATGCACTGTTTCCAATAAAATATTTTGATTTTTTGGATTAAATCACACTTTTAACACATCATTTCAAAAAAAAGAGAAAAAGATCGGAACAGAGTGAAAGAAATGGACTCGTTTTCCATGGAAACAAAGTCACACAAAGAAACAAAAGAAAAAAATGACTTTATTTGCATGGGAACAAAGTCAAAGAAAATGGCTCGATGCACATGGGAACAAAATGAAAGAAAAGGGCTCAATGTGCATGGGAACAAAGTAAAAGAAATGGACTCGATGTGCATGGGAACAAAGTGAAAGAAAAGGACTCAATGTGCATGGGAATGAAGTGAAAGAAAAGGACTTGATGTACATCGGAAGAAAGTGAAAGAAAAGGACTCAATGTGCGTGGGAACAATGTTAAAGAAAAAGACTCAGTGTGCATGGGAAAAATGTTAAAGAAAAGGACTCAATGTACATCAGAATCAATTCACTAACTTTCATACTTCCCTACTATTGCAAAAGCCATTTTGTTCTTTGTTGGCATCTATGCCAGATGCTATATATGAATGTATGATACTCTAATGTAATCAAATTATAAATACTCTATGTGTTAATGCTACATCAATTTTATTATGCATTATGCATTGTGTAGATGTTCAAAAGCAAAAGACGATTAGAAAATGTTTTTATCAAGAATATTTTTTGTTCCTTTTCTTCCTGTTCATTCCAATAAAATACCTCTTATGAAGACTTTTCATGTATATTGATTTATAGCTATGCATAATTCAAAGTATGTATTCATGCATATGCATTTATATCACTGCATAAATCAAAGTAGCTACAGTATTATGTAATTATACTGTTTTTGTATATTTCTTTTTCACAATAGAATCTTTTTATATATCTCTTTTCCACAATATAATCTTTTTGTATATCTCTTTTCCACAATATAATCTTTTTGTATATATCTTTTCCATGATATAATCTTTTTGTATATATCTTATCCACGATATAATCTTTTTGTATATATCTTTTCCACGATATAATCTTTTTGTATATATCTTTTCCACGATATAATCTTTTTGTATATATCTTTTCCATGATATAATCTTTTCCATGATAGTTTCATACTCTTTGAACATTTTTGCCTAAGATTTTTTTGAAAGGACTCAGTATTCTATCAGCTCATACATGTATGTCATTTATAGGTCTGTTGGAGACATTCCAGAACAGCAATGCCCTGTTGGATCAGATCCAGAAATGTCTGGAAGCATACCTGGAATCAAAGAGAGTCATCTTCCCAAGGTATTACATTAATACAAATACAGTCAGCTCTTGTTCCAATGAGACAATGAGACAGTTCGTTTCCAGCCATTTTGTCATGGTAACAAATCAGTTTTAAGGATTGTGCTTTAATTTAGAAGAGTTATCATCCAGAGATAATGTTGTCATACTATGGTGTTGTTGTCATGCCAGGGTGTTGTTATCATGCTATGGTTTTGTTGTCATACTAGGGTGTTGTTGTCATACTATGATTTTGTTGTCATACTAGCATGTATTAATGAGAAGAATGAGCTAAGAACAGACCTGCCAGCCCTTAAAATTTTAGTGCAAGGCTTAATGAAGAGATACTTACATTACAGAGCTCATAATGGATGTACTATTACATTAAAGAGCTCATAATGCATGTACTATAACATTACAGAGCTCATGATGCATGTACTATTACATTACAGAGTTCATAATGCATGGACTATAACATTACAGAGCTCATTATGCATGTACTATTACATTACAGAGTTCATAATGCATGTACTATAACATTACAGAGCTCATGATGCATGTACTATTACATTACAGAGTTCATAATGCATGGACTATAACATTACAGAGCTCATTATGCATGTACTATTACATTACAGAGTTCATAATGCATGGACTATAACATTACAGAGCTCATAATGCATGTACTATTACATTACAGAGTTCATAATGCATGGACTATAACATTACAGAGCTCATTATGCATGTACTATTACATTACAGAGTTCATAATGCATGGACTATAACATTACAGAGCTTATTATGAATGTACTATTACATTACAGAGTTCATAATGCATGGACTATAACATTACAGAGCTCATAATGCATGTACTATTACATTACAGAGTTCATAATGCATGGACTATAACATTACAGAGCTCATAATGCATGTACTATTACATTACAGAGTTCATAATGCATGGACTATAACATTACAGAGCTCATGATGCATGTACTATTACATTACAGAGTTCATAATGCATGGACTATAACATTACAGAGCTCATAATGCATGTACTATTACATTACAGAGTTCATAATGCATGGACTATAACATTACAGAGCTCATGATGCATGTACTATTACATTACAGAGTTCATAATGCATGGACTAGAACATTACAGAGCTCATGATGCATGTACTATTACATTACACAGCTCATAATGCATGTACTATTACATTACAGAGCTCATTATGCATGTACTATTACATTACAGAGCTCATAATGCATGTACTATTACATTACAGAGCTCATAATGCATGTACTATTACATTACAGAGCTCATGATGCATGTACTATTATATTACAGAGCTCATGATGCATGTACTATTACATTACAGAGCTCATAATGCATGTACTATTACATTACAGAGCTCATAATGCATGTACTATTACATTACAGAGCTCATGATGCATGTACTATTATATTACAGAGCTCATGATGCATGTTCTATTACATTACAGAGCTCATAATGTATGTACTATTACATTACAGAGCTCATAATGTATGTACTATAACATTACAGAGCTCATAATGTATGTACTATTACATTACAGAGCTCATAATGTATGTACTATTACATTAAACAGCTCATAATGTATGTACTATTATATTACAGAGCTCATGATGCATGTACTGTTACATTACAGAGTTCATAATGCATGGACTATAACATTACAGAGCTCATGATGCATGTACTATTACATTACAGAGCTCATAATGCATGTACTATTACATTACAGAGCTCATTATGCATGTACTATTACATTACAGAGCTCATAATGCATGTACTATTACATTACAGAGCTCATTATGCATGTACTATTACGTTACAGAGCTCATAATGCATGTACTAGTACATTACAGAGCTCATTATGTATGTACTATTACATTACAGAGCTCATGATGCATGTACTATTACATTACAGAGCTCATAATGCATGTACTATTACATTACAGAGCTCATAATGCATGTACTATTACATTACAGAGCTCATAATGTATGTACTATGACATTACAGAGTTCATAATTTATGTACTATTGCATTACAGAGTTCATAATGTATGTACTATAACATTACAGAGCTCATAATGTATGTACTATTACAATACAGCTGAATGGAGCTGATGCGTCTCAGCTCAAGATATGCAGCCTTACATATGTTCATGACATGTTGGTGCAACGTGAGAGTACTGTCCAGAGTGACACCTAGGTTTTGTGTTGACGGTTTGAATTTAATGTTGGTGGTACTGATATTTATTTTTTGGGTAAAGGATGTGAATGAGAAAGTCATTGTGTTGTGATCTGAATGGCTCAGTTTTATCATCATTCATCTGTAGCTTGTTACATGTCATCCATGATTTCACATAAGAAATGCACCTCTCTACACCTTGGATGGTAACATCAACTTTTAGTTGGGTGACTAGATTTGTATATTTGGGTGTTGTCAGCATACAGTTGGTAAGACACTGGATGATATATGACACTTGAGAACGGCTGAGTGTATAGAATGAAGAAAACAGGTCCAATAACAGACCCCTGTGGAACACCACAATATAGATTAACTGGCCTGGAGTGTATTCCATTTGCAGACACAATTTGTGTCCTGTTGACCAAGTAAGACTTGAACCACAGTAAGGCTGTATCATGAATACAAAATACATGCTGGAGACGGTGAAGTAATATATCATGGTCTATTGAGTAATATATCATGGTCAATATTACATTACAGAGCTCATAATGCATGTACTATTACATTACAGAGGTCATAATGTATGTAATATTACATTACAGAGGTCATAATATATGTAATATTAACACAATGTTTCTATGATGGTAATAACATACGTATTGTCATAAATTTTAAACAGTTTTGTACAGATGAAGCAATCTCAGTTAAGTTGAAATAACAAGGAATCACAATGATGTTATAAGGAACAAGATATATGGCACATATGTATCTTTGTTACTTAGATATTGCTATTTGAATTGAAATTTAATATTCTGTTATAAAGATTAAACTTACCACTGAACTTGTATTTCCCTTCAGTTAACTGTCATACTCTGTTATAAATGAGTATCATGAACCATCTAGCCCATGTATCATATTACATAGTTGTTACAAGCATTAATAATTATGCTTTTATGAATACATTTTTAAAATAGCAGATAAAGTAGGTAGTGAAAATGATATTGGTACCGTAGTTATTCTAATAGAAGACCCCTCTAATAAATGCCCCCCCACCAATTTTTTCCACAAAAAACCCCTCTAACCTTGTCAAGGTTTATAGAACCAAATATATCCATTATGTTATGTCCAGATATTTTAAAAACTACATGAGTAATCCAAAGACTTAAAAATATCAAAACAATTTACAGAGGTTTCCAGTCAAATAGCGATGTACAGTATTCCATGATCTCACCCCCACCCCACCCTTGGAAATTGCACCACCCCTGGGGCATCTTTTAAAATAACTATGGTATTTGATGTTGTACAAAGTGTAGCTTTCCCTCATTGTAATACCCTTTATTATAATGTTATTTAAATTATTTCATGGGCATCATTGTTGTGGTTTTGCAAAAAAATTTACTTTCTCTTTGATATTTTAATTTGTTGATTGGGCAATGGTTACTGTTGTTTCCATAAATGAATAATTATTCATTGAATATCCAAATTTATGGGTTGCAACAACACAGTCCATGAAAATTGGTACCCAGCAAAATAAAGATCATGAATTTTAACCTTTAATGTCCTTATCAACCATAAATACCATGTAACAAAGATTTCAGATTTTAAAAAATGATTCTTATAGAAAAAATCACTACAAGTATTTTATATACAGTAGTTTCTTCCTGCAGGGAAAAGTAATGTCATTATAAAGTGTTTATTACAATAATGTGTTCATCATAACAATCTGATCAGGTTAGACTCAGATTTGTCATTACATATTCTTACAGCAGATCAGATATGCACTGCCTGCTGTACTTTACGGTTTCATGCAGACACCATACACCCAGATCTCCCATTGCACATTGCTGCAGCAGATCTAGGTCTAAACTTTTGGTGATCTTATTTTCATGTAAACAGCCTGGACCCACATCTTCTAACACAATAATTGTGCAATTATAGCAGATCTGGTCTAAACTTTTGCTGCTCTTATTTTCATGTAAACAGCCTGGACCCACATCTGCCAACACAATATGTAATTATAGCAAATTTGGTCTAAACTTCCAGGGCTTTTTTCATGCAAACAGGATAGACCCAGATCTGTTGACAGATTAACGCAGATTTTGTGTAAACTGTCATTGTTCCAGTTTTCATGGAAACGTAATCAACCCATATCTGCCAGCAAAATGTGCAATTGCTGACACAGTATGCGATTACGTCAGATCTGGCCTAAACTTTCAGTACAGAATAGACCCATCTCTGCTGACACAGTGTGTAAATATAGTAGATTTGGTCTAAACTTTCAGTGCTCTAATTTTTATGCTAGCAAAGTTGACCCATATCTGCCAGCACAGTATGCCATTATATGTTTTGTGTCAAAGTTGTTCAGTTGGAAGTTTATTATAGCCAGGTAATATGGTATATTCATGCATTCATTGCTTTATTGTTGTAGAGACCAAGACCTTATACGTAGACTTTTTTCCTTGTTCTAGATTCTACTTCTTGTCCAATGATGAGCTATTGGAAATTTTGGCACAGACAAGAAATCCACTTGCCGTGCAGCCACATCTTCGTAAATGCTTTGACGCCATTTCCAAACTGGAGTTTGGTGTGCAGGCATCGTCTGGTGATGGAAAATCTACACCAGATCAAGGTATGTGTCTATTTGTATATTTATAAAATCACATCGGACCATATGCTGCTTGTTTTTTTTTTATGTGGAAATATTTTACATCATTTTGTGTGTTAAACAGAAAGTTGCATTAACATTGTCCATTTTTGAGTCTATCCTTTACCTTGCAGCAACGAAATGAAGCCATGTTTTTAATGACAGTCATGTGATAAACACCAAACTTAAATATTGACAAAATGCAGTCAGTGCCCCGAGATTAGCAGTGTATCCTCATATTCCACTCAATTAAAACAGTCAAATAACCAGTTTGTTTCTTCCAGTATGTGTACTGCACACACAAGCATTTTTATTTCACTAAAAAGATAAATATTTCTGTGCATTTATTTGTGTAACCAAGTAGATAATTTAAACATCCATTCTTATTTTTTTGTTTGGTGTGACTTGTAATAATGATAAAATAATATAAAAAGCACATGTTGAGCATGAAATCATGTATGGAACCATTCTAACTTTTATTGTCACAATTGACCAGGTGCTTGCTTTTTCCTTTTTTGCATAAAATCAAGCATTCAAATAATATGAGATGCTAAATATTTTGGAAAAACAAAGAAGAAAATATGTAAAGCCTGAAAGTCTAATAAAAATCTCAACAAGTTGTAGCTTTTTAAAGCCAAATGACAGTCTATCATCATTTTCCAATAGTGAGATGTATTTTCTCCGATATACTTGATAAATTTATTGAAATGGACTCAATTGTCCCAAAAATGTTTTGGAAACAAGGCATAAGAAACATGCAACATAAGAAACATGCAATGTGTGGAGACATTCATTTCCATGCTTGGAAGTAATTAATGTAAGTGATTTAAGGAAAAGGCTGAGATGAATGCTTTGTATCAAATATAAAGTGAAATATGTTTAGTCTGATAAAGGTACACCAAATGTACAGCAGTCCTCAGTAAAGACTGTCTCCAAGGATTATACGAGTGCAGAGAAATTGGTTTTGCTTGAGAACATAAAAAAAGAATCATTGGGTTTTTTCAATTTTAAACAATTATCATTTTAAATTTTAAAATACCTAATTATTTTTTACCAATCATCTTTTACTAAGTTAATTTTAACTTTACGAGTGAAATACTAACTAGGTCTAAAAGTTATCTAGGGTAGGGTGTTGTGTAAAAATAAATCTATTTTGTTCATTTAAATCTATAAATGTACATTCTAGAGTCCTAACATAGATTTGAAGAGCAAATGTTATTGTATTAGAAACAGTTTCATAACCTTAAAAGTAATGGAATTAGTAAATTGTTTATAATAAGAAGTCAAGTATAACAAAAATCTTTAATTGGGTGTGATTGGTAAATATTATTTTTGTTTTGTCAGGTGAACCCCAGGAGATCCAATACACCAATGATATTCTGGCCATGTTGTCTCCAGAGAATGAAAAAGTCAGCCTGGGAAGGGTAGGATTTCTCTAATAAAGAACTCAATAGAATTAGTGGTATCATCTGGTGAGGAAATGAAACAAAACAAACCCACCAGAAATCCAGAGCCTGTATATAGCAGTTAGGTTTGGCCAAATTCCTGCCCAGATGCACTTTAAAATCAATGCTTACTGCACAGTTCTAAGTAATGGGATCATTACATAATGATGCACTTGTTATGACATCATAGTGTTGTGACCTCAGGGAGGCTTTCCATTCTGAAAAAGCAATGTGATGTCATTAATTGTGTCATATGGAAAAGATAAAATCATCAACATTCACAGTTTCTTAAAATTTGATAAGAGGTATAATCTATGATCTTCAACATGTTCAAATTTGTTGAATTATAAAATATACATTGATTTTTATTTTTATGGGCAGTATGTGCCAGGGTACTTTCTATCCATACTATTCATATAAGACAATATTTAACCATTATACCAAAACAAAATTGTGTGATTACAGTACACATTTCTCCACAATACACCTTTCTCCACAATACACATTTTTCCACAATACACATTTCTCCATAATACACCTTCTCCACAATACACATTTCTCCATAATACACATTTCTCCACAATACACATTTCTCCATAATACACCTTCTCCACAATACACATTTCTCCATAATACACCTTCTCCACAATACACATTTCTCCATAATACACATTTTTTGGAGTTCAGAATCAAATGGCAGTACTTCACCACAACCTTGGTTTGATTTTCATGGTTTTAGTAAGTTTCAGGTGATATAGTGAAAATCATGTAACTAGATCAGACTGTTACATTTTCAATGATCAATAATTAGTGTCCAGTTGTTACATTTTCAAATTATTAATATATAAATGATCCATATGTGTTATGTTGATTGTGCATTTTAGAAATATTATGCAGAAATTCACTGAACATACTTGACATTGTTAGGGTAGGTTAGTTACATTCATAATGCACTGTCACATGACCTTTTTGAAACCTACTCAAATTATTTTTGAAGCTGGACAGAGTGATCATCTTGGCATTTGTATTTGTGTCTTCCTTACATCCTTTCACATCATCTATTAACTTCAGTGTTAATGATTGTTGAAACATTGTTTGATGTTATTTTCAGTGCCTATCTTTCATGAGGTGGATTTATTCTTTGCACATTTAGCTAGATCTAAAACTCACTAAATTTTGGGAATTTTCATTATTGGTTACCTCTGAATGCCATTCAGGGAGTCAGTCATTCAGCTTACTTAGGAAATAGACAAAGATGTTTAGTTGTAGAAGGCTATGGTTTATAATGTTTGACTCAAATTAGAAGTAAAAAGAACTCTGTAGACCTGTATCAGCCCATGCATTATGCCAAGGAACTGTGTAGACCTGTATCAGTCCATGCATTATGCCAAGGAACTGTGTAGACCTTTATCATTTCATGTATTATGCCAAGGAACTGTGTAGACCTTTATCATTTCATGTATTATGCAGATGAACTGTGCAGACCTTTATCATTCCATGCATTATGCCAAGGAACTGTGTAGACCTTTATCATTTCATGTATTATGCAGATGAACTGTGTAGATCATTATCATTCCATGCATTATGCCAAGGAACTGTGTAGACCTTTATCATTTCATGTATTATGCAGATGAACTGTGCAGACCTTTATCATTCCATGCATTATGCCAAGGAACTGTGTAGGCCTTGATCAGTCGATGCATTATGCAAAGGATCTGTGCAGACCTTTATCATTTCATGCATTATGCAAAGGAACTGTGTAGGCCTTTATCAGCCCATGAATTATGTGAAGGAACTGTGTAGACCTGTATCAGTTCATGTATTATGCCAAAGAACTGTGTAGACCTTTATCAGTCCATGCATTATGCAAAGGAACTGTGTAGACCTTTATTAGTCCATGCATTATGCCAAAGAACTGTGTAGACCTTTATTAGTCCATGCATTATGCCAAAGAACTGTGTAGACCTTTATTAGTCCATGCATTATGCAAAGGAACTATGTAGGCCTTTATCATCCATGTATTATGCCAAAGAACTGTGTAGATCTTCACTGGTTATACTGACTGGTTATTTGAAAAAGACCTTGTATAAGATTCTTTAATTCCCTTTATTTTGGTGTATGATTAGTCGGTGTAATATGGGTTATACAGTATACAGCTTGGCCTTACTCCAGATGTGCACCTTTCAAAAAACTGCTAGCTCCACTTGGTCATTAATTCATTCATTGTACTTTCAGAAGCTGGTATTGTCTATTCTGGCAAAATTCATTTTCCCTATTTTAATAGCTGTTAAAGCTAGTGTACTTTAGACTAATTCAGACTGATCTTTTGAGCACAAGGGAGCAGTCATTTTAGTTAGAAGCGTGCTTAGATCATGTACAGTTTTCACAAGTACAATATCCAAAGAAATGAGAGCCACATTACATCAAAGTAGCATAGAGGTATGCCAACATTCTCTCCACTGTGCATGTTTTAAATGCAGACAATTTCACCCTTCATACATCACTCTCAAAAGTACATAATAACTGGTGAGTGTCCCCTATTTTTTTCAGGTGATCATGATGTCATATAGTCATGTGATGTTATTATGCATCTTAAATATAAAAAACTTATATTATTTTAAATTACACAGTAGCTCTGTGATGGATTAGATAATATTACAGTACACATTACACTTTTTACATTTAGGGTTTAAAAGCCAGAGGTAATGTTGAGGACTGGTTGGGAAAGGTGGAAGAGGCTATGTTTTCCAACCTAAGAAAGCTGGTCAAGTATGCAATTAGTGACTTTGAGCGTAGACCAAGGAGGGAATGGGTTGTTAGTCATGCTTCCCAGGTAAATTAGTTTAATCTTGAAGGGAAAATTAAAATATCTTATTTCTTGGCTTTTATTCTTCCTAAGCTAATTAAAGTGACAAGATTTGTAAATAATAAGACAAGGCCACAAAGCACAATTATAAGGCCCCGGTCTGGATTTCACCAACAGAAGTTAAGTATAGAATCCAGTGATTTGACTGGTTGAAATCCAAATTATACTCAAAATCAATCAATCAGATATCTTAATTGTATGAGTTCTGTTGGTGAAATTGAGGCTAGATTCATTATCAGTCACAAATCAGACCTTTGGAAACATGTTGCATTTTCAGGTATCTGTGGTCTTTTAGTTGACTTTAAGGGTATATTATATTGATAAATGTTATGTAACACTTCTTGCTAATTTATTTGATATATATTTAGTTTACTACGTGATTAAAATAGTAGTGATGTAATAGAGAAAGCTTTCCAGGACATGCATTTTTTAAAATATATTTGAGAAATTTAATTAAAGAAAAGCTTCATTTTAAAAACAGTTGTACAGCATAGTATGTTATCTATTCATCATTAACCTGGAAACATTGCCAGGCACTTATTGGACATTGTAAAGCACTTATTAGACATTGTCAGGCACTTATTGGAGCACATATGGCTTTTGTGTAATGCTAACAATAGTAACTCGAATTCTCTATCCCATAATGAGCCAGCAAATCAGGCCTGGAAAGCATAAATCTCTGAGTCTGAGTAAAGCACATATTGGACATTGTCAAGCAGTTAGTGAACATTGTCGAGCACTTATTGAACATTGTCCAGCACTTATTGGACATTGTCAGACACTTTTTGGACCTTGTAAAAGTGCTACTTGGACATTGCCAGGGACTTACTGGACATTGTAAAGCACTTATTGGACATTGTCAGGCACTTATTGAACATTGTCCAGCACTTATTGGACATTGTCAGACACTTTTTGGACATTGTAAAGCCCTTATTGGACATTGTCAGGCACTTATTGGACATTGTAAAGCACTTATTGGACATTGTCATGCACTTAGTGAACATTGTCGAGCACTTATTGGATATCGTCAAGCACTTATTGGACATCATCAGGCACTTATTGGGCATTGTCAAGCACTTATTGGACATTGTAAAGCCCTTATTGGACATGGTCAGGCACTTATTGGACATTGTAAAGCACTTATTGGACATTGTAAGGCACTTATTGGACATTGTAAGACACTTATTGGACATTGTCAGGCACTTATTGGACATTGTAAAGCACTTATTGGACATTGTCAGACATTTATTAGACATTGTAACGTGCTTATTGTACACTGTCAGACTTATTTTGTACTCTTAGGCACACAAAAAATAAGTTTGAATCTGACCTGAGCTTGAGTTTGAACTTGAGATTTTGTATTGACCACTTGTAAACAATTTCACATTTGAAATGTGATTTCTGCTAGGCTGATAGTGAAGACTCAGACTCAGAGATTTATGCTTTCCAGGCCTGATTTGCTGGCTCATTATGGGATAGAGAATTCGAGTTACTATTGTTAGCATTACACAAAAGCCATTGCAATAATCCTCCTCTTTAACACTGCCCAGGAAACTGACCATGATATAGATGAGGTCACCTTATACTGGGATACAGTATATTGAACAATGTTATTCAGCCAGTATAATGATAACTGTGTTATATCAGGGTTATTGCTATAATGAGTTCCTGTATAGCAATGGAATACTGTATATTATTATATAGTGTTTATATAATGTTTATATAACATACCATATGTTAGTGCAAATGTTTTATACAGAGTAAAGAAAACTTACAGCCGGAATGAAGGAATTATTTGTAAGTGCAAAATTTACATTGAAAAAAATAAAGTTATTTCTATATCTTACCAAGTACTAGATGTATAGCATGTGTTTTGAGAGAGAGACTTTTATCAAGTCCTCCATGCATTAATTTTTATTTATCAAAACAGAAATTTGTTAAATGTGTAACTTTATATATAAGCCACAGCAAAAATGATTTCTGTAGACAAAAATGGTGACTATAAATACAATTTGTTGATTTTGCATCTAGGTGGTATTGACAGTGTCTCAGATGGTGTGGTGTCGAGAGGTTACAGAAGTTTTGGAAAGTGACTTTGACAGGCTCATAGGAATGAAGGAGTATGAACGCAAATGTTTTGCAGTAAGTTTATCTTGAGTGATGCAGACTGTGTACAATTTTTCACAACTTCATTATGAATGCAATTAAAATTTCTGATAGTTAAATTTTTATCAGATCACTTGAAGCAGATTTTAATTATTACTCAATATTTTCTATACAGTATATAGCAAATTTACATAAATTTGTTTTTATTGGAAGTATTTTGTTTTAATTTTTAGTCAACGTAAACATGATATCCTATTACATTGTCTTGATGTTGTTTATTCCCAAGCTGTTTGCCAGCATTCATTTGTTTGAAATTATTATTCTAATGTCACTGATGTAAGTTCAAAGGATTGCTTCAGATTAATTTAAAAAAAACAAAAAAACAAATTGGGTTCAAACTAATAGATTAAGTGGTTCCTATAACTGGCTAAATGTTTACATTATTTGAAAGGGTTTATTGTTCTTAAGTTATTTTGCCATTTTGTTCTTTTCAATTAGAGAATTTAATTTTTAATCAGTACAATATAGGCATTATTTTTCTGTCATGCCATTAAACTTTTTGTATACATACAAATTTTGACTCAGTATTTTAAAGGTTTTTGACTCAATATTTTAAAGGTTTTTGACTCAGTATTTTGAGGGTTTTATGTTTTTTACCTTTATGTTATTGTACATAGTTTTAAGAACCTTAACATTGCTACCTTTTTTAATTAAGACTTTATGTTTATCTTTATTTTTCTAAATTATTTTGGCAATTTTTTTATCCTAACATTTGTTAGAATTTAAATTTGTAATTGGCAATTTATAGCGAGCATTGTGCTGATGTGCTGTTAAACTCTATACATGCATACATACATACATACATATGTACATGCATACATAGCTACATACATACATACATACATACATACAGTGTAAGGAACAGTATGTATAAATAGTGGAAACACACCATATCAATCAATGTAAGGAACAGCATGTATAAATAGTGGAAACACACCATATCAATCAGTGTAAGGAACAGCATGTATATATAGTGGAAACACCATATCAATCAGTGTAAGGAACAGCATGTATATATAGTGGAAACACACCATATCAATCAGTGTAAGGAACAGCATGTATATATAGTGCAAACACACCATATCAATCAGTGTAAGGAACAGCATGTATATATAGTGGAAACACCATATCAATCAGTGTAAGGAACAGCATGTATATATAGTGCAAACACACCATATCAATCAGTGTAAGGAACAGCATGTATATATAGTGGAAACACACCATATCAATCAGTGTAAGGAACAGCATGTATAAATAATGGAAACACACCATATCAATCAGTGTAAGGAACAGCATGTATATATAGTGGAAACACACCATATCAATCAGTGTAAGGAACATTATTTATAAATAGTGGAAACACACCATATCAATCAGTGTAAGGAACAGCATGTACATATAGTGGAAACACCATATCAATCAGTGTAAGGAACAGCATTTATAAATAGTGGAAACACACCATATCAATGTAAGGAACAGCATGTATATATAGTGGAAACACACCATATCAATCAGTGTAAGGAACAGCATGTATAAATAATGGAAACACACCATATCAATCAGTGTAAGGAACAGCATGTATATATAGTGCAAACACACCATATCAATCAGTGTAAGGAACAGCATGTATATATAGTGGAAACACACCATATCAATCAGTGTAAGGAACAGCATGTATATATATTGGAAACACCATATCAATCAGTGTAAGGAACAGCATGTATATATAGTGCAAACACACCATATCAATCAGTGTAAGGAACAGCATGTATATATATTGGAAACACCATATCAATCAGTGTAAGGAACAGCATGTATATATAGTGGAAACACACCATATCAATCAGTGTAAGGAACAGCATGTATAAATAATGGAAACACACCATATCAATCAGTGTAAGGAACAGCATGTATAAATAGTGGAAACACCATATCAATCAGTGTAAGGAACAGCATGTACATATAGTGGAAACACACCATTTCAATCAGTGTAAGAACATTATTTATAAATAGTGGAAACACACCATATCAATCAATGTAAGGAACAGCATGTACATATAGTGGAAACACCATATCAATCAGTGTAAGGAACAGCATTTATAAATAGTGGAAACACACCATATCAGTGTAAGGAACAGCATGTATAAATATTGGAAACACATGCATATTAACAGTGTAAGGAGCACTGTTGATAAATAGTGCAAACACATCATACCAAAGGACGGAAAACTGTTTATAAATAGTGCAAACATACAATACTAGTGTAAGGAATAATTTTTTTAAATAGCGTAAACACACAGAACCAGGGTAAGGAATATTGTTTATAAATAGGGCAAACACACAGTACCAGTGTAAGGAATATTGTTTTTTAATAGTGCAAACAAACAGTACCAGGGTAAGGAATATTATTTTTAAATAGTGCAAACACACTGAACCAGTGTCAGGAACACTGTTTATAAATAGTGCAAACAAACAGTATCAGTTTCAGGAACACTGTTCATAATTAGCTCAAACAAACAGTATCCGTTTCAGGAACACTGTTTATAATTAGTTCAAACAACCATTACCAATGTCAGGAACACTGTTTATAATTAGTTCAAACACACAGTACCAGTGTCAGGAACACTGTTTATAATTAGCTCAAACACACAGTACTAGTGTCAGGAACACTGTTCATAATTAGTTCAACACACAGTACCAGTTTCAGGAACACTGTTTATAATTAGTTCAAACACACAGTACCAGTGTCAGGAAAACTGTTTATAATTATTTCAAACACTCAGTACCAGTGTCAGGAACACTGTTCATTATTAGTTCAAACACAGAGTACGTTTCAGGAACACTGTTCACAATTAGTTCAGACAGACAGTACCAGTGTCAGGAACACTGTTTATAATTAGTTCAAACACACAGTACCAGTGTCAGGAAAACTGTTTATAATTATTTCAAACACACAGTACCAGTGTCAGGAACATTGTTCATTATTAGTTCAAACACACAGTACCAGTTTCAGGAACACTGTTCATTATTAGTTCAACACACATTACCAGTTTCAGGAACACTGTTTATAATATGTTCAAACACACAGTACCAGTGTCCGGAACACTTAATAATTAGTTCAAACACACAGTACCAATTTCAGGAACACTTTTCATTATTAGTTCAAACTCACAATACCAGTTTCAGGAACACTGTTCATTATTAGTTCAAACACACAGTACCAGTGTCAGGAACACTTTATATAATAAGTTCAAACACACAGTACTAGTGTCAGGAACACTGTTGATAATTAGTTCAAACACACAGTACCAGTGTCAGGAACACTTTATATAATAAGTTCAAACACACAATACCAGTGTCAGGAACACTGTTGATAATTAGTTTAAACACACAGTACCAGTGTCAGAAACACTGTTTATAATTAGTTCAAACACACAGTACCAGTGTCAGGAACACTGTTCATAATTAGTTCAAACACACAGTACCAGTTTCAGGAACACTGTTCATAATTAGTTTAAACACACAGTACCAATTTCAGGAGCACTGTTTATAATTCGTTCAAACACACAGTACCAGTTTCAGGAACGCTGTTCATAATTAGTTTAAACACACAGTACCACTTTCAGGAACACTGTTTATAATTAGTTCAAACACACAGTACCAATTTCAGGAGCACTGTTTATGATTAGTTCAAACACACAGTACCAGTGTCAGGAACACTGTTCATTATTAGTTCAAACACACAATACCAGTGTCAGGAACACTGTTTATAATTAGTTCAAACACACAGTACCAGTATCAGGAACACTGTTTATAATTAGTTCAAACACACAGTACCAATTTCAGGAACACTGTTCATTATTAGTTCAAACACATAGTACCAGTGTCAGGAACACTTTTTATAATTAGTTCAAACACACAGTACCAGTGTCTGGAACACTGTTTATAATTAGTTCAAACACACAGTGCCAATTTCAGGAACACTGTTTATAATTAGTTCAAACACACAGTGCCAATTTCAGGAACACTGTTTATAATTATTTCAAACACACAGTACCAGTTTCAGGAGCACTGTTTATAATTAGTTCAAACACACAGTACCAGTTTCAGGAACACTGTTTATAATTAGTTAAACACACAGTACCAGTGTCAGGAACACTGTTTATAATTAGTTCAAACACACAGTACCAGTGTCAGGAACACTGTTATGTTCCCTAGCATTATCAGAAGATGTGGAAATGTTACCATTTTTATCTCATGAGGACATTGATATTAACTTAATTAGAATTTCTTTTACTTCAGGACCTTAATGAGTTGGCAGCCATTGTAAGAGGAGAACTGCCAAAGCTATCCCGAGCTATCCTTTGTGCCCTGATCACAATTGATGTACACGGCAGAGATATGATCACAGGGATGGTGGAGTCGAAGGTTGGAGACCCATAATCTGTCAATTAACAAATAGCATTACATTTGTTTGTATCATAATTTCATGTTATACAAATTATAATTTGATACTGTGGCACAGCGGAATGAAACAGTGATGACATCAAGGAATGTAAGACTTCTTTGAATCATAAATGTCATGAAATTTATGAAAGGAGTTAAATTATGTAGTGTGCAACCCACTGACATATGGCACTCACTGGAAGAAATATATGACATGATATCAGTTAAATTGTATTTGTGCTGGTAAATATGATGTGTAAGGATCATTTGTACTATCTTCAGTCAATATTTTATTTGATATTAGTTTGCACACCATGGCTCACATTTTCAGTGTTATGTGCATCAAATAGCATATAATGATGTTAAAAAAAATTGGGTCAGCTTTTTAAAGAAAATTCCTTCTCTTTGAAGTAAAGGTAGGTCTGGATAAAAAATTTCAAGATACTTCATGACAGGCAAAATCATATGGTCTTTGAGGATTTTCATCAATTTGTAATCAGAAAGCTGAGCTAATAAAATTGAAGTGACATTTCATTTCTCTTTTGTATACATTTGTGACATCTGTTACATGTGTGAGAAGTGGAAAGTACCTGTTGTACACAAGTGTACATTAGGATACAAAATGGATTTCTTGGATAGGTCTCAACAGTTGCCCTTTACAGATGCACAGTCATTCTGTATTGCAGTTTGTCCATCATTGTAATGAAAACTAATTAATTTGTTGCAAAAATGAGAGAAGAGATATGTAGAGCAGGAAAATTCCATACTTAGCTTTGGTTGGAATTGCTTTAAGCTATCAGATGTATTGGTATTTTATTGGGAAATGCAACCTGACGGGTAATTGTTCATCGGAAGTAACAAGTCTTTATTGAGTTCCTGCCCATGAATTACAAGTCAGAGGCTGGAATTTTCCTAATGTAATTCAACATACATGATTTATTATATTTTTCTCACACTCCTGATTAAAAGAAATATGGCTTTCAAACAAAATGGCACTATATGGTTAAAACATTAAAAGAACAAGGTATCCATTGAGTATATTGTTAAAGTCATTAAAGGACCATCCATTAAAGGTAATGGTATTGATTGAGTATACTTTTAAACCAATTAAAGGATGTGGTATCCATTGAGTATACTGTTAAAGCAATTAAAAGACAAGGTATCCATTGAGTATATGGTTAAAGCAATTAAAAGACAAGGTATCCATTCAGTATACTGTTAAAGCAATTAAAAGACAAGGTATCCATTGAGTATACTGTTAAAGCAATTAAAAGACAAGGTATCCATTGAGTATATGGTTAAAGCAATTAAAGGACAAGGTATCCATTGAGTATATGGTTAAAGCTACAGGGTATACATTGAGTATACTGCTAAGGCAACTAAAAGATAAGGTATCCATTGAGTATACTGTTAAGGCAATTAAAATACATGATATCCATTGTATATACTGTTAAAGCATTATTATGACAATGTGTCCATTGAAAGTTATTTTATCTTCAGAAAGAGCATATATATTAGTGTAAATATTGTTAAAATAAAGATAGGTTACTTTAGTTCTGAAATTAAGCCATTTTAAAAATATCAGATGTGATGAGATGTATGTAATAATGGCCTAAATTGGAGATGACATGGTGAGATGTATTTAATGATGGCATAGAAAGCAGATGTCATCTGATTTTTATAATGATGGCCTGAAATAGCAGATAATATGATGAAGTGCACACAGTGATGGCCCAAATAGCAGTTGAAATCATGAGATTATACTGATGGCCCAAATAGCAGATGAAATCCTGAGATTATACTGATGGCCCAAATAGCAGATGAAATCCTGAGATTATACTGATGGCCCAAATAGCAGATGAAATCCTGAGATTATACTGATGGCCCAAATAGCAGATGAAATCATGAGATTATACTGATGGCCCAAATAGCAGATGAAATCCTGAGATTATACTGATGGCCCAAGTAGCAGATGAAATCCTGAGATTATACTGATGGCCAGATGAAATCCTGAGATTATACTGATGACACAGATATCAGATGACATCATGAGATTTTACTGATGGCACAGATAGCAGGTGACATGAGATGTATGTAATGATGGCATATATAGCAGGTGACATGGTGCAATGAATGTAATGATGGCATAGATAGCAGGTGACATGATGAGACGTATGTAATGATGGCATAGATAGCAGGTGACATGAGATGTATGTAATGATGGCATAGATAGCAGGTGACATGAGATGTATGTAATGATGGCATATATAGCGGGTGACATGAGATGTAGGTAATGATGGCATAGATAGCAGGTGACATGATAAGATGTATGTAATGATGGCATAGATAGCAGGTGACATGAGATGTATGTAATGATGGCATATATAGCAGGTGACATGAGATGTATGTAATGATGACATAGCAGGTGACATGGTGTGATGTATGTAATGATGGCATAGATAGCAGGTGACATGGTGCAATGAATGTAATGATGGCATAGATAGCAGGTGACATGATGAGATGTATGTAATGATGGCATATATAGCAGGTGACATGAGATGTATGTAATGATGGCATAGATAGGTGACATGATGAGATGTATGTAATGATGGCATATATAGCAGGTGACATGGTGCGATGTATGTAATGATGGCATAGATAGCAGGTGACATGGTGCGATGTATGTAATGATGGCATAGATAGCAGGTGACATGGTGCAATGAATGTAATGATGGCATAGATAGCAGGTGACATGATGAGATGTATGTAATGATGGCATATATAGCAGGTGACATGAGATGTATGTAATGATGGCATATATAGCAGGTGACATGGTGCGATGTATGTAATGATGGCATAGATAGCAGGTGACATGATGAGATGTATGTAACGATGGCATATATAGCAGGTGACATGAGATGTATGTAATGATGGCATAGATAGCAGGTGACATGATGAGATGTATGTAATGATGGCATAGATAGCAGGTGACATGATGAGATGTATGTAATGATGGCATATATAGCAGGTGACATGAGATGTATGTAATGATGGCATAGATAGCAGGTGACATGGTGCGATGTATGTAATGATGGCATAGATAGCAGGTGACATGGTGCAATGTAAGTAATGATGGCCTATATAATGGCATCAAAACAAGCCAAAGCAGACTGCATGACAAAAATTAGAAAGAAGGTGAATCTTCCATATGCAAAATGGCATCATATACCACATCAGTGAGTATACTCATGTGAGACAGATATATAGATATATATCACATGCCTTTGGGCAGACTATATCATATACCCTTGTGATATATATATATATATATATATACCAAATGCCTTTGGGCAGACTGTATCATATTCTCCTGTGAGATTGATATATACTACATGCCTTTGGGCAGACTGTATCACACATATATAGGGCAGATGGTGCATCATCAGTGTGGATCTAGACATAGAAACATAAAGCATTTTCTGAAAGGTTTTTAATCCTCAGGTATAGCATGAAAAATTTGGCTTAAAATCCCCCAAAAATGTTGTCATAAGTATAATGATGTTTCCATTCCAGGTGGATAATGTGTCTAGTTTTGAATGGCAAAGCAGTTGTATTGCATGTCAATACCAGTATGTATCAGTAAAGTTAGTGTGTACATGTATATCATTTTCAAAACTGTTTCCATTCCAGGTGGATAATGTGTCTAGTTTTGAATGGCAGAAGCAGCTGCGATACTACTGGGACCAGGACCTGGATAACTGTGTTGTCCGAATGTCCAACTCTATGTACATTTATGGCTATGAGTACCTCGGAGCCTCACCCAGGCTTGTCATCACACCTTTGACAGTAAGCATTAGTTGACAGATGCCAGTCTTACCTGCATGGTGGGTCACAGGCATCACATGTCCTCAGTGGCAGTATCATCAACAATGTCAAAGTCTTATGTTCAAGTTTTGTTCAGCTGTTTTGTTCAAGTTTTTTTTGTCAAATCAGACTCAACCAGGTGGTGCATAGCCACAGGTGAGACACCTGGCCTCAACAGCATAGACACAGGTATGACATTTGTCCTCTCAAGACACTGGCACTGCGGACAGGTGAGACACCTGGACACAGTGTCATCGACTTTACTCAACAGTTTTGTGCTGCAAGTATTACTTGGAAATATTACTTAAAATTGACAGATGTAGCATACTGATTGTTCAGAATATTTTTTATGAAAATATCAAGTAAATTTAAATGTTTGTACCACGGGGGCCAGTTGATAGAATACTAGTTTTTAGTGTGATGCCTTTGGTGACAAGGGAAATTTTATAACATATTAGTAATTGGAGCAATTATCAATCATTTGTTCATTATTTACTATAAGAACAATTTGGGTTATTTATGGTCATGCCCAAATCGGATGCTGATACATTTATTGATATAAGACATATCTCAAAATTGGACACTGTTGATACAGATATAGATTTATCACATAGTCAGTGTAGTTTTCCTGTAGTATGTGCAGTTTTATATTTTTGATATTATAACATGTTAACATATCACTTTATGTGATCCTGATTGGTCCAAATAAGACCATGAAGTTATTGTGCAGCATTCTTTTCACTGATTGGCTGTGATTGTGGGAAAACGTTTTTAACTCCACCTTCTGGAATTTTTAGTTTTTGATAAACATTTTTGATTGCCATTTTTTGATTTGGCTTGCAAAAGGGAATTGGGAAAAATGGTCTTGTATGTTTCAATATGGCCAATTTACCACCACAGGGGTTTGTTATGTCATGTATAACATATCATAACATGAAAAATGGCTAAAATCCACAAGACAAATACGATAAGAACAAGGCACACTACTGATATTGCTCAGTGGATAGTGGGTGTGGGGGTGGGGTTGAGGGGTATATTTGTAGCATGAAATCCACCCTATATACAAGCGTTGTTTTAATGTGAACTAATAAGAGTAAATAAAATCACCCTTGCTCACAGAAGAATGTACACATAAACCAGTCTCCCAGACTGACTGAACTTTATCCAACCACAGCATATTTACACATGTCTTACATCTTCTTCTCAGTCTAATGTTCCAAATCAAATACTGCAAGTATCTGGTCACATATACATCCCAGTAAATGTGTGTATTTCTGCATCCATTTATCTTCTTTTCACAAAAATATCGCAACAATGTAATGTTTAGTTGTGGTGTGACATTTCAAGATAAACACTGGTACTGTGTTGTGTAGGCCTACTCAAACCAGTACTGTGTACCATATCAAATAGTGTGACATAACATGCATTGGATGCTGATACAGTTATTGATACATGACGTATCTCAAAATTGGACACTATTGGATGCTGATAAATTTATTGATAGATGACACCACTCATAATTTGACACCACTTGATACTGATACATATATAGATATATGGCATATCTCAAAATTGGACACCACTGGATGCTGATATATTTATTGATAATTGAAATATCTAAAAAATAATGTAAATACAGTTAATCAAAATATGTTTTCATCTTGAAATTGTATATGATCTTTAAATTTAGATATTATTCATGAAATTGTATCTAATTTTTCAATGTAGGATATTGGCGATATAAAGTTTTTGCATATTTAAATGATGGACAGTAATATACATGTATTACCTAAATAACAACAATATGTGTTTGCAATTAGCTTTATGTAAAACACAAAAATGAAATGAAATAAGGTCACTTTATTTCAGCATGTGATTTTCAAATTGTGCACATTGTAATAAGAATGGCTGCCTATATTAAAGGATGTTCCAGCAAAAGGTTATAAAACATTTCTTAAAGTATTTGTTTAAAGTAACACCCACATGTTCACTCATTGCTGTTATGTCCTTAGTGTAACACAGGACTTACAAATGATATTACATCCTTACATAATATAGGACTTACAAATAATATTACATCCTTAGTGTAACACAGGACTTACAAATGATATTACATCCTTACATAATATGGGACTTACAAATGATATTGCATCCTTGGTGTAACACAGGACTTACAAATGATATTACATCCTTACATAATATGGAACTTACAAATGATATTACATACTTACTTAACATGGGATTTACAAAAATGATATTACATGGATTTACAAATGGTGTAACATGCTTACAAATCATATTACATCTGTACTGTCACATGGGACTTACAAATGATATTGCATGCTTAGTGTAGCATGGGACTTGCAAATGGTATTACATCCTTGGTGTTTCATGGAGCTTACAAATGATATTACAGCCTTGGTATAACTTAGTGTAATGTGATGCTTATGAAACAATATTAAATCCTTAATGTAACATGGGACTTATAAATGGTATTACATCCTTAGTGTAACATGGACTACAAATGGTATTACATCCTGAGTGTAACATGGGACTACAAATGGTATTACATCCTGAGTGTAACATGGACTACAAATGGTATTACATCCTGAGTGTAACATGGGACTTACAAGTGGTATTATATCCTAAATTGTAAAATAGAGCTTATAAATGGTGGCTTTTAATATGTAGCTCCAGTTACAATCTTTTATAATTGTCCATCCAGCATTTCATTCATGCATTTATTATCATCACAGAATTTTTGATAATTTACATTTTATTAAAAAAGATTTGTTTGCCTGCTAAATTATAGTGATTTACAGTTACTACAGCATTCTGTTTATTATGCCACAGTTAGCTAACTACTGCTGTATCCAGGTGTTTGTGTTCTGCCACAGTTAGCTTACTACAGTGTTATCCAGGTGTTTTTTTATGTATTAGTCAGCTAAATTTGACAATTTTCAGTTTATTTTTTTATGCCAGATGTTGCTGCATGTATCACTTTTTCTGAGTCAATAATGATGTTATAATTTTCACCAACACTCTTGAAATCTCATATTTACATTTTGAAAAGTCATTATGTTGCTGTTTGCAATGTAATTTGCAGAGTTTGATTTAGTTTTCAAAACAAATATGTTATATACATTTTTGTTTTCAGGATCGCTGTTACCTCTGTTTGATGGGTGCACTTCAGTTAGATTTGGGTGGTGCTCCAGCTGGCCCTGCAGGAACTGGAAAAACAGAAACAACAAAAGACTTAGCAAAGTCTCTGGCAAAGCAGTGTGTTGTTTTCAACTGTTCTGATGGTCTGGACTTTAAGGTAAAAAATAAAAAACGAAAATTACTTTTTTATATTTAAATGTAAAATTATTAAATCCGACATTGATGTATCCTCATACTTATGCTCTCAGTGTAGTAAGTAGTGAACCATAAAAGAGATCCAAGCAGATTGTGACAAAACTCATTTTCCAAGAATGTGAATTCCACTTTTAAATTACTAATTTAATCAAGAATATTTACCACCATTTTCACAGGTACAGTCACCATATAAATCGTGAAGTAAAGTCCTAGTCAGAAGTGTCCCCAAAACATATAGGGCCATGTTTAACTATGAAGACAATAGGGCCATGTTTAACTATGAAGACAACAGGGCCATATTTAATTATGAAGACAATAGGGCCATGTTTAACTATGAAGACAATAGGGCCATGTTTAACTATGAAGACAATAGGGCCATGTTTAACTATGAAGATAATAGGGCCATATTTAATTATGAAGACAACAGGGCCATGTTTAACTATGAAGACAACAGGGCCATGTTTAATTATGAAGACAACAGGGCCATGTTTAACTATGAAGACAACAGGGCCATGTTTAATTATGAAGACAACAGGGCCATGTTTAACTATGAAGACAACAGGGCCATGTTTAACTATGAAGACAACAGGGCCATGTTTAACTATGAAGACAATAGGGCCATGTTTAACTATGAAGACAACAGGGCCATGTTTAATTATGAAGATAATAGGGCCATGTTTAACTATGAAGACAATAGGGCCATGTTTAACTATGAAGACAATAGGGCCATGTTTAACTATGAAGATAATAGGGCCATGTTTAACTATGAAGACAATAGGGCCATGTTTAACTATGAAGATAATAGGGCCATGTTTAACTATGAAGACAATAGGGCCATGTTTAACTATGAAGATAATAGGGCCATGTTTAACTATGAAGACAATAGGGCCATGTTTAACTATGAAGACAATAGGGCCATGTTTAACTATGAAGATAATAGGGCCATGTTTAATTATGAAGACAATAGGGCCATGTTTAATTATGAAGACAATAGGGCCATGTTTAACTATGAAGATAATAGGGCCATGTTTAATTATGAAGACAATAGGGCCATGTTTAACTATGAAGATAATAGGGTCATGTTTAACTATGAAGACAATAGGGCCATGTTTAAATATAAAGACAATAGGGCGATGTTTAACTATGAAGACAATAGGGCCATGTTTAACTATGAAGACAATAGGGTCATGTTTAACTATGAAGATAATAGGGCCATGTTTAATTATGAAGACAATAGGGCCATGTTTAACTATGAAGATAATAGGGCCATGTTTAATTATGAAGACAATAGGGCCATGTTTAACTATGAAGATAATAGGGCCATGTTTAACTATGAAGACAATAGGGCCATGTTTAACTATGAAGATAATAGGGCCATGTTTAATTATGAAGATAATAGGGCCATGTTTAACTATGAAGACAATAGGGCCATGTTTAACTATGAAGACAATAGGGCCATGTTTAACTATGAAGATAATAGGGCCATGTTTAACTATGAAGACAACAGGGCCATGTTTAACTATGAAGACAATAGGGCCATGTTTAACTATGAAGACAATAGGGCCATGTTTAACTATGAAGATAATAGGGCCATGTTTAACTATGAAGACAATAGGGCCATGTTTAACTATGAAGATAATAGGGCCATGTTTAACTATGAAGACAACAGGGCCATGTTTAACTATGAAGACAATAGGGCCATGTTTAACTATGAAGACAATAGGGCCATGTTTAACTATGAAGACAATAGGGCCATGTTTAACTATGAAGACAATAGGGCCATGTTTAACTATGAAGATAATATGGCCATGTTTAACTATGAAGACAACAGGGCCGTGTTTAACTATGAAGACAATAGGGTCATGTTTAACTATGAAGACAATAGGGCCATGTTTAACTATGAAGATAATAGGGCCATGTTTAATTATGAAGATAATAGGGCCATGTTTAACTATGAAGACAATAGGGCCATGTTTAACTATGAAGACAATAGGGCCATGTTTAACTATGAAGATAATAGGGCCATGTTTAACTATGAAGACAACAGGGCCATGTTTAACTATGAAGACAATAGGGCCATGTTTAACTATGAAGACAACAGGGCCATGTTTAACTATGAAGACAATAGGGTCATGTTTGACTATGAAGACAATAGGGCCATGTTTAACTATGAAGATAATAGGGCCATGTTTAACTATGAAGACAATAGGGCCATGTTTAACTATGAAGACAATAGGGCCATGTTTAACTATGAAGATAATAGGGTCATGTTTAACTATGAAGACAATAGGGCCATGTTTAAATATAAAGACAATAGGGCGATGTTTAACTATGAAGACAATAGGGCCATGTTTAACTATGAAGACAATAGGGTCATGTTTAACTATGAAGATAATAGGGCCATGTTTAATTATGAAGACAATAGGGCCATGTTTAACTATGAAGATAATAGGGCCATGTTTAATTATGAAGACAATAGGGCCATGTTTAACTATGAAGACAATAGGGCCATGTTTAACTATGAAGACAATAGGGCCATGTTTAACTATGAAGATAATAGGGCCATGTTTAATTATGAAGATAATAGGGCCATGTTTAACTATGAAGACAATAGGGCCATGTTTAACTATGAAGACAATAGGGCCATGTTTAACTATGAAGATAATAGGGCCATGTTTAATTATGAAGATAATAGGGCCATGTTTAACTATGAAGACAATAGGGCCATGTTTAACTATGAAGACAATAGGGCCATGTTTAACTATGAAGATAATAGGGCCATGTTTAACTATGAAGACAACAGGGCCATGTTTAACTATGAAGACAATAGGGCCATGTTTAACTATGAAGACAATAGGGCCATGTTTAACTATGAAGATAATAGGGCCATGTTTAACTATGAAGACAATAGGGCCATGTTTAACTATGAAGATAATAGGGCCATGTTTAACTATGAAGACAACAGGGCCATGTTTAACTATGAAGACAATAGGGCCATGTTTAACTATGAAGACAATAGGGCCATGTTTAACTATGAAGACAATAGGGCCATGTTTAACTATGAAGACAATAGGGCCATGTTTAACTATGAAGACAATAGGGCCATGTTTAACTATGAAGACAATAGGGCCATGTTTAACTATGAAGATAATAGGGCCATGTTTAACTATGAAGACAACAGGGCCATGTTTAACTATGAAGACAATAGGGCCATGTTTAACTATGAAGACAACAGGGCCATGTTTAACTATGAAGACAATAGGGCCATGTTTAACTATGAAGACAATAGGGCCATGTTTAACTATGAAGACAATATGGCCATGTTTAACTATGAAGGCAACAGGGCCGTGTTTAACTATGAAGACAATAGGGTCATGTTTAACTATGAAGACAATAGGGCCATGTTTAACTATGAAAATAATAGGGCCATGTTTAATTATGAAGATAATAGGGCCATGTTTAACTATGAAGACAATAGGGCCATGTTTAACTATGAAGACAATAGGGCCATGTTTAACTATGAAGATAATAGGGCCATGTTTAACTATGAAGACAACAGGGCCATGTTTAACTATGAAGACAATAGGGCCATGTTTAACTATGAAGACAACAGGGCCATGTTTAACTATGAAGACAATAGGGTCATGTTTAACTATGAAGACAATAGGGCCATGTTTAACTATGAAGATAATAGGGCCATGTTTAACTATGAAGACAATAGGGCCATGTTTAACTATGAAGACAATAGGGCCATGTTTAACTATGAACATAATAGGGCCATGTTTAACTATGAAGACAATAGGGCCATGTTTAATTGTGAAGACAATAGGGCCGTATTTAACTATGAAGACAATAGGGCCTAGTTTCCTAGGTACCAATCAACATATTTTTAGCAAGCCAGAAAAAGTCATTAACATGAAAATAAATGAAGTAATAATACATTGAAATCATTTATCGATCAAATTGTAATATTATTTACTCTTAAATAATATTTAAAACAATGGAAGTGTTTACTGTTTCATTTCAGGATTTTTTTCCCTAATTCAGGATTACAAACTGTCAATTTAATTTTTTTTATTATTAATCTTTCTTTTATAACTGTAGAAAAAATTATTACAGCAGATATTTAACAATCACCTTTTGTTATGCAGATGATGGGTCGTTTCTTCTCTGGTCTGGCTCAGTCAGGAGCTTGGTGCTGTTTTGATGAGTTCAACAGAATAGATATTGAGGTGCTGTCTGTCATTGCTCAGCAGCTTATTACCATCAGGAATGCTAAGGCAGCCAAGGTAATGTGTGAAAATAGACGTGATAATAGACAGCCAAGGGAATGTGTGAAAATAGACATAATAATAGACAGCCATGGTAATGTGTGAAATAGACCTAATAATAGACAGCCATGGTAATGTGTAAAAATAGACAGCCATGGTAATGTGTGAAAATAAATGTAATAGACAGCCACGGTAATGTGTGAAAATAAACATAATAATAGACA
Source organism: Sinohyriopsis cumingii (assembly GCA_028554795.2). Classification (NCBI taxonomy): domain Eukaryota; kingdom Metazoa; phylum Mollusca; class Bivalvia; order Unionida; family Unionidae; genus Sinohyriopsis; species Sinohyriopsis cumingii. Next base: position 10,517,653 of record CM068831.1, on the reverse strand, counting down.
GCCATGGTAAAGTGTGAAAAAAGACATAATAATAGACAGCCATGGTAATGTGTGAAAATAGACAGCCATGGTAATGTGTAAAAATAGACATAATACTAGACAGCCATGGTAATGTGTGAAATACACATAATACTAGACAGTCATGGTAAGGTGGGAAAATAGACACAGTAATAGGCAGCTAAGGTAATGTGTGAAAATATACACAGTAATAGACAGCCAAGGTAATGTGTGAAAATAGACATGATAATAGACAGCCATGGTAATGTGTGAAAATAGACCTGATAATATACAGCCATGGTAATGTGTAAAAATAAATATCATAATAGACAGCCAATGTAATGTGTGGCAATAAACATAATGATAGACAGTGATGGTAATGTGTGAAAATAGACGCAATAATAGGCAGCCAAGGTAATGTGTGAAAATGAGCACAATAATGCTAGACAGTGATGGTAATATGTGAAAATAAACACAATAATGATAGTGATGGTAATGTGTGAAAATATGCACAATAATGCTAGACAGTGATGGTAATGTGTGAACATAAACAAAATGATAGACAGTGATGATAATGTGTGAAAATAAAATGATGACACACTCTGTGGCTCATATATATATTTCACCTTGTCATTATTTACCACATATTCACTTTTGTTGTGTAGTACAAACTTTCTCTGATTTTATGGTTGCTGCAAACAACAAATTTAAAGAGCCAATGAAGAAAGGACAAGACATGTGAGGACAAATAGCACTGACTTCTACCTTAGTAGCAGTATATTCTTCTGCTACCTCAGTGTCAAATCAATATGTCCTCCTGCCACCTCAGTGACAAATCAACATGTCCTCCTGCCACCTTAGTAGTATACCATTATGTCCACTTACCACCTTGATGACATATCTGTATGTCCTCCTGCTACCTCAGTGGCAAATCAATATGTCCTCCTGCTAGCTACCTCAGTAGTATATCATTATGTTCACTGGCGACCTCGATGGCATATCAATATATCCTCCTGCTACCTCAGTGGCATATCAATATATCCTCCTGCTTCCTCAGTGGCATATCATTATGTCCACCTGCTACCTCAGTGGCATGTCATGTTCTCCTGCTACCTCAGTGGCATATCATTATGTTCTCCTGCTACCTCAGTGGCATATCAATATGTCTGCCTGTTACCTCAGTGTCATATCAATATGTCTGCCTGTTACCTTAGTGGTATATCCTGCTACATCATAGGCATATCAGCAGGTCTTCCTGCTACCTCAGTGTCCTATCCACAAATTTAAATACTGATGAAATTATCTTTTTCTGTAAAATCAAGACAAAATAAATACAGTAAAATAAATGATTACAGAGTGTTAGGGTTAGTGGTCATTTGTTCCATCGATATAGAGTTTTGAGCTGAACTGGCAAAAAACCTCATATGATTGACCTGCGATCATTGTGATGGACCTGCAGTTATTATGATGGACTCGCAGTCATTATGTTGGACCTGCAGTCATTATGATGCACCCGCAGTCATTATGATGGAACTGCAGTCATTATGATGGACCCACAATCATTATGGTGGACCTGCAGTCATTATGATGGACCCACAGACATTATGATGGACCCACAGTCATTATGATGGACCCGCAGTCATTACATTGGACCCACAGTCATTATGATGGATCCGCAGTCATTACATTGGATGTACAGTCATTATGAAGGACCCACAGTCATTATGCATTCCTCTGTATAACAATATTTGCTTTATTTTTTACATCTTTGAGAATTGGCAAGAATACTAGTTAGGAGATACTCTACTAGTTGGGACATACTCTACTTGTTAGGAGATACTCTACTAGTTAGGACATACTCTATTAGTTATGAGATACTCTACCAGTTTGGAGATACTCTACTTGTTAGGAGATATTCTACTAGTTAGGACATACTCTGCTTGTTAGGAGATACTCTGCTAGTTAGGAGATACTCTGCTAGCTAGGACATACTCTACTAGTTAGGAGATACTCTACTAGTTAGGGGATACTCTACTTGTTAGGAGATACTTTACTAGTTAGGACATACTCTGCTGGTTAGGAGATACTCTACCAGTTAGGACATACTCTACCAGTTAGGAGATACTCTACATGTTATGAGATACTCTACTGGTTAGGACATACTCTACTAGTTAGGAGATACTCTACTAGTTAGGACATACTCTACTAGTTAGGACATACTCTACTAGTTAAGAGATGCTGTACTAGTTAGGGGATACTCTACTAGTTAGGAGATACTCTGCTTGTTAGGAGATACTCTACTAGTTAGGACATACTCTACATGTTAGGAGATACTCTACTAGTTAGGACATACTCTACTGGTTAGGAGATACTTTGCCAGTTGGGAGATACTCTACTAGTTAGGAGATACTCTAGCAGTTAGGACATACTCTACTAGTTAGGAGATACTCTACTAGTTAAGACATACTCTACTAGTTAGGGGATCCTCTACTAGTTAGGACATACTCTACTAGTTAGGAGATACTCTACTAGTTAGGGAATACTCTACTTGTTAGGAGATACTCTACTAGCTAGGACATACTCTACTAGTTAGGAGATACTCTACCAGTTAGGAGATACTCTACTAGTTAGGAGATACTCTACAAGTTAGGACATACTCTGCTTGTTGGGAGATACTCTAGCAGTTAGGACATACTCTACCAGTTAGGAGATGCTCTACTAGTTAGGAGATACTCTACTTGTTAGGAGATACTCTACTAGCTAGGACATACTCTACTAGTTAGGAGATACTCTACCAGTTAGGACATACTCTACTAGTTAGGACATACTCTACTTGTTAGGAGATACTCTACTAGTTAAGAGATACTCTACTAGTTAGGGGATACTCTACTAATTAAGAGATACTCTACTTTTTAGGAGATACTCTACTAGTTAGGACATACTCTACCAGTTAGGATATACTTTGCTAGTTAGGACATACTCTACCAGTTAGGAGATACTCTACTAGTTTGGACATACTCTATACAAACTTTTTCTGGGAGTTTCCTAGCAATGATGTGGATTCCATATCAACCACATGTAATATCTTTTGTGAACTTCTTCTCTAGCTTGGCTGAGCCAGTTTTGATGAGACTTGGTAGGGATGTTTCTTAGGATATGCTGTGTTGTAGTTGTGTCAAGGGTGATGTTCCTAACAATGGTGAGGTTTTCCTAGCAATCGGGTTGAAAGCCTATTTTATAACTTCTTCTCTTGAACAGCTGAGCCAATGAGAATTGGTTCGGATGTTCCCATAGCAATGGTGTATATTCCTTCATATGGAAAACCCATTTTTAATTTATCCTATATGGCTGAGACAAATTTGAATTTTGATCAGAATTCATAGAAGTGTTTCTTTGGTAATGCTTTCAGATTATAATCAAGTGTTGCTGGATTGGCAGTGGTGTTATAATGCCTGTTTACAGCTTCATTAGAATGGCTGAGCCAGTTTTGATCAAACTTGTTACAAACAGCTGATATTACTTAACCTACCAGATTTGTTTCCATGATAGCTTTCTAGCAACAATTTGAAAAACTAATTTTCATTCTTCTCCATAATGGCTGAACCAGTTTTGATTAAAATTGCTAGGAACAACTCTTATGACGATATCTAAAAGAGTTTTTTGGGAGAAACACCTAGTAAAGGCATGGCATCTATAGCTTCCAAGTAGAACACCTTTTCTTCACATCTTTTGCATATCTGCCTTTGGTATGATTAAACATGACAGGAATGTTCCTTGGATATGCTCTGTAAAAATTGTCTTAGGAATGAATTCACTGGCAGTAATGTGGCTTCCATTGTAACCAGGTGAAAATCTGCATATTATGCTTTCAAATATGGCAACCAGTACTAAAATATAAAATAAATCATCACAGAATAACTTTGTGTCCAAAACTGTCTGACCACATCAGATCTTATTTAATTGGTAGATTCAAGGCATGAATGCATTTCAAATATATATGACAGATGCCAATGCAATATCTACTTTTTACTGAAGTTACTCATAGTAGAAGTACATCATGTAAGGGTCTGTATTGTTTGTTCAACTGATTAATCCATGCAAACTTCATAGACCAAGATTTGCAGGCAAATTAGGCATTGTCATATCAGGTCTATGTAGTTAGAGTTAGATATCACCTTTAAGTGCTTACATAAGGTATTAGTCATTCACTTCTGTCAGTGGGCAGGGGTTATGATTTTCTTCACGAGTATCATTCCCTCATGACTAGCAGTCTCTTTCATCATTAGAGTGCTACAGTGAAGTGAATACTCTTTCATCATTAGAGTGCTACAAGGAAGTGAATACTCTTTCATCATTAAAGTGCTACAGTGAAGTGAATACTCTTTCATCATTAGAGTGCTACTGTAACAGTGAATACTTTTATCATTAGATTGCTACATAGTGAAGTGAATACTCTTTCATCATTAGAGTGCTACTGTAACAGTGAAGTGAATACTATTTCACCATTATAGTGCTACATAGTGAAGTGAATACTCTTTCATCATTAAAGTGCTACAAAGTGAAGTGAATACTATTTCACCATTAAAGTGCTACATAGTGAAGTGAATACTCTTTCATCATTAAAGTGCTACAAAGTGAAGTGAATACTATTTCACCATTATAGTGCTACATAGTGAAGTGAATACTCTTTCATCATTAAAGTGCTATAACGTGAAGTGAATACTCTTTCATCATTAGAGTGCTACTTAGTGAAGTTAATACTATTTTGTCATCAGAGTGCTACATAGTGAAGTTAATACTATTTCATTACTAAAGTGATACATAGTGAAAGGAATACTCTTTTCTGTTATTTTATAATGTGAACTCAGTGATGAATTTTGTCTTGGCCATGAAATTACATAAAGATGTTCAAGCTCATTTCTAGGCTGTATATTGTACCATGTGACCATCCAGTACTGAGTTTGTTTGGTTTATGAAATACTGTCGATCAGGTTCTAAGCCTGCAGTTTGGTAATCAATCATACTTAGAGAGTGATAATTAATTACACCTTGATGTTAATTGATATTAATCAGCTACCTGCAATCAAGTAAAAAAAACAGATTGCAAAGTTTCAGAATTTTCTATATTTGAATTAGTGTATATCATTACCAAACCAACACATTGTCCACTGCATCTCAGCTAATAACCAAACCAACACATTGTCCACTGCATCTCAGCTAATAACCAAACCAACACATTGTCCACTGCATCTCAACTAATAACCAAACCAACACATTGTCCACTGCATCTCAGCTAATAACCAAACCAACACATTGACCACTGCTTCTCAGCTAATAACCAAACCAACACATTGTCCACTGCATCTCAGCTGACTTGCACAAGCACTGCATTAAAAGGTCCAAAGCAGATGCCATATGAATTGGATTCAAGAATGCTGATGATGATTAGTATCAGATTTTATATTTGTGTTGTAAAAAGTCACTTTCTAAATTTAAAAACAATGAGTGACAGTTGTTTTCTTTTTCCTTTTGTGGTTAAGATTATACCTTGACTTTAAAAACCGATCAGTTCAATTGCAGTAATCTGGAATGTACCATTTTCCAATTTCAGGTTCAGCGTTTCATGTTTGAGGGTCGAGAGATCAAGCTTGTGCAGAGTTGTGCTGCCTTCATTACAATGAATCCAGGTTATGCAGGACGTACAGAGCTCCCTGATAATCTTAAGGCCCTTTTCAGGCCCTTCGCAATGATGGTACCGGACTATGGTTAGTAATCCCTAAGGTCCTTTTCAAGCCCTTCATAATGATGGTACCTGACCATGGTTAATTTTCCTTAAGGCCCTTTATAAACCTTTACAATCATGATACCTGACTCTTGTTTGTATTCATTAAGGTCCTTTTCAGGTCCCCTGCAGTGATAGTACCAGACTGTGGTTAGTATTTCTTATGGCCCTTTTCAGGCCCTTTGCAATGATGGTACCTGACTATGGTTAGTATTTCACTGGTGACTTTCAGGCCCTTTGCAATGATGGTACCTGACTATAGTTAGTATTTCACTGGCAACTTTCAGGCCCTTTGCAGTGATAGTACCTGACTATGGTTAGTATTTTACTGGCTACTTTCAGACCCTTTGCAATGTTGGTACATGACTGGTTTGTATTTTATTGGCTCTTTTCAGAACCTTTGTGGTATTGATACCTGACTGTGGTTAGTATTTCATTTGCTAATTTATTTCCCACCTGCAAAAATGAAGGGAGAGAGGGAATGCTTTATGCTGGTCACATTTTTTCATCAGCCTTAAATAATGATTCTGTGTTAGCTCTGGGCTTTGCATGGGAAAGCTTATATGGTCACCATATTTATTACAAATTGAAAGTAACCTTAACTGTATAGTGACTCTTGCCATCTGCCTGTTATGGATGTGCTGCAAATGTTGTACAATGTTTTCTGCAATTCATTGCTGAAAATTTCCTTTTGACTTTTGTTTGTTTCAGAATGTCCAGTATTAGTGATATTGTAATATTAATATAATGTATCAGACACAATAACCTTTATAATAACCTTGATATTATCACCTAAATGGCCAGGTGATAAAGGCACTGTGGACTTCAGATAAAGTTTCTTCAAATACATTACCTAGTCATATTACTTTAGGAGTACATCTGCAACATTACAAACCCAGCTCTTTCAAGTTATAAAAGACAATCACTTCATCTTTAAGCGTGTTTTAGAAGTCATCTGCTTTCTGAGATGGATGTCAGATAAGAGTGGTCTCCCCATTAGATCGACCAGTCACCATTTACTAATTATTATATGCTCATTTTTGTCATGCTCATTTTTGTCTCTGTTAACTCTGTATTGTCAGAATCATGCAATATTTTACGATATTGCACACATTCATATTGCACTCACATGCACATATGTATTAGGAACTACTTTGTAAACAAATCATGTACACTCATGTAGTAGACACTTTACATTTTAGTTGATTAAATTTGTTCTGAATGAACTAAGGCAGATGTTTTGTGGACTGCAACATACCAACTGCTTTGCAATACTCTGCATTAACTTTTTGATACAATGTTTGGATTTAGGCTAGTGATAGATGTCAGACAGGTCATAAAATTGCTGGGTCCCTACAAATAGCATGCAGGTGATAAGGCATAAACATGTTTTCTTTAGCTGGTATTAAAAATGGCAAAAAAATATACTTACAGTTTTTCATCCTGAATTTCCTCAAAATTTACTTTCTTAGTTCTGCGAATCTGAATTACATGAACCTTGTCATGGGTTCTAAAGCTCGATTACACATTTCAAAATTGTACTGTAATTTTCGACTACATTCCAAATGCATTTACATCCTCCTTACTACACTTAAAATGAAATGAATGTTATATTCCGTAGCATCTTTTTGGTAATTACAATTGAAAGACTTCATATTTTTCCCACATTATGATTCCAAACATTCAGTGTAAAACAGAAACACATTTGCAGATGTCAGCACTCTGCTTCCTTGTTGCTGAAATCAGATGTACTTCATGTAGAATTGGCACAGCTAAATCCAGTCCATAATCATGAAATTACATAGAATCAACAAAAATACCAAATCTGTTCATTCCAGACCAAATGGAAAAGTGGTTGCAATGCACATTCATTCACAATATGACTCTAAATTTCAATTTTAAGTAGATGAAAATGCCATTTTCTTTCAAAAGTGATGTCAAGTGCATGACTAAGTTCAAATTTTTCTGGGCAGAGTTATGTGCGCATTTAATGTTGCTGTGTACTGATGAATCTGCGCTTGTGTATTTAGTTTGGAATATGGCATACTTTCAGTTACTTTGTTTCCTGCAGTGTAGTTTTGTTTATATAATTAAGTCTTAGGTAGAGTAAGAAAATGAGCATATAATAAAAAGGTTACTGCATTTGTATGTGAAAATATTAACTCGTTTAGTTGCCTGGATATACTGCACTCGCAAGGTTGTGCAGTATATCCATCCAAAAAACTCGTAGATATTTTCCCATACAAATGCAGTAACCTATAATTCCCACGCATGCATTGTTATGATGCTTTTTACATGACCTTGTACATTCTGATCTTTTTCCCAGTTGAATGATTTCTCAGAACTTTTTCACTATACAGCATATTCCATCTATTTATCTAAGTCCTGCTCTTTCTTCAGATGAGAGGTATACATTGAAGGTTTTATCTGTTATTTTGGTTTTAGAGAAGCTTTATGGAAACAGAAGTTACTTTGTATTGTTACTTTGTACAATTCGTTTATCACTTTACATAACTGTATCCACCTAAAATAAAATTTGGCAGTTTTATTACTGAGACTGGTATAGGACTCACAGTACTAATTCAGTTCACATAGTAAACCTATGCAAACACCATGATTCTAAAAATTCAATAACTTACAATTTCTGAGTGCTCATGATCAAGTCTATATTTATCAGTATAGATGAAACCTTGATGTTTGCTTCTGTGTTGAGGAAAGGATATGAGCTGTGGCATTTTCTGGACCTGCATGTGTTTGAAACATGTGCTTTCAATTCCACACCAAAGAGTCAGGTGCTAATTTTAGCACTCTTGCTGTGATGGGGAGACCAGTCTGATAACTCTTGCTGTGTAGGGGAGACCAGTCTGATAACTCTTGCTGTGTAGGGGAGACCAGTCTGATAACTCTTGCTGTGTAGGGGAGACCAGTCTGGCAACTAATGTTTAGTGGGTTAATAATACACAAAATGACCATACCAAAATCTTTTAAATCTTTTTTGAACAGACATAAAGCTTTTTGGTTTTCTTGGGTATTGTCACATTTATCACATAGTATATATTGGGATATGCTAGCAGGTACAATGTTGCAACATTGAATAGACAGAGAGAGGTGAGATGGCAGTGATCCGTAACGTAGAGCACTTTAGATCACTCGGCCACTCAGGGCCCCCAGTTACATTTGTGGAAGAATGTTCACATCCAGTCCAGTATGGTAACTGATGATTGAAGGATTTGTTACCAGTTCCTTGATTCAAGGAGGGACTACTTTTTTTTTTTTTTTTTTACTTCTGTCTCAAAAAGCAGATAGGCTTTACAACAATTTGTTCCTGAGAAAACTTAGATAATAACCTTAATGCCTTCACAAAGTTTGGGAAGCTGTCACACTATTCATTTCACTATCAACCAAGGATTTCCAGGGTATCTCAAATTCATTTTCTTTCACAACTCTAGCTCTGATTGCTGAGGTGATCCTGTATTCTGAGGGATTTGAGTCGTCAAAGAATCTGGCCCAGAAGATGACTCAGATGTACAAGTTGTGTAGTGAGCAGCTGTCTCAACAGGATCACTACGACTTTGGCATGAGAGCTGTCAAATCGGTGCTCGTAATGGCTGGACAACTCAAAAGACAAAACCCAGATAAGAATGAAGATGTAGTGCTGATCAGAGCTCTCAGAGACAGCAACCTGCCAAAATTCTTGAAGCAAGATGCTGTTCTTTTCCAGGTAAGAAATGTAGCATATCATAGCTGATACCCTAGATTGCAAAATTTTGGTGAGAATGAAAATATAGCAAATTTAACGAGAAAACTAAAATTAAGACAATATTTGTATGATACATGACATTGGTAAATATATTGGCATCTCACTTTCATTTATGTGTCTATTCAAATTTGTCCTGTTAAGGATTTTATTTAGGTCCATTTTTAGGCACTTTAATGGTTCATTTGTGTTAATCACATTTCTAATTCATGAAAGACACTGTGATGCAATATAGTTATCAACATTTGATGCTGTAAATCTTTCATTTTAAAATTTTTTAAAAGATTTCTTGCTCACACACTGCTGTTAATTATTATAATCCATGTTGTCAATCATTTCTGATTTCAGCAAATTCAGTATTAATGTAACATAAACAGTTTGTGTAGTTTTTATGCACCTGCCACAAGGGAGAACACGTTATGTTGTTCACCCATCCATCTCTCCGTTACCAGTCTTTTTTTCTGCACAATAGCTTGAGTTCTGCACCATTTACAGTGACCAAACTTTGTGGATGGTTGCACTTGGGTTAGAGAAGAACTGTACTAGATTCAGGGTCAACAGGTCAAAGGTCAAAGTAACTGACTGAAAGAAGAAGAATATAGAATTAGTTCTACACCACAACCTTGATTTTGTTGTAAGGAAGAACTGTTGATTTCAGGGTCAAAAGATCATGTCTTGGTCACCATGACTGTAAAAAGATAAAAGGTTTCCACAGAATGACACTAGTTCTGTATTACAGAACTAGACTGAACTTTGTGAAAAAAGATAAAGGGTTTCAACAGAATGACACTAGTTTTATATCACAGAACTAGACTAAATTTTGTTAAAAAAGATAAAGGGTTTCCACAGAATGACTCTTTGTGAAAAAAGATAAAGGGTTTCCACAGAATGACACTAGTTCTATATCACAGAACTAGACTAATGTTTGTGAATGGCTTGCACTAGGGGTAAGAAAGAAGCCCATTGTTTTTTTGAGTCTAAAAGTGAAGGTTACTGTGCCTAAAAGAAGAAAAATGTATTTTCCACAATAACATTATTTTTACATCATAGACATGCAACACACTTTGTGGAGGGCTTGCACTTTCGGTAGTAAAGACGTGTATTGATTACAGGGTCAAAAAGCCTTAGGTAGAGGTTACTGTGTCTAATAGAAAAGAACAAAAATGTTCAGTTATTGACCCTGTACATTCGCCAGTGTTTGTGGATAACTAACACAATGAGCAAGAAAAAGGATATTGATTTTTAGGTCAAGAGTGCAAGATCACTTTGACTGAAGAAAAGAAAAATGGTTTTGCATAACAATTTTAGTTCTGGACTATATACCTTAATGAGTTATGCAGATGTCTTGCATTTACGTTGTAAAAGAGGCCTCTTGATTTTGTGATAAAACATTTCAAGGTCATGGTCACTATGGCTCCCTAAGAAATATAGTCTCTGCAGAATAACTTCTTTTCTATAACAAGTTCCTTGATAAAACATTGTCATTGAAAATATAATAAGAAAACAATGGTCTGCATGGTAAAGTTAGCTGAAGACTGCATTCCTTATCCACACATGCATCACACTGCATACCTCATCCACACACCAATGTCACACTGCATACCTTGTCCACACACCCATGTCACACTGCATACCTTGTCCACACACCCATGTCACACTGCATACCTTATCCACATCAGCATATCACACTGCATATTTTGTCCACATACCCATGTCACACTGCACACCTTGTCTGCACCCTGATGTCACACAGCATGCCTTGTTCACACCCATATCACATTGCACACCTTGTCCAAACATACATGTCACACTGCATACCTTGTCCACACAACCATGTCACACTGCACACCTTGTCCACACCCCATGACACACTGCATACATTGTCCACACACCCATGTCAGTTACCTTGTCACACACCCTTGTCACACTACTCACCTTGTCCAAAAATCCATGTCACACTGCATACCTCATCCACACCCCTATGTCACATTGCATACCTTGTCCACACACCCATGTCACACTGCACACCTTGTCATGTTTAACTAATTGGTTAATAATCTCCAGAGCCAACTGTGGCCTTCTAGTGCCTATGTATTACACATTAATCATGAAGCAGGTGTATAATTTGGCATTCATGTTAGATGTAAAGCTTCTAGTGCCTGTATATTACACATTAAACATGGAGTGTGTGTATAATTTGACATTCAGTTTCAATTTAAAACTTACAGTGCCTTTGTATTACACATTAAGCTTGGAGTGGGTGTATAATTTGTCATTCAGTTTAGATTTAAAACTTCTGGTGCCTTTGTATTACACATTAAGCTTGGAGTGGGTGTATAATTTGTCATTCAGTTTAGATTTAAAACTTCTGGTGCCTATGTATTACACATTAAGCTTGGAGTGGGTGTATAATTTGCCATTCATGTTAGATGTAAAACTTCTAGTGGCTATGTATTACACATAAAGCATGGAGTGGGTGTATAATTTGCCATTCATGTTAGATGTAAAACTTCTAGTGGCTATGTATTACACATTAAGCTTGGAGTGGGTGTATAATTTGCCATTCATGTTAGATGTAAAACTTCTAGTGGCTATGTATTACACATAAAGCATGGAGTGGGTGTATAATTTGCCATTCATGTTAGATGTAAAACTTCTAGTGGCTATGTATTGTACATAAAGCATGGAGTGGGTGTATAATTTGCCATTCAGTTTAGATTTAAAACTTCTAGTGCACATGTATTACACATAAAGCATGGAGTGGGTGTATAATTTGCCATTCATGTTAGATGTAAAACTTCTAGTGGCTATGTATTATACATAAAGCATGGAGTGGGTGTATAATTTGCCATTCAGTTTAGATTTAAAACTTCTAGTGGCTATGTATTACACGTAAAGCATGGAGTGGGTGTATAATTTGCCATTCATGTTAGATGTAAAACTTCTAGTAGCTATGTATTATACATAAAGCATGGAGTGGGTGTATAATTTGCCATTCAGTTTAGATTTAAAACTTCTAGTGGCTATGTATTACACATAAAGCATGGAGTGGGTGTATAATTTGCCATTCATGTTAGATGTAAAACTTCTAGTAGCTATGTATTATACATAAAGCATGGAGCGGGTGTATAATTTGCCATTCAGTTTAGATTTAAAACTTCTAGTGCACATGTATTACACATAAAGCATGGAGTGGGTGTATAATTTGCCATTCATGTTAGATGTAAAACTTCTAGTGGCTATGTATTATACATAAAGCATGGAGTGGGTGTATAATTTGCCATTCAGTTTAGATTTAAAACTTCTAGTGGCTATGTATTATGCATAAAGCATGGAGCGGGTGTATAATTTGCCATTCAGTTTAGATTTAAAACTTCTAGTGCACATGTATTACACATATAATTTGCCATTCATGTTAGATGTAAAACTTCTAGTGGCTATGTATTACACATTAAGCTTGGAGTGGGTGTATAACTTGCCATTCATGTTCAATGCAAAAGTTGAGGCCTCTCACCTATTTTTGTTCTCTACTCTACAGCATGGAAAAGTTCTTATTTCTTATTTAAAATTCATTCTATTTATTTGTTTCTAATCAACATGTTCCCTGTTTATATTCAGATGGTCTCAGCTCACTGAGCTTGTTTTAAATGCAGATTTATTTCCTATGAGCTGTTATGTTGCTATTTAAGTGAGTGATATATTGCAAGTTTAGTTGCCTTGACTGAATCATGTCCAGTAAATCCCTCAAATCAGTGTTTTACAGCATTTGTGAGAGTGACATTAATTCAGGCTTTAATCCACTATGTCAGTATTTGTGAGAAAATAATGAGATAGGATATTTTAATCTACTATGTCAGTTTTTGTGAGAAAATAATGAGATAGGATATTTTAATCCACTATGTCAGTTTTTTTGAGAAAATAATGAGATAGGATTTCATACAGCCTTGTCTTGATTTCACTTGATTCTTGCATGCATCATAACATTATATCATCAGTGTATAGTTTGTGATATAGTTTGTATGTATAATGATGCTAACGACACATAGCTATTACAGACATGGCTCTTAAAACCTTATGGTCTTACATAAAGAAAAACAGAAAAGAACAAAAACCAACAAGTTTTGTAAAATTTTACAAATCATTTATTTCCCTAGAATACAAAGTGAAATGGTAAAGGAAACTTGAAAATTTAATCCCAAATAATCCTGGAATTACTAACACAAGTCCTAATGAATAAAGTTCTGAATAAACTTTAGTGATATTCCAAAAAATGTCTAATGCTGAAGGTGTTGATGTGACCTGAAAAGTTGAGATGTGCCAACAGTCTTTTCTTGAATCACAGCAAGATAATGCAAGGTTCCTTTGTTTGAATTTCCAGTTAATAATATATAAAGTATTTTGTATTTCCAGAGAAGAAGAATTTGAATTAAATAATTTGAATTAAATAATTTCAGCCCAAATAAAAAACTGAACACAACAAATGATTCTGCTTCAAGATCTTACAGCATAAATAAATAATTTTTCCAGTAAACAAGATTTTATACTCCTCTACCAGACCTAGGTCACAAGTACCATTTTCTAAAAAACTTACCTAATTGAAAATTTCATTCTAGAAGATTCCAGATGTTTACAGGATAAAATCTGTTACTAAAATTATAATATAGAATGTGGTAAACACAATGTCTTAGACTCAGACCAAGGTAAATATGTTTACATCTGTTGATAATGATCCTAATGTTAAACTCATACTCACAGAGATAATATTAGCTATGTATTAGTTATTTACAGAAAGAAAATCAATGTTTTTAATCAGGTACACGACTTGATTTTGGACAAGGTCAGCTACAAGATAATATTTTGCATGACCCATGGCATATTATAAAAAAACTAGCAAACACACAAATTAAATATGTATAATACTAGAAGAACACTGATAGATGAAAATCCATCAAGCTGACACATGACAAAACCATCAAGCTGACACATGATAAAACCATCAAGCTGACGCATGACAAAACCATCAAGCTGACGAATGACAAAACCATCAAGCTGACACATAACAAAACCATCAAGCTGATGCATGACAAAACCATCAAGCTGATGCATGACAAAACTATCAAGCTGACACATGACAAAGCCATAAAGCTGATGCATGACAAAACCATCAAGCTGATGCATGACAAAACCATGACAAAACCATCAAGCTGACGCATGACAAAACCATCAAGCTGACGCATGACAAAACCATCAAGCTGATGCATGACAAAACCATCAAGCTGATGCATGACAAAACTATCAAGCTGACACATGACAAAACGATCAAGCTGACGCATGACAAAACCATCAAGCTGATGCATGACAAAACCATCAAGTTGATGCATGAAAAAACCATCAAGCTGATGCATGACAAAACCATCAAGTTGATGCATGACAAAACCATCAAGCTGACACATGACAAAACCATCAAGCTGATGCATGACAAAACCATCAAGCTGATGCATGACAAAACAATCAAGCTGACGCATGACAAAACCATCAAGCTGATGCATGACAAAACCATCAAGCTGATGCATGACAAAACCATCAAGCTGACACATGACAAAACCATCAAGCTGACACATGACAAAACCATCAAGCTGACGAATGACAAAACCATGACAAAACCACCAAGCTGATGCATGACAAAACCATCAAGTTGATGCTGACAAAACCATCAAGCTGATGCATGACAAAACCATCAAGCTGACACATGACAAAACCATCAAGCTGACGCATGACAAAACCATCAAGTTGATGCATGACAAAACCATCAAGTTGATGCATGACAAAACCATCAAGCTGACGCATGACAAAACCATCAAGCTGACACATGACAAAACCATCAAGCTGATGCATGACAAAACCATCAAGTTGATGCATGACAAAACCATCAAGTTGATGCATGACAAAACCATCAAGCTGACACATGACAAAACCATCAAGCTGATGCATGACAAAACCATCAAGTTGATGCATGACAAAACCATCAAGTTGATGCATGACAAAACCATCAAGGTGACGCCTGACAAAACCATCAAGCTGATGCACGACAAAACCATCAAGTTGATGCATGACAAAACCATCAAGCTGACACATGACAAAACCATCAAGCTGATGCATGACAAAACCATGACAAAACCATCAAGCTGACGCATGACAAAACCATGACAAAACCATCAAGCTGACGCATGACAAAACCATCAAGCTGACACATGACAAAACCATCAAGCTGATGCATGACAAAATTATCAAGCTGACACATGACAAAACCATCAAGCTGACACATGACAAAACCATCAAGCTGATGCATGACAAAACCATCAAGCTGATGCATGACAAAACCATCAAGCTGATGCATGACAAAACCATGACAAAACCACCAAGCTGATGCATGACAAAACCATCAAGCTGACGCATGACAAAACCATCAAGCTGATGCATGACAAAACCATGACAAAACCACCAAGCTGATGCATGACAAAACCATCAAGCTGACGCATGACAAAACCATCAAGCTGACACATGACAAAACCATCAAGCTGATGCATGACAAAACCATCAAGCTGATGCATGACAAAACCATGACAAAACCATCAAGCTGACGCATGACAAAACCATTAAGCTCTTCCAGAAATCACTAGAAGAAGGCTGATGCATGACAAAATCCCTATGGAGAATTTCATTTTACTACATTGTGGTTTATTTTTTCCTCTATCAATAGGCCATTCTACAGGATTTGTTCCCAGGAGTTATGATTCCTGAACATGATTATGGCATCCTACAAGAAGAAATAGAGGCAGTGCAGATAAAT
Organism: Sinohyriopsis cumingii; assembly: GCA_028554795.2. Lineage (NCBI taxonomy): Eukaryota > Metazoa > Mollusca > Bivalvia > Unionida > Unionidae > Sinohyriopsis > Sinohyriopsis cumingii. The sequence continues at coordinate 10,501,267 of CM068831.1, read as the reverse complement.
CGGGGACTTCAGTCTGTCACAACGCAGATGAAAAAGGTCATACAGCTTTATGAAACCATGCTGGTACGACATGGTGTCATGCTGGTGGGCCCAACAGGTGGAGGAAAAACGACCATCCTCAGGGTACATCCTCAAACAATCTTTGTTTTCTCTGTCTCTTGGACTTATTACAATTTTCTCACAATATAACTCTCAGTGGTTCTTATATTATCCATTAAATGTCAGCTTTGGGGTAAAGTTTAGAACCATAGCAAAATGTTGTATTCAGGAATGGTTAAACTGAAGTCACTGTGTGAAAAAACAGTATAGATTTTAATATGTCAATGCACTGAAGTCACTCTATAAATAAACAGTGTAGACTTTAATATGTCAACATATTGAAGTCACTCTATAAATAAACAGTTTAGACTTTAATATGCCAGCACATTGAAGTCACTGTAAGAATAAACAGTGTTGACTTGAATTTACCAGCACATTGAAGTCACTGGAAGAATAAAAAGTGTTGACCTTAATATGCCAGCACTGTATGAATAAACAGTGTTGACTTTAATATGCCAGCACATTGAAGTCACTGTAAGAATAAACCATGAAGACTTTAATATGCCAGCACATTGAAGTCACTGTAAGAATAAACAGTGAAGATGCCAGCACATTGAAGTCACTGTTAGACAGTGTAGACTTGAATACGCCAGCACATTGAAATCACTGTACAAATAAAAAGTGCAGACTTTAATATGCCAGCACATTGTAATCATGTATGAATAAACAGTGTAGACTTTAATTTGCCAGCACATTATGCAGCTGTAGATCTGAGTTTGCATTGTTTTGTAGTTAGGTGTATGCTATACAAGGGTGAATACTATCTTGGTTAAGGCAGGTGGATGCTATAAAAGGGTGAATACTATCTTGGTTAAGTTAAGTGTATGCTATACAAGGGTGAATACTATATTGGTTGAGTTTGATGGATGCTATACAAGGTTTAATACTATCTTTGTTAAGTTAGGTGTATGCTGTACAAGGGTGAATACTATCTTGGTTAAGTTAGGTGTATGCTATACAAGGTTTAATACTATCTTGGTTAAGTCACGTGTATGCTATACAAGGGTGAATACTGTCTTTGTTAAGTTAGGTGTATGCTATACAAGGTTTAATACTATCTTGGTTAAGTTAGGTGTATGCTATACAAGGTTTAATACTATCTTGGTTAAGTTAGGTGTATGCTATACAAGGTTTAATACTATCTTTGTTAAGTTAGGTGTATGCCATACAAGGGTGAATACTATCTTGGTTAAGTTAGGTGTATGCTATACAAGGTTTAATACTATCTTGGTTAAGTCACGTGTATGCTATACAAGGGTGAATACTGTCTTTGTTAAGTTAGGTGTATGCTATACAAGGTTTAATACTATCTTTATTAAGTCAGGTGTATGCCATACAAGGGTGAATACTATCTTGGTTAAGTTAGGTGTATGCTATACAAGGTTTAATACTATCTTGGTTAAGTCACGTGTATGCCATACAAGGGTGAATACTATCTTTGTTAAGTTAGGTGTATGCTATACAAGGTTTAATACTATCTTGGTTAAGTTAGGTGTATGCTATACAAGGTTTAATACTATCTTGGTTAAGTTAGGTGTATGCTATACAAGGTTTAATACTATCTTTGTTAAGTTAGGTGTATGCCATACAAGGGTGAATACTATCTTGGTTAAGTTAGGTGTATGCTATACAAGGTTTAATACTATCTTGATTGAGTTTGGTGGATGCTATACAAGGTTTAATACTATCTTTATTAAGTCAGGTGTATGCCATACAAGGGTGAATACTATCTTGGTTAAGTTAGGTGGATGCTATACAAGGTTTAATACTATCTTTGTTAGGTGTATGCTATACAAGGGTAAATACTATCTTGGTTAAGTTAGGTGTATGCTCTACATGGGTAAAAAACTATCTTGATAACAAATTTGAGTTTTAAGTGTTTTATGACTGTATAGGGCCTGCATCAGTCACCACACTTAGCCAGTTGCTGCTTGATGTGTATTTATTCTCTGTTCTAAGTAGGTTTTTTGATGACAGGAGAGAAAAATGAACACTGGTATATCAGGTATTCTTGTTGCATCAAGCATGGAATAAAAGCAGTATGATGAATATGTATGCATGATATGGCAGATGGTTTTGTGCATTAACTGCCTCAGACCGTCTGGATGATGGGAGCCCTTTTTACTTCCTGTAGAAACAGCCATGTAAAGTTTTGCAAACACAATGATCTTTCTGTTTTATTTGTTTGTCTTGTCTATATTTTGTATTTGACATTGAAAAAGACTCATTAAGTGTTGAAAGCACTCAGACTAGTTCAATACTAGTTTTGCACTTTTTTTTCTTCTCCAGGTCCTGGCTGATACACTTGCAAATCTCCATACTAAAGGAGTTGACAATTATTTCTATCAACCAGTCCACACGTATACTCTGAACCCAAAGTCCATCACAATGGAAGAGCTCTATGGAGGGGTCAATAAACTGACCTTAGAATGGCATGATGGCCTAATGGGGATTACTGTTAGACACTGTGTCCAGGTAAGATTTACTTCCCTTCCTCCTAGAATGAAAACAATAATGCCTAGAGCAATAGAGCATTTGGTTGTCCACATCAGCTATGGTCTGGTTGTTTTGTTCTGCTCCCTATATAGCCATATATGAAATGCTTTTTTAAAAAAAATTAATTGACCCCATGATAAACAAGAACAATTTTGACTACCATGTATGCTCACTTATAAGCCAACATTTTGTACTGAAAATTTGATTCATGAAGAGTAGGATTTGTCTCTTTAGTGTGAAATGCAAAAAATATTTCATAAATCTTGGGGTAATGTTGAAAACTTGTGATGTTTGCAGTACACAAAATAAATGTCAATTCAAGTATTTTTATATCTTTATGCCACCATTCCCAATCAGAAATGTGTATACAACATGCATTGTGTTTATCCATTTCTTGAGGGTATTCATTGCACAGTCCTTGTATCTATATTTAGTTAGATTTTAATAATTTGAAAATATTACAGATAAATTAAATACTACTCACTGCAAAGTGATCATACCTGTTATATTCCCAGACAGTGTTGGGGGGGGGGGGGAGACTCAAAAAGTGTGTTTTGAAGTCCCAAATGGTTCAGTGCACTTAACCAAAAAATGTGATGTCGTCGATTTAACAGTAAACTATATATTTATATAAGCCTATGGAAAATGCTTGGAAATTCAAATCTGAATAAAAAATAAACTTGTTTTTTTCCAAAGCACTGGATACACTTAAAAAGAAAGAAATAGTTGGTAAACTTTGCATTGTCAAATGGCAATACTATACACACATGTGCAGATATTCACATAATCACAACCATACTGACAATACACAAAAACATGCATCAAATTTCTTTAAATTCCATTGGATAGCAAAATATATGCTTAATTGGATGCAGTCTTTGCTGTGTTGTATAAACACTGTTTTGTATGCAATAGAAGTTTTGATTTAATTTTATTTTCCTCTTTCATAAGTTTGATTTAATCCCCAGGTGATATTTCCCAAGTGTTTTTTCTCAATGTACATGGTCCAATAAGTCCATGGCTTGTGCAGGTAGAACTCACTTGTTTTCAAGCTGAAATCCTTTTGATCAAGCCACAAATTTAATACTTCCACTTCTTCATTGCCAAGTAGAGCTATACAACTTTTTGTGCATGCTTGAACTTAATTCCTTAGGTTGTAGATTCAGCACCCTCTTTGTTTTCCCACGTGAGCACCCTTTGATTGAGCCACAACTTTGATGCTTGCTCAGTGCCAGGTGACAGGATGGCAATTTGAATCCCTGTGATTTTTCCTTCCAATTGGCTTGTGTTTATTTGCATAGATTTCACACACTGTATGATCAAAGTGTTACTCACACAGCCCAAACTCAGTCTCTACATAATCACCCACATATGTCAGTAAAGCAGAGGAAATGGAATTGGGCAATATTTACGTTGATGATGATTTACAATAAAGAGACAATGGTGGAGGCTTTCAGAACTTTATCAGACAATGAGGATGAATTCTTGGACTTTGAACCAGCATTAGATAGTGACATTTACAGGATACTGATAATCATAAAAATATGGACTGGATTTTGTTGTTTATTTGTAAGATGTGTGGAATTAACATATTACAGGATATTGTGAATCAGATCATTCTGAAGTACTATTTTTTATATTGGTATGACACCTATAATTGAATTAATGGATTTATCATATAAATGGATTTAAAATGTCAAACATTCAGTTAAGACAAATTGTAAGTTGTCAGTTTATTTGTGACTTATTCTAATCAATATAATTGTATTTTACAATGGATTTTGTGTTTTTTTTCCAGTCTATCTATCTATCTATCTATCTATCTATCTATCTATCTATCGATCGATCGATCCAGCCAGCCAGCCGTCCATCTGTCCTTCCATTGGTCTGTCGGTCTCTCTGTCTGTCTATCCATCCATCCATCCATCCATTTATTTTTACTTGTTTATTTTTACAAAATGCAATCTAACTCACTGATGACAAGTCACCCCTTCAGTGACATATGACTTGCAAAATACATACCAGTTTTTAGAAGGGTCAAAGAGACAGTCTTTTTTTAGCTGTAAAATGGGGGTCGGAGGTTGGCTTGTAATTGAGTACATATGGTAACATCTTTAATTGACGTATCAGTATTGGAGAAAACTATGTCGCATGGTAGAGAATATGAATATTTTTTCCAAAATTGTGAAAATGAAAATTCTTTGATAAATACTTCCGAATGCAAATAGTGTGCATGGTACTATGCTTGTTAATACTTCATAGTTAACTTTCCTTTATGTGTGACTGTAACCAGTAATTGTGTTTAATGAGAAACGGAGGGAAAAATCCAAACAAGATGGAAATTTTGTAATAATTACAAGAGTGAAATAAATGCCATATGAAAGTTATCTAGTTTTACTGTAATTTTACTATAATACATTGTTGTATTGATTGATGTATTCATGAAAGTAAATCAACTTAATTTCTGGTTTGTAGGACACATCAGAAGACCACCAGTGGGTGATTTGTGATGGACCAGTGGATGCATTATGGATTGAGAACATGAACACGGTTCTGGACGACAACAAAATGTTGTGTCTCGCCAACAGCGAGCGAATTAAGTTTACACCTTACATTCACATGCTATTTGAGGTACAGGATCTGGCAGTGGCTTCACCTGCTACTGTCAGCAGGTAAGAAAATGAATGTATGAAAGGTCATTTTTACGATAGCTAATTACACTTTAAGTTTCGGGTTATAGTTGGTGTCAGAAGTGTGACATATGGAGGATCTTATGTGAGTGTTCATTTTATAAATGAAATTTATGAAACAGTTTGAGTGCTCATTTTATAAATGAAATTTGTGAAAGAGTTTGAGTGCTGATTTAATAATGAAATTTATGAAACAGTTTGAGTGCTCATTTTATAAATGAAATTTATGAAAGAGTTTGAGTGCTGATTTAATAATGAAATTTATGAAACAGTTTGAGTGCTGATTTAATAATGAAATTTATGAAATAGTTTGAGTGCTGATTTAATAATGAAATTTATGAAACAGTTTGAGTGCTGATTTAGTAATGAAATTTATGAAACAGTTTGAGAGATCATTTTATTATGAAATATACAAAACTGGGTGTTCATTTAATAATGAAATTTATGAAATATTTTGAGTGTTCATTTTATAATGAATAGATGCAATATTTTCAGTGCCCATTTTATATTGAAATTTATGAAATATTGAGTTTTCATCTCATAATGAAATAGGAAAATATTGTGTCAGTGTTCATTTTATTATGAAATTGTTTGAGTGCTCATTTTATAATGAAATTTATGAAATAGTTTGAGTGATTGCTTTATAATGAAATTTATGGAACAGTTTCATTGTTCAATTTATAATGAAATTTATTTAACAGTTTAATATGAGCACTGAGGGTAGGACAGTAGCTCATCTGTCACACAGGTTATTTGATTACCAAGTGGATATATGCAAATTCAAATATAATTTTTGAAAATTACCATAGATGGCAACACAGTTTTAAAATGCTAAAGAGTACTGTATATTCAGTTTAACAGAGTCATCCATTAAGCCCTTTGATCTCAAACAGTAAATTGTGTTTTCTTTATTGAAAAAAGAATGGAATAGTTATCAGATATTTCTATTAAATTTAATTTTGCTATTAAAAATATAATCGGGAAAATTTTTAAAATGTAATATGTTGATCTTGTTTTTTTAATAGAGTTATTGAATTGTTGACACTCATGGAAGCTTATTTTTTGCTCATAATTAGCATATGTTAATAACATATTTTTAGGTGTGGTATGGTGTTTGTGGACTCGGAGGAGCTAAGATGGATGCCCTATGTGCAAACATGGATGACCCAGTTCAAGGACAAGATGAAGGAAGAGACATATGAATACGTTCTTGATCTGTACAAAAAGTATGTGGATGAAGGTCTTAAATTTGCTACCAGGAAATGCACTCAGATGATACCCCAGGTATGTTTACTACCCAAATCACTGTATTATTTGTGTTTTACAATACTCCTTTTCAGCTTTGAGTATCAGCATGTTATGATTATTATACACTGTAACCCATTATCACATTTCATCTGGCAAAATTATGTTGTAACAGTATCAAACTTTATGGTAAAGGCAGTGTTCTTTGATGTCTCTGTTTGGTGAATTAATTTATTTTCTCCATAGGTATACTTTTTGTTTGGTTTTATGGTTGATACGAACCACAAACAAAAGGACTTCTGAACCCATTAAAAAAACAATTAACGTATGTATTTGCTCATAAGTCGGGTCCAACTACGAACAACAGAGAACATGTTCTGCCATTGCATAATGGGGCGGTTGATCAGGGTCTGTGTTGTTTGTTCTACTAATTATTTATAATAAATTGTGTAGACCCGTATTTGCCTCCACATTATGCAATGGCAGACTTGGGTCTATGCAGTTTGCACTGGACTAGACTTATAATGAAGTATATACTGTATTGATGAAATTTAATTTTTCAGATAAGAACAAAATTTGATTTCCAATAAATAATTTAGCAGGGGTTTAATTTTTGCTATATTACTGAAAAACAATTTGCCAAAATTAAAGACCACCATAGAAAGATTGCATATATTTATGCAGTGACAATTTAGAGACTTAAAGCATTTTTGCTGTCTGTTGAGTTGTGACTGATTTTTGTCAAGTGTATTAAATACAGTTATTAGCTTTTATTGTTTGAATAATTTACAGCCTGACATCTCCAAAGTGGTGACCCTTTGCAAATTAATGGAGTCCCTTCTCTTCAGTCGAGGAGGACCAAATTTGCAACAAGATGCTCAGAAACTTCACCCCCTCATCTGTGCCACTTTTGTATTCTGTTACTTGTGGGCAATTGGTGGCAACATTAGAGACACAAACTGGGATGCCTTTGATAGCTTCATCCGTCAGATGTTTGAAGACAGTGGAGATGCTAAGGTATGCATCAAAATGATATTTTATTTAATATTGTGTGTTTAATTCCTCTTTCCTTCATTCTCATCTCATCAGGTTTGATAGGGAATAGACTTGGGTTAAATTTAATATAATTTGTTTAGATAAGAATAGACTGAGCTAAATCTAATATCTCATCAGGTGGATAGGGAATATAATGTGTTAAATATAAATGTCATCAGGTGAGATTGAAAAGATATCAACTTTTTTCTTTTGGCCATGTGAAAATTATGTTTATTTTTGTGGATGAGATGTTTAGAATCCTCTTATCTCAGATTTTATCTCATTCAGTGAGATAAGGAACAGATATTGGAATTGAATCTCCCATTTAATTAGGTGAGATATTTTAAAAGATATTGGTATTGAATCCCTTATCATTAAGTATCAAATACAGGAATACATCAAAATTATACTTATTTCTAAAGATCATGATTTTAGAGTTGTGTCCCTTAACTTTATGACATTAGGAGATATGGAAGAGTTATTTGTAACTAATGCTGTATTTCAGATTTTAAATTCTTTGCTTTTAGTCCAAGGTTATCAAACATTCTTTTAAAACTTACTAAATTTCAGATACCAGTACAAAATTTGTAAATTTACCATGTAGAATGTACTGTGATATAGTTGTCTTGAATTATTTTGGTGTAAGTTACTCCATGCATGAATGATTCATCCAAATTTGAGTCTGGCTAGTGCTCAAAAGTTGTGTTAACTGCTGGGTTAGATTTTGAGAAACCGAGTTTAAGTGGTGTTAAAGAGTTGTTAAACTCTAGGTTAGATCATGAGATATGAAACCAAAAGTTGTTTAACTTCTAGGTTAGATCTTGAGATATGAAACCAAGTCTGAGTAGTGCTTGAAAATTGTGTTAATTTGTATGTTAGATTTTGAGAAACTCAGTTGAAGTAGTTTTAAAAAGTTGTTTAACCTCTAAGTTAGATCTTCAAATATGAAACCAATTTGGGTAGTGCTCAAAATTTGTGTAACATCTAAGTTAGATTTTGAGCTATAAAACCATGTCTGAGTAGTGCTAAAAAGTTGTGTAACCTTTAAGTTAGGTCATGAGCTATAAATTGAGTCTGAGTGCAGACATTATGTAACTTTTAGTTAGATCTTGAGATATAAACTGAGTGGATGCAAACCTTATGTTACCTCTAAGTTAGATCTTGAGGTATAAACTGAGTCTGAGTGCAAACCATATGTAACCTCTAAGTTAGATCTTGAGGTATAAACTGAGTCTGAGTGCAAAACTTATGTAACCTCAAGGTTAGATCTTGAGATATAAAACCTGAGCCTGAGTAGTGCTCAAAAGTTGGTAAACTCCAAATTAGATCTTGAGATATAAAATGTTTTGAGCACAAACTCAAATTCAGGGTTAATAATCAAAATTTTAAATTTTATAGACTAGATTAATTTCTTCAAAATTTGTCAAAAACGGAACAGATTTTGTTTTAACATTTACTTTGTAAATTTAATTTCTGGAACACTTTGCACAGTAGAGTTATTTTTGGCAAACTGATTTGGTCTGAGTACAAATTCTTGCTCATAAATCAAGCAGTCTGCCAGTAAGGTCATGTTTATTTAGGTTAATAAAGAAGAATTGATAATATTCCTTTTTTGGTCCTACTTAAACTAACGTGGAAAGTTTCAATTCCATGTTTGTGACATTGTAAATGATGTCATTATATTAACTTACAATTTTAGTTCATAATGTGAGACAGAAACTTGAGATTTTTGTTACATTTCTTTTGATGTATCATATGAGATGAAGGTAAAAGGATTTATTATCTCACACTCCCTTTTATATTTGAGATGTCATCATCTCAGCTTCTGATCCTGTTTCATGGTATGAGATGGAAACTCAAATTTATTACATTTTTGTTTGTCTCGTATGAGATTATATTTGCATCTCTAATACTCTCAGTCATATATGAGATGGTGTCATCTTACATACTGTATATCACCACAGAAATATATTCATTATTGTTTGAATGATACCTGTTTGTGTGACACATTCCATTTTTATTTACTACCAACTGATTTTGTTTTCACCTCAGATTGTATCTTAACATTATTAATAAACTGCATGAAAGCACATCTTAAATCCCCAGCACGATCAAAATTGGCATGTGGTGCATATTTTGAGTGAAAAAAATTAATTTTAATTTTAATATTTTTATAAATCTATTTAGTCATTTGTGTTCATTGTATTTCCATTCATTGTTTTCTGATTGTACTCATCATGCATGTGATAACATTGTTACTTCATGGTTTACTTCATTTTGTGTAAGTAGCAGGTGAGAAGGAAGATGTAATGCAAGTATGACAGTTCTGTTCATTGTTTTAGATGCCCTAAATGTGTGGCATATTTTATTATGTACCCATCATTAGACAACTTTGTAATTAGGGCTACTTTTCCCATGGCTGATCTGAAACCATGTGTTAGATGTGTACCAGATACAGATTTGGGATTGCTTCTGTCAAGGTTGGCATCCTGGATTGCATACTGTCAGGGATGGCATCATGGATTTTATGCTGTCAATGATGGCATCATGGATTGCATGCTATTTGGGATGACATCATGGATTCTTTCCTGTCAGAAATGGCATCATGGATTTCATGATCTTAGGGATGGCATCATGGATTTCATGCTGTCAGGGATGGCATAATGGATTGCATGCTGTCAGGAATGGCTTCATGGATTTCATGCTGTCAGGAATGGCATCATGGATTTCATGCTGTCAGGGATGAATCAAATCAAAGTAAAAGAACAGAACAGCAGCATAAAATTTGTCTTGTTATTATGAAATAATTGTTGGGGTATATAATAAATTCATCGTCAGTAGAGTGACTTGATCTGGTTGTCGGTATCATGTCTTAAATGATAGTAGAAGGACATTCAGTCGTGCTCAACCCTTCATCTCTCGCCATTTCACATGTCCTTCCACTATCAAATCTGACATGATACCAGCACCCAAATAAAGTTACTGTACTGATAACCTGTATTTATTTGCAACTTCTATTTGACTTTTGATTGAGGTTGCTTTCTTGTGTGGTAGGCTTTATATTTTTATGTACAGGTAGTGATTGAAGTTTGATTCAAACTGCAGAGTTATGGTGTACACAGGATTTCTAAAATATTAGTAGGGTTACTGAGTGGTGTCACAAAATGTAAATAAATATAAAAAATTTGTTCCTTTTTAATCATCAGCAAATTTAATCAACTGTTTATGGCTCTTAACTGTTTTCAGGAATAATTAAGTATTATTTTGCTCTTGCTTCTGGAGTTTTGGTAATTCTGTTGACACAGTGTCAGATTTATAATCCAAGAGTTGTTGGTTTAATTCCCACACAGGTCAGTCTAGGTCAGCTGCCTTGGTGTATCTTTGAGAAAGGCACTTAACTCCCATTTCCTCAGAATGATGTAATCAATTATGTCTTACAAATGCTGTTAAAACCAACAGAAAAAAACAACAAAAGAAGCCCATTCGAATGAAGACACTCGTTTTGTCTCTGTGACTAGTATAAATAATAGAGAAAATCTGTATGTGTGTGTATATCTGTTTTCTTGGCTAGTTTACATCTTCCTTTATTGCATTTGAAAAGCTTTTTCTTGCGTCAGGCTTGTATTTGATGCAGGCTTGGTTTTGCTCAGACCATATATACATGCATGTAAGTCATTTCAAACTGTAGGTAGCATAAGTCCTGAGCCACCATCACATAATGTGCTGGCAGATCAGGATCTATGCTGTTTGTTCTACTGATTATTCCAAACTAACTGAATAGGCCCCGATCTGCTGACACATTATGTGATATCATATATGGGTCTGTGCAGTTTGCATTTCGATCTGCTGACACATTATGTGATAGCAGATCTGGGTCTCTGGAGTTTGCAGTTTGATTTTAGTTGTACATGAGTATTTATTGTATATACAGGTCAAAAGTTCAAGCAAACCACCAGACTTTTTTACTGTGTGATTACTTTAGTTATATTAAATTCATGCAGTTGAAAGTTTCACTGCCAGTAGAATATGATATGTTCATTAATAAGTGATATTGTCATCAAATGAGCTTAAGATATAAATACTTGGTTTTGATTTTATTGCATTTTCCTTTCTAGGAAAAGAATCACAAATTGGTGAAATTTAATATCCAGACTTTAATAACATGTGTGACCACCTCTTTTTTTATTAATAATGGCAAACATATTCTTTTGCTTTTAGTAATGTACCCATAATGAAAATTTGACATTAATATTGTTGTCAGTGTATTTGATTACTATTACAGTATTGTATCCTTGGGTACATTAACTCTATTCTGTGGAGATTTCTCATGTCATAAAATTGTATTCACTGATACATCTGCAGTATGTTGGGAAATGTCTTGTGTGACAGCTCTAAGTTAGGAGATGTCTTGTGTCAGAATTGCATTCATGGGTATTAGCTCTATGTTGGGAAATGTCTTATGTCACAGCTTTATGTTGGAAGATGTCTTATGTCACAGCTATATGGTGGGAAATGTCTTATGTCACAGCTATATGTTTGGAGATGTCTTATTTCACAGCTCTTTGTTGGGAGATGTGTCACAGCTCTATGTTGGGAGATGTCTTATGTCACAGCTATATGGTGGGAAATGTCTTATGTCACAGCTCTATGTTTGGAGATGTCTTGTTTCACTGCTTTATGTTGGGAGATGTCTTATGTCACAGCTCTATGTTGGGAGATGTCTTATTTCACAGCTCTTTGTTGGGAGATGTGTCACAGCTCTGTGTTGGGAGATGTCTTATGTCACAGCTCTATGTTTGGATATGTCTTGTGCCACAGCTGTGTGTTGGGAGATGTCTTATGTCACTGCTGTATGTTAGAAAATGTCTTATTTCACAGCTCTTTGTTGGGAAATGTCTTATTTCACAGCTCTTTGTTGGGAGATTGGTCACAGCTAGGTTGGCAGATGTCGTGTGTCACAGCTCTATGTTTGGGAGATGTCTTATGTCACAGCTCTATGTTGGGAAATGTCTTATGTCACAGCTCTATGTTAGATGTCTTGTGTCACATCTGTATGTCGGGAGATGTCTTATGTTACAGTTATATGTTGTGAAATGTCTTATGTCACAGCTCTATATTTGAATATATCTACTGTCATAATTAATGAATTAGGTGGTCATACATATCCTTATAGGCTGGATATTGCATTTCACTGTTATGACATTTGTTCAGTTAGAATACACATAAATAAATTTGTCATAGAATCACTAATATTTAATCTTGTCAGTTCAAGTTTAAGTTAAGTAATGAACATATAATTTTCTGCAAGCAGCTTAAACTGCATGCATTTAGCACAGTTGGAGATGTCACGTCAAATGGATAGAATTTTTGTTGTTGACCAGTATACTTGAAATTTACTTCTTATTTTGAGGCTGGATGATATTGCAGGCCATTAGATTTCTGATATTTAGGGTATTTTCCTTGAGATTTTTCTTCAAAATTACATTCTATTATGTCATTATCATTTTGAAGTTTGTTCATAGTTTTATTCTTTTTAAGTTTTAAAAGGGTTGTGTGCTCTACTTTGAAATGCATTTTTATTTTATATTTTTTAAGTTTACATTAATAATTATGTCTTTAATTTAAAAATATTATTTTCAGATATTTTATTTGGTAAGCAGTAAGCAAATTATTCCAAGATATAACTATATATATGCTCATCACAGTTGGGTTGGATATTATGTAGATATTTGTAAATGTTATTTTATGCACAGAGGTATAGGTGGCATTATCAGGGTGATTGATTTCAAAGCCAGCATTCTCATATTTTGCTACTTCAGTTAGTCTAAGAGTAGGTCTTTTCACAGCATTGGGACAGGGTAAACATTATACAAAGTGATTTTTTTAGCCATACTATGAAAGAAAATATATAAATAATGAGTCATTAAATGAAAGTAAACATTTCTAGGTGCAATAGGGTTACCTTGGTACAGTTGGGTTAGATGCAACCCTGCAGAGTTTTCAAGTTTATTAATTTTTTGATGCAAATTAAATCATAATAAATAAAGTTTAATTGTTATTTTTCCAAAATATTGTGCAGTACTGTAGATAACCTTTGTATGAAAGCAAACAAACAAGTGATACCTTTGCATCACATGTAGCAGGGGGTAGGAGTGCTTTACCATAACTGCAGCATGGGTGGGGGTGTTTTACCATAACATGCAGCAGGGATAGGGCTGTTTTGCCACCACATCCTGCAGAGGGTAGAAATATTTTAACATCGCATGCAACAGGGATATGGATGTTTGACCATCACATGCAACAGGGAGTAGGGTTGCTTTATCTACAGATGCATTGGGTAGTAGAAGTGCTGTGGGAATTAGCTTGGCTCATATGTTACTACCAACAACAAAACACAAAAACTGCTACCCCACAATTGATAATGAATTTACAGTAATTGTTGTCCAAGTTTTTTAAAATATTATATAAATACCAAAATAGCACAAATAAAAGCAAGAGCTTGTGTGATTATCTTTGTTTGTTGAAGTAAGAGACATGTGTCTTTCATCATCTGATCCATTCTGTTTTAGTCAATCTTGGGGTTACTTTTTTAACCAGAGCCTTTCACAAATATGAGTCAGAGTGATTTTTTGCATGTCTACTGTTCTAAAGTAGATAGCATGCAAGGTATTTGTAAATCATTTGCATGAGCACAGTTATTATTGGCATGAAAGCTTTTCTCACATAGAAATAAACAAGTTAATACATTTTAGGATATAGTCGAAATGCACGATAGATATTATGGTGATTGTTGTCATATATGTTGCATGCGATACATGTATTCCTTTCCATTGCAGCTCTTCCATGTATATTAAAAAGTCCAAATAATTGAATATTCTTTAAATATGATGCAAGAAAAGTACAGATATGTTAGAACCTTTGGTAACCCTCAAACATACATTTTGGCCAATTCGTAGCTACTTTTATTTGCATGGAAGAGTCTGTGGTTTAATAGATTGTTGATACTGTGAAACCTGTGGACAATCTGCTAAGAACAAGCACCTGCTATGATAGGGATATATAATATTAATTAGGTCCCATCCATCCATGCCAATATATGCTATGATAGGGATATATCATATTACCTAGGTCCTATCCATCCATGCCAATATATGCTATGATAGGGATATATCATATTACCTGGGTCCCATCCATCCATGCCAATATATGCTATGATAGGGATATATCATATTACCTAGGTCCTATCCATCCATGCCAATATATGCTATGATAGGGATATATCATATTACCTGGGTCCTATCCATCCATGCCAATATATGCTATGATAGGGACATATCATATTACCTGGGTCCCATCCATCCATGCCAATATATGCTATGATAGGGATATATAATATTACCTAGGTCCCATCCATCCATGCCAGTATATGCTATGATAGGGATATATAATATTATCTAGGTCCCATCCATCCATGCCAATATATGCTATGATAGGGATATATAATATTATCTAGGTCCCATCCATATGTGCCAATATATCCTATGATATGGATATATCATATTACCTAGATCCCATCCATCTGTGCCAATATATCCTATGATACGGATATATCATATTACCTAGGTCCCATTCATCCATGCCAATATATGCTATGATAGGGATATATCATATTATCTAGGTCCCATACATCCATGCCAATATATGCTATGATAGGGATATATCATATTACCTAGGTCCCATCCATCCATGCCAATATATGCTATGATAGGGATATATCATATTACCTAGGTCCCATTCATCCATGCCAATATATGCTATGATAGGGATATATCATATTATCTAGGTCCCATTCATCCATGCCAATATATGCTATGATAGGGATATATCATATTATCTAGGTTCCATTCATCCATGCCAATATATGCTATGATAGGGATATATCATATTATCTAGGTCCCATACATCCATGCCAATATATGCTATGATAGGGATATATCATATTATCTAGGTCCCATTCATCCATCCCTTCACATCTCTACATCATTCATCATGGAATTTATTTTGCAAAAAGGTTTTGTGGTCCAAATTTGTATGAGGATTTTTATTGTAATTACTCAGGACAATACTCCCATTGTTGCCTACCTGAACTAGTTGTGATGCTCCCATTGTTGGTGGCCTACCTGACTAATTGTGATAGGCCTATGACTCAGTTTACCTGAATAACTGTGCTAACCTATGGCTACCTACCAAATTTTAATAGGCCTATTGCTGCCTGCCTGACTAATTGTGATAGTCCTACTGCTGCCTTCATGACTAATTGTGATAGTCCCATTACTGCCTTCATGGATAATTGTGATGGTCCCATTGTTGCCTGCCTGACTAATTGTGATAGTCCCATGGCTGCTTTCATGACTAATTGTGATAGTCCCATGGCTGCTTTCATGACTAATTGTGATAGTCCCATTACTGCCTTCATGAATAATTGTCATGGTCCCATTGTTGCCTACATGACTAATTGTGATGGTCCAATGGCTGCCTACCTGACTAATTGTGATAGTCCCATGGCTGTCTTCATGACTAATGGTGATAGTTCCATTGCTGCCTGCCTAATTGTGATAGTCCCATGGCTGCCTTTGGTACTAATTGTGATAGTCCCATCACCACCTACCTGACTAATTGTGATAGTCCCATGACTGCCTACATGACTAATTGTGATAGTCCCATGACTGCCTACATGACTAATTGTGATAGTCCCATGACTGCCTACATGACTAATTGTGACAGTCCCATGACTGCCTACATGATTTATTGTGAGAGTCCCATGGCTGTGTCCCACAACTGCCTATATGAGTACTTGTGACAGTCCAATGGCTGCCTACCTGACTAACTGTGATAGTCCCACAACTGCCTATATGACTAATTGTGATAGTCTCATCGCTGCCTTCATGACTAGTTGTGATAGTCCCATGACTGCGTACACGACTAATTGTGATAGTCCCATGGCTGTGTCCCACGACTGCCTCTATGACTAATTGTGATAGTCCCATGGCTGCCTTTATGACTAGTTGTGACAGTCCCATGACTGGCTTCATGACTGATTGTGATAGTCCCATGGCTACCTTCATGACTGGTTGTGACAGTCCCATGACTGCCTACCTGACTGATAGTCCTATGGCTGCCAACCTGACTAATTGTAATAGTCCCATGGCTGCCTACCTGACTAATTGTGATAGTCCCATGGCTGCCTACCTGACTAATTATGTGGAAACTGGAGAGTGGTCTTATTGTTAGATGGATATTCCTAAAACTGAATATTGCCAAAGTTTGTTCAGAGTTTGGGGTGGAACATCACTCATAATGCATGTATCATAGGCATTTACAGTTTTCATAGGAGATTTATGATGTATTTTCTTCATTCACATGGCCATATAGGTGTTGGCTGGAACAGTTATCATAGGAGATTCATGATGTATTTTCTTTATTAACATGGCTATATGGATGTTGGTAGGGACATTTATCATAGGAGATTTATGATGTATTTTCTTCATTCACATGGCCATATGGGTGTTGGTAGGGACAGTTATCATAGGAGATTTATGATGTATTTTCTTTGTTCACATAGCTATGTGGATGTTGGCATGGAAAAGTTCTGCAGTGGGGGTGGGGTTTGGCTCATCATTGCACATGGTTCTATCCTAAGAAATGTATACAGGTGTCAGTTCTTAGTTCGCTTGACAGTCAGTCCTAAGAAATGTATGGTGTCTGTTCTTAGTTCACATGACCATGTGGATTTTAACACAGGTTCTGCTGTGTCCATATGTAATGCTATTACTTTCATAAAGTTGTTCTAAATTCTGATTGGCACAATACATGCATGACAGTATTATAATATACTGGTTTCCTGACATTGATATTAGTTCAGCAAAATATATTGAGTTTGTGTAGAAATAATTTTAGATCAACATTATGAAAGTAATAATTATGGGAATTTGTATTGCCCGGAACCTACATTACTTTATTGAGCTGTGAAATATAAATAACACAGTATCCGATGCTTTATATCAGTCATTATCGCAATTCATAGCTCAGCATATTGAACTAAACTAACGCTCGTAATTATATTTCAAAGCAATGGTCAATGTTTACTGCAGCCTGGATATGTTACATTGTACCATTATTTGCACATATTTTCTTCATGCTTTGTATCAGTAACAATATGTTATTCATGTATTGCAATATATACATATATATCTCTATATATGCCATATACTCCAGTAAACAAGATGAGCTGATATTCTGCAGTCCGAAGGTCAATCTAAAATAAGATCTTATTTCTGGATGTTACATAACTCGGTGTATTTTAACATATTATATCAAGCATTCTTGCCGAGATAGTGGTATCGTATTCTATATAAATTACTTTAATAAGATAGTAAATTGAGACATGTTCTAATATTTAGTGTGGATTAGCAGTAATGTTCTGCAAAAAATATAGAAGAAACAAAATGGAGGTAATTCATGACTTGGTCTTGTGAAAAAAGGAATAAATCAAAGCTTAGGTCTCCTAAGTACTGTAACAAACATTAAAATGTAATGAAGAAAAAGTTCAGAAAAACTAAACAGTAAGACCACAGATTAGTTGAAATTTATAAAACAAATTATGTAGGTCCATTCTAAGCGATAAAAGCAATGAATTAACAAGCAGATCTCCACATTTTTTAAATTCATATTGGAAGTCAGATACAGTTACAGTGTTGGCTCTTTCATGTAACCATAGAGAAGATAAAATCTTCTCTTGTTATCAGTTCTTTTAAAGTCTTTATCTACCTGTAACTTAAGTACCTGTTATATTCAGCAAGTACATGGCTTGACATCTGTAAATTAAATAAATTCTGCAAGTACATACTTTGGCACATGCAAATAAATTCTGCAAGTACATGCCTTGACACATGCAAATAAAATAAATTCTACAAGTACATGCCTTGACACCTGTAAATGAAATAAATTCTACAAGTACATGCCTTGACACCTGTAAATGAAATAAATTCTGCAAGTACATGCCTTGACACCTGTAAATGAAATAAATTCTACAAGTACATGCCTTGACACCTGTAAATGAAATAAATTCTACAAGTACATGCCTTGACACCTGTAAATGAAATAAATTCTACAAGTACATGCCTTGACACCTGTAAATGAAATAAATTCTGCAAGTACATGCCTTGACACATGCAAATAAAATAAATTCTACAAGTACATGCCTTGACACCTATAAATGAAATAAATTCTACAAGTACATGCCTTGACACCTGTAAATGAAATAAATTCTGCAAGTACATGCCTGACACCTGTAAATGAAATAAATTCTTCAAGTATACACCTTGATTCCTGTAAATGAAATATATTCTGCAAGTACATGCCTTGACACATGCAAATAAATTCTGCAAGTACATGCCTTGACACATGCAAATAAAATAAATTCTACAAGTACATGCCTTGACACCTGTAAATGAAATAAATTCTACAAGTACATGCCTTGACACCTGTAAATGAAATAAATTCTGCAAGTACATGCCTTGACACCTGTAAATGAAATAAATTCTACAAGTACATGCCTTGACACCTGTAAATGAAATAAATTCTACAAGTACATGCCTTGACACCTGTAAATGAAATAAATTCTGCAAGTACATGCCTTGACACATGCAAATAAAATAAATTCTACAAGTACATGCCTTGACACCTATAAATGAAATAAATTCTACAAGTACATGCCTTGACACTTGTAAATGAAATAAATTCTGCAAGTACATGCCTGACACCTGTAAATGAAATAAATTCTTCAAGTATACACCTTGATTCCTGTAAATGAAATATATTCTGCAAGTACATGTAAAGTCACCTGTAACTTAAATATGTTCTACAAATACATTCCTTGACACATGTAAATGAAATAGATTCTACAAGTACATGGTTTGAAACACTGAAATTGCAGTAATGGATTGTTTAAACTAAATGTAAATGTTGGTAGATTTATTGAGTGGACTATCACCCACAACCAGATAAGAACCATAATATTGAACCATTATGTAATATTGGCAAACTACACAAGTTGGCAAAACAGAAGATTTTGTTGTGATTAGAATCAGATGAATTAGTTTTGTCATGAAAAGCTAATTGTTTATAATGTATTACTATTTTTGTCTAACATTCACATCAAAGTAGCAGTTTAATCTCAGTTAATTATTTTCACTTGATGTAGAAACTAAGTTTTAGTGACACATTTAAACTTTTTTTTATAAATCTAACAACTATGTACTTTCTGTTTTGATTAGAAATATATTTGCTACAGTTATAAGACATGACTATATTTACCTAAATTATTCTAAATTTATGCTATTAATTTCTTATTCTGTTAATAAAAGTATAAGTTTTATGTGATTGCTTTTCATTTAGTTCTTTTTTATATAAAGAATAAAGCAAGTAATTGAAAACTTGAATTAATTCCAATCTTTAGTTTTATATTCAGTTAGTTAAGAGATTTTATGTTTGTTGGATATATGCAAAGTTAGAAAATATTTGTTGGATATTCTAATTAAAGGTTACATATGTAGTAGGATTTAAAAATAGACTTTGCATACCTCATTCTTGTAGAAATAATAAGGTTACTATATCATTTCTGCTCTATTGACTTTTATAAGGAATTCTTTATAAATGTATTCCAGCAGGAGCTACTCCCCTTGGGAACTCTTTTTATAAAAGAGGAATAATATACTTATTAGAAACAGATTAAACTCAACATTTTTGTCTTGTTGCTATGAAATGAATTTTTAAAAATTATTTTATTGAAATCTGAGAATATAAATTTATTTCATTTAAATTGAATTAACTTTCAACCATGGTTGCCATATTGTTAATGTCTGTTGTTGGGCATTTCCTTATCTAAATAAAGCATGGTGAAAAAATTTAAAAAACAAAATCATGTTGATTTTTTGGGGCCTGAAATAAAAATTAAAATTTGTTACAACTTTACGTAAAAGTTTGATAAAAATTTCATGGTAAAAGTTTTAGTGTTTTCCTTACAGTATGACATTGTTATTTGTTCGCATGTGATTGTAATCTTTAAGAATATATTAAATTGACAAAATTAAAAATATTACACTTGGAAGTTTGCCAAAATAGGAATTTATTAATATTGTAAATATTTTTAGTTCATTTCCAATCATGTGTCATTTATTAATTTTATCTATTTAAATTCCACACTAGCTACCACCTGGTGTAGATTTATGGGCTTGCTACATGGATTTTGAAACACGCCGCATGGACTCCTGGGAGAAAATTGTCCCAGCATTCAAGTACAACAAAGAGGTGCCATTTTTTGAGATGCTGGTGCCAACAGTTGACACTGTTAGGTATGGTTACCTCCTGGAAAAGCTTCTGGCAGTTCGTCATTCAGTGCTTTACACTGGAGAGACAGGTGTTGGAAAGGTAAGATGATGAGTAGAAGATAGTAATATATCAGGGTGTTTATATGCTTGACCTACTTTAGCAACATTATTCAGTCATACCCATGACATACTTTAGTGACATTATTCAGTCATACCCATGACCTACTTGCATGACATTACTCAGTTATACCCATGACCTACTTTAGTGACATTATTCAGTCATATCCTTGACCTGCTTGAGTAACATTATTCAGTCATACCCATGACCTACTTGCATGGCATTGTTCAGTCATACCCATGACCTACTTGCATGACATTATTCAGTCATACCCATGACCTACTTGCATGACATTACTCAGTTATACCCATGACCTACTTTAGTAACATTATTCAGTCATACCCATGACCTACTCTAGTGACATTATTCAGTAATACCCTTGACCTACTTTAGTGACATTATTTAGTAATACCCTTGACCTACTTTAGTGATGTTATTCAGTAATACACTTGACCTACTTTAGTGATGTTATTCAGTAATACCCTTGACCTACTTTAGTGACATTATTCAATGTGCTTATTCACTTGCATTCAAATATGATCCAGCTGCAAACAGCATAAACCCAAATTTGCCATCTCATAATGCACCAGCAGATCTGGGTCTAAACAGTTTGTTAGGAATAATCAGTTGTACAGTGTAATAAGTGGGACAAAAACACATCAGCACATTATGCAAAGATGGATCATGGTCTATCATGATTGCAGATGAATATGACTGATATGAGAGTATATACAGTTTTCCTTATTCTTCAAAGTAATTGAGGTGAAATTGTACTTTAAAACAATTTCTGGATGCTCTGACCTTGACCAACCAGATGACATGATAGGATCAGTAGATGCCATTTTATTGGTTATATTCAGGAATAGCAAGAAAGTAGAGTATATCTTATTTTAAATTTAAAAGAAAGACCTCTCATGCAAGCATGGGTCAGACTTAAAACTAGTATCCTTGTTTAATTATTTGGAAAACTAAATGCTACATTGGTGGGTTTTTTTTAAACAACCTATCTGACAGAGTGAAAATATAGATTTAACAAAAGTACAAGTTAAATTGAGAAAAACACGATTTAAATCCAGAAACATACCCTTTAAATACAGTAACCATGGTCAAATTAAATCCAGAAACATACCCTGTAAGTACAGTAACCATGGTCAAATTAAACCCAGAAACATACCCTGAAAGTACAGTAACCATGGTCAAATTAAATCAAAAAAGTACCCTCTAAATACAATAACCATGGTTATTTATAGAATACTGTGCTATCTATTTTCAGTCTGTAATTGCCAAAGGTCTCCTAAATAGCATAGCTGAACGTGCCAATTATGTTCCTATCTTCATCAACTTCTCAGCTCAGACCAGCAGCAAGAGAACTCAGGAGATGATTGAATCCAAGCTTGAGAAGAAGAGAAAGACTGTGCTAGGTTTGTAGACATTACTTATCTATACAGTGGACATTACCTATCTATACAGTGGACAACATATATATACAGTGGACATTACCTATCTTTACAGTGGACTGTGCTAGGTTTGTAGACATTACTTATCTATACAGTGAGCATTATCTATCCATACAGTGGACATTACCTATCTATACAGTGGACATTACATATCCATACAGTGGACAACATATCTATACAGTGGACATTGCCTATCTATGCAGTGGACATTACATATCTATAAAATGAAATTTACCTATCTATACAGCAGACATTATGTATCTATACAATGGACATACATATCTATACAGTGGACATTACCTATCTATACAGTAGACATTACCTATCTATACAGTAGACATTACATATCTATACAGTGGACATTACCTATCTATACAGTGGACGACATATCTATATGGTGGACATTACGTATCTATAAAGTGGACATTACTTATCTATACAGTGGACAACATATCTATACAGTGGACATTACCTATCTATACGGTGGACATTACCTATCTATACAGTGGACATTACATATCTATACGGTGGACTTTACCTATCTATACGGTGGACAACATATCTATACAGTGGACATTACCTATCTATACAGTGGACATAACCTATCTATACAGTGGACAACATATCTATATGGTGGACATTACCTATCAATGCAGTGGACATTACCTATCTATACAGTGGACAACATATCTATACGATGGACATTACCTATCTATACTGTGGACATTACCTATCTATACAGTGGACAACATATCTATACAGTGGACATTATTACCTATCTATACAGTGGACATTACATATCCATACAGTGGACAACATATCTATACAGTGGACATTACCTATCTATACAGTGGACATAACCTATCTATACAGTGGTCAACATATCTATACAGTGGACATTGCCTATCTATACAGTGGACATTACCTATCTATACAGTGAACAACATATCTATACAGTGGACATTACCTATCTATACAGTGGACATTACCTATCTATACAGTGGACATTACTTATCTATACAGTGGACATTACCTATCTACCCATCTATACAGTGGACATTACCTATCTATACAGTGGACAGCATATCTATACAGTGGACATTACCATCTCTAAAGTAGACAATACATATCTATAAAGTTTACATTATGACAGACATTGGCGCATCATTAATTGGTGAGAGAATAATTTAATCCATTATATGCATCGATGTAAGATACACCAATCCTACATGGGATAATATTTTGTGGACAGAAATGATGTTTTGCTTGCATGTAGGTATAGAAAACTGGTATTGGTGGGTCATCATGTTAAATGTAAGTATAGAAATGACTGGTATTAGAGGGTCATCAGATTGGATGTAGATATTGATAGGCCTTGCATTGGTGGATCAACAGGTTGGATGTAGATAATGATAGGCCTTGCATTGGAAGATTATCTGGGTGAATGTAGATAATGATAGGCCTTGCATTGGAAGATTATCCGGGTGAATGTAGATAATGATAGGCCTTGTATTGGTGGATCATCTGGTTGGATGTAGATAATGATAGGCTTTGCATTAGTGGATCATCAGGTTGGATGTAGATAATGATAGGCCTTGCATTGGTGGATCATCAATTTGGATGTAGATAATGATAGGCCTTGCATTGGTGGATCATCAGGTTGGATGTAGATAATGATAGGCCTTGCATTGGTGGATCATCAGTTTGGATGTAGATAATGATAGGCCTTGCATTGGTGGATCATCAGTTTGGATGTAGATAATGATAGGCCTTGCATTGGTGGATCATCAGGTTGGATGTAGATAATGATAGGCCTTGCATTGGAATATTATGGGTGATTGTAGATAATGATAGGCCTTGCATTGGTGGATCATCAGGTTGGATGTAGATAATGATAGGCCTTGCATTGGTGGATCATCAGGTTGGATGTCGATAATGATAGGCCTTGCATTGGTGGATCATCAGGTTGGATGTAGATAATGATAGGCCTTGCATTGGAAGATTATCCGGGTGAATGTAGATAATGATAGACCTTGTATTGGTGGATCATCGGGTTGGATGTAGATAATGATAGGCCTTGCATTGGAAGATTATCAGGGTGGATGTAGATAATGATAGGCCTTGCATTGGAAGATTATGGGTGATTGTAGAATGATAGGCTTTGCATTAGTGGATCTTCAGGTTGGATGTAGATAATGATAGGCCTTGCATTGGAAGAATATCCAGGTGAATGTAGATAATGATAGGCCTTGTATTGGTGGATCATCTGGTTGGATGTAGATAATGATAAGCCTTGCATTGGAAGATTATCCGGGTGAATGTAGATAATGATAGGCCTTGCATTGGAAGATTATGGGTGATTGGAAATAATGATAGGCTTTGCATTAGTGGATCATCAGGTTGGATGTAGATAATGATAGGCCTTGCATTGGTGGATCATCAGGTTGGATGTAGATAATGAGAGGCCTTGCATTGGTGGATCATCAGATTGGATGTAGATAATGATAGGCCTAGCATTGGTGGATCATCGGGTTGGATGTAGATAATGATATACCTTGCATTGGAAGATTATCCGGGTGATTGTAGATAATGATATGCCTTGCATTGGTGGATCATCAGGTTGGATGTAGATAATGATAGGCCTTGCATTGGTGGATCATCAGGTTGGATGTAGATAATGATAGGCCTTGCATTGGAAGATTATTTGGGTGATTGTAGATAATGATAGGCCTTGCATTGGTGGATCATCAGTTTGGATGTAGATAATGATAGGCCTTGCATTGGTGGATCATTGGGTTGGATGTAGATAATGATAAGCCTTGCATTGGAAGATTATGGGTGATTGTAGATAATGATAGGCCTTGCATTGGTGGATCATCAGGTTGGATGTAGATAATGATAGGCCTTGCATTGGTGGATCATCAGGTTGGATGTAGATAATGATAGGCCTTGCATTGGTGGATCATCAGGTTGGATGTAGATAATGGTAGGCCTTGCATTGGAAGATTATTTGGGTGAATGTAGATAATGCTAGGCCTTGCATTGGTGGATCATCAGGTTGGATGTAGATAATGATAGACCTTGCATTGATGGTTTTCCTCACAGGTTATACTGGCTATTTAAAAAAAAAACTTGTACATCATAGGTATAGTTCAAAGAACCTTTAATTCCCTTTATTTTGGTGTATGATTGATGGGTGTAATATCGGTTATAGAGTATACAGCTTGGCCTTACTTCAGATGTGCACCTTTCAAAAAAGTGCTAGCTCCACTTGGTCATTTTCACTTCCTGAACTTCAGAGGTAAATTATATAAAAAGGAACCAATAACTTTTTTGTACATTTTATATATTTGGTAATTCATTGAGTGCACTTTCAGAAGCTGGTATTATCTAGTCTGGCCAAATTCATTTTCCCTATTTTAATAGCTGCTATGGATAGGGTACTTTAGACTAATTCAGGGCAAATTTTTTTATCACAAATGAGCAGTCATTTTAGTTAGCACTGTGCTTAGATGATGTACAGTTTCCAAAAGTACAATATTCAAAGAAATGTCAGCCACATTACATAAAGTAGCATAGAGGTATGCCAACATTCTCTCAACTGTGCATGTGTAAATGCAAACAACTTCACTTTACATATGTCACTCTCTCAAAAGTACATAATAACTGGTGAGCACTGCCAAAGTGGGTCACACATATATAGGAATGAGGCAAACAGCGTTTCTTAGAACCAAACATTTTCATGATTGAAGATGGCGAAAGCAGTAAATGAATTTCTTACTGTTCCAGGTGCCCCTAGGGACAAGAGGGTGGTCATCTTTGTTGATGACCTCAATATGCCTAAACTGGACACATATGGCTCACAACCACCAATAGAACTTCTGAGACAGTTCCAGGACTTTGGTGGATTTTATGATAGAGATGACCTCTTCTGGAGAGAGATACAAGTGAGTACAACATGGAAAAATTGTTGGTGTGTTTAATTTTCTGATTGTATGATCAGTAGAGCTCTGAATCACCGGTTTTGTCATGATGTTTCATTGTGTGATAATGTGATCAGCAGAGTTGTACATTACCTGTTTTGTCATGATGTTTCATTGTGTGATAATGTGATCAGTAGAGTTGTACATTACCTGCTAGGTCATGATGTTTCATTGTGTGATCATGTGATCAGTAGAGCTCTGCATCACCTGCTTGGTCATATACAATGTATATCATGCTTCTTGGATCTCAATGCAATACTTGATATGTATGATACATTTAGAAGGTAGTACATTATGTGCTGAGGTGTATTAGTCATGACACAATGCATTTCACAGTACAACTCCTACCTTGTTCAGTATGAAGCATATCATAATACAATATGTTGTAAGCATGCAGCAAGCCAAAGTTACTTGTATTACCTGAATATATCAAGACTTTTACTAGGATTACCTGAATATATCATGACTGTTTACCACTATTGCCTGAATATATAATAACTGCTGACAAGTATTCCCTGAATATATCATGACTGTTTACTATTATTACCTCTATATATCATGACTTTTTACTAGTATTACCTGAATATATCATGACTGTTTACTATTATTACCTCTATATATCACAACTGTTTACTAGTATTACCTGAATATATCATGACTGTTTACTAGTATTACCTGAATATATCATGACTGTTTACTAGTATTACCTGAATATATCATGAATGTTTACTAGTATTACCTGAATATATCATGAATGTTTACTATTATTATCTCTATATATCATGGCTGTTTACTAGTATTACTTGAATATATCATGAATGTTTACCACTATTGCCTGAATATATCATGACTATGTTGCAGGTTCTGCGTATGATTTTGTTACTTATTGTACAGTGTCTTTGTAATTATTTTACTCATAAACCCCAAAAATATTGCCATACAAAGGCTGTACATACACTTAAACTGCTTACAAATAATATTTTGCCTTATGTAAATTATGGCTTACTTTTGACACTGACATCATTAAATAAACAGTTATATCTGAATTTGTAAAAAAAAAAAGTAGAAATCTTCAACATATGATTTGTATATCATTTTACATCACCATATTAAGCTGAAAAATGGTGCTGATGCTTTATTATTGAGTCTAGGATTTCTTTTGATAAGCAGGGAACCAGTCTGATATTTAATGTCTAGCAGCTGAATGATAATACACACAAAATGAAAAGCACTAGAACCTTTCATATTTTTATTGAAGAGGTATAAAGATTTTCCATTCTCTTTCTTTTTCAGTCTTAATTCATGTTTATCAGGATATATCACTACATCAATGAAGCATCATTTTTGTGATGCAGCTTGCATACCAGTACACATATAAATGCATTATATTTTCACTGATACAATTGTGATACCAATATGTACTGATGAATAATTACACCTTTGGTGAGTAGTTAACAGGGCCATGCTAGGTTCATGAAACTGGGTTATTTATAGGATCATGTCATTTTGAGCTACTCATAAAAATATTGAATTTACAAAATTCAACACTATTTTGTGGTTGGGTGAGCATTACAGAGTACTAATCAGATATGGTGTGTAATTATTATTTCTGGTTATAATCAAAATTAATATGCTGCTGTACAAATTTCAGTTACCCATATAGATTCATTAGACCATGGAGATTCATTAGTACCATGGTACAATGGAGATTCTTTAGAACCATGATGATTCATTAGACACCATATGAAGATTCATTAGTATCATGGAGATTCATTAAAACCATGGAGATTAATTAAAACCATGGACATTCATTAGATCATGGAGATTCATTAGACCCCATATGGAGATCCATTAGTACCATGGAGATTCATTAAAACCATGGAGATTCATTAGACCCCATATGGAGATTTATTAGAACCAAGGAGATTCATTAGAACCATGGAGATTCATTAGACCATGCAAATTCATTAGACCATAGATTCATTAGAACCTTGGAGATTAATTAGAACCATGGAGATTCATTAGTTCCATAGTGCCATAGAGATTCATTAGAACCATGGAGATTCATTTGTTCTATGGTGCCATGGAGATTCATTAGAACCATGGAGATTCATTAGTTCCATGGTGCCAAGGAAATTCATTAGAACCATGGAGATTCATTCATTCTATGGTGCCATGGAGATTCATTAGGACCATGGATATTCATTAGACCATGAAGGTTAATTAGTATCATGGAGAACCATTAGACCATGGAAATTCATTAGATCATGGAGGTTCCTTAGAACCTTGGAGATTCATTAATACTATGGAGATTCATTAGTACTGTATTGGTTTCTTTTGTATTAGAGTAATTTTATCCACTTACAGGATGTAACTCTAGCAGCAGCCTGTGCTCCACCAGGTGGTGGTAGAAATAACGTGAGCCCACGATTTATCCGTCACTTCAGCATGTTTGCCATCCCACCAGCTAGCGAGCACAATCTGAAACATATGTTTATGGTAAGTATACCCTTCAGTACCTCTCTTTGGCCTCAGTACCTCTCTTTGGCCTCAGAAACAATTCAAAGTGTTCCATATGAATAACTCATGCCAGATATTTGTTATCTGATGTCAGTCAAATATAGAACCAATTTTGGATCTTACTACACCTTGCTGAATGCAAGTTAAGTGTACTTAAGTATAACGAACTTTGGAGTGAATAATTTAGCTTTCCTCTGACATTTTTTTAATAGTTTTTAAGTGAAATCAAAAATATATTTGGAATCAGCATGAATATGAATGGAATTTTTTTATTGTCCTAGTAGGTAATACAGCTGAATAGGTTACACAGCTGGATGAACATGTGTACCATCGAAGTTATTATTACTGAGTTGTCCTTATTTCTGTTTTTTGTCACCTTCTTTGCTTGTGTCATAGTCATCTTCTTTTGGTTCTGTACAACCAGATCTCTGCTCATATGTTCATCTCAGGAATTCAGCTGGTTAGCACAATTATGCAAGAACTACATGACATAGGCAATGGAAATTTGGTATGCAACAGTGTATGCAGGCAATGGAAATTTGGTATGCAACAGTGTATGCAGGCAATGGAAATTTGGCATGCAACAGTGTATGCAGGCAATGGAAATTTGGTATGCAACAGTGTATGCAGGCAATGGAAATTTGGTATGCAACAGTGTGTGCAGGAGTGGAAATTCAGTATGCAACAGTGTATGCATATGTAGTTGACTTGATTGGATTCTTATGTCTTTAAAATAATTGTTTTATATTTTGAACTTGTTGAACCTTTTGGGCTTAAGACTGGGTGTAAAACACTTACACAAAAACTGCTACATATAGACAAATGGAATTCAGCAGAATGATTTGTATGCAAATGTTGATGATCTACTTACATTTTCATGTCAGAGTAATTTTTCCACTTTTAAAAAAATGGTTATTTGACATTTGGGCTCAAACTTTTTTGATGTTAGTGGAGAACATACATATTTTACAAAGACAATTTTATTTCTCCCTTTTTTTACTATCTCACCCAGCTATGATTGATGTAAATGTTGCTGTTCCAAACTTAAATTACATGACACGTGTATTTCTTTACAGATCGATCAGACTAACATATACCTTTTGATTTTGGTCAGAAAGAAAATGCAGTTTTAAGATGACAAATGTTGAATGAAATCAAATAACTCTGATATGATTTTCATCTGAAATGATTACATAAAAACTATTTTTAAATAATTTGGAAAAACTATAATCTTCCATTTTCAGCAAATCCTAGCTGGGTTCTTTATGGATTTCCCAACTGCTGTGCGTCAATGTACAGAACCTATTGTTACTGCTGCCGTAGAAATTTATGGAAGAATGAGTACAGATCTGCTACCTACTCCTGCCAAGTCCCATTATGTCTTCAACCTCAGAGATCTCTCCAAATGTATTCAAGGTAATCTGATAATATTGCAAGCAAAAACTCTTCAAGGGAACTAACTCTTTTCTCTTGGCTTGTTCCTGTAGTAGAGTGGTTTTCCATTTCTTCACACATCACAGTGGGGCACCTACTCTCCTCCATGCTTGTTCTTTGAAAAATATTTGATGGTGGAAGGGTAAATACCTACAAATCACCACCATGCCTCAGCAGGCATAAATTTGGCAACTCCACTCTGGAGAGGGCTGGTCACCATTACTAATTGACATTGGAATAGTTAATGCATGATGTCCACTCACGAAAAGACCGAAACATCAAGAGTCATTTACAGTTTGATACCATGTGTGTTTAGAAAAAGTTAATTGGGTTCTGTTGCAATACTTCTGTTGATAGTTATTGTCCATGCAAAATACTCATATGCATTCCTAGTTAAGTTTAAATAATGTAGCCAAAGATAAACAAAATGCTAAGAATTGAATACAATATAGACCAAGTTCTTTTCCTCCACACAAATCAGAGGAAGACCATTGTTTTCAAGAATTACTGTACAAAACTTATTACTTGCTCTCCCCCTAAAGGAAATCCAATGGTCTGTCCCTAAAAGAGGCTTGTCTTGGATGTTCCACAGAAATCAAAGCAGTACTCATTGTCAGTGCTGTTATCAGATATGGACAATAATTATCTTGTGACAGATATGTCCTTTTCACTTTGGGAAGGTGTCATTCATATTACATGAAGCCATCAGACCTTGAGCATTATGTTTAACAGCCACAGTTATAACCTAGCAGTCAACAAAGTCATAACCTAACACTCAATAGCCATAGTTACAACCTAGCAGTCAACAGCCACAGTTATAACCTAGCAGTCAACAGCCACAGTTATAACCTAGCAGTCAACAGCCACAGCCATAACCTAGCAATAAACAGCCAGTCATAACCTAGCAGTCAACTGCCACAGTTATAACCTAGCAGTTAACAGAGTTATAACCTAGTAGTCAACAGCCAGTTATAACCTAGCAGTCAACAGCCACAGTTATAACCTAGCAGTCAACAGCCAGAGTTATAACCTAGCAATCAACAGCCACCATCATAACCTAGCAGTCAACAGCCACAGTTACAACCTAGCAGTCAACAGCCACAGTTATAACCTTGCAGTCAACAGCCAGAGTTATAACCTAGCAGTCAGCAGCCAGAGTTATAACCTAGCAGTAAACAGCAACATTTATGACTTAGCAGTCAACAGCCACATTTATAACCTAGCAGTCAACAGCCACAGCTATAACCTAGCAGTCAACAGCCAGTCATAACCTAGCAGTCAGCAGCCAGAGTTATAACCTAGCAGTCAACAGCCAGAGTTATAACCTAGCAGTTTATAGCCTGAGTTATAACCTAACAGTCAACAGCCTGAGTTATAACCTAACAGTCAACAGCAGAGTTATAACCAAACAGTCAACAGCCAGAGTTATAAACTAGAAATCAAAAGCAACATTTATAACCTAGCAGTCAACAGCCACAGTTATAACCTAGCAGTCAGCAGCCAGTTATAACCTAGCAGTCAACAGCCAGAGTTATAACCTAGCAGTAAACAGCAACATTAATAACCTAACAGTCAACAGCCACATTTATAACCTAGCAGTCAACAGCCACAGCTATAACCTAGCAGTCAACAGCCACAGTCATAACCTAGCAGTCAGCAGCCTGAGTTATAACCTAGCACTTAACAGCCCGAGTTATAACCTAGCAGTCAACAGCCACAGTTATAACCTAGCAGTCAATAGCCTGAGTTATAACCTAACAGTCAACAGCCTGAGTTATAACCTAACAGTCAACAGCCGGAGTTATAAACTAGCAGTCAAAAGCAACATTTATAACCTAGCAATCAACAGCCACAGTTAAACCTAGCAGTCAACAGCAGAAGTTTGTTAATTGTCTGCTATTTAACTGAATTAAATTTATTCCTGAAATGAACAATGATGTGGCAAAATTGTCATGATTCCAAGATCATTCCCTTTCTCACAACCTACCCTACCAGTATGACCATGTTTGTGATATGAACCATGTTTTACCAGTTTGACCATGCTTGTGAAGAGAACCATGTTTTACCAATATAACCATGATTGTGATGTGAACTGTGTTCTACCAGTTTGGCCATGCTTTTGAAGAGAACCATGTTTTACCAATATAACCATGATTGTGATGTGAACTATGTTCTACCAGTTTGGCCATGTTTGTGAAAATAGCCATGTTTTACCAGTTTGACCATGCTTGTGAAGTGAACCATGTTTTACCAATTTCACCATGCTTCTGAAGTGAACCATGTTTTACCAATATTGACCACTATTTGTTTATATAGTAATTGTATATTAAACTTCCTCCTGAAATATACAACATTATTGATATAGTTTTGACAGGGAAAAAATGAATGTGTCTTGAAAATATATGACTTTTTGGTTTACATATCTTTGGTAGTCGTTAGCATGTTGTTTATCCCTCTCTCTGGCAAAATAAATTGGTAATATGACACACTGAATTTTCATTTGGCATGTAGGTGATAACATTGATGTGATATATAATTTGATTTGGAAGAATAAAACACCAAATGGCATCTGTTGATTTATATGGGCAACAACATTGGTAACTCCATGCCCAACCATTCTCTCTTGCACAATGAAACTGTTTATTTTGTACTTGCTGGGGTCATAAACAGTAAATCATGTCCACTTTGTTGACACCAATTCCACTTCATGGTGGTGGTCCGATATGACTCCATGTGGATGCTAACCCTCTGCATCCCCACAATAATAAATGGAGAAATGAAAAATCATGTCAGCTGTACTGCATATCATAATGCAGTGTATGTATTAGTACCAATAAGAATTTTTAACATTGGTGATATTGAAGATTCATTTTATATTATGCTTATATACCAACAATGTTCTCAAAAATTAATTAGAAAATATTAGTGAATCCCAAGTTAAATTTTTTAATGTGTTCTCTTGCTTGATCATTGTTTACAAATTAAACTCATTATGACTTGATTAATAAGAGGAAAATAATTATTAAGTGTTTAAGTCATCCTTTAATTGCAAGTCATATAGTATACAGTGATGTGTTTATCCATCATCTAGAGTATATATATATATATATATATATATATATATATATATATATATATATATATATATATATATGTATATCTTATCCAGCAAAATGTATTATTAAATGGTAACTTATTTGCCCATCTTTTCTCTATTTTCAGTGTTTTTCAGATTAACCTTCTTTATCCAAAAATGTTATTATTTAGTTAAATGAGGAAGAGGATAAACATGTTTATACACATATGAATAAAGAGTTAATAGATTTATTGGCCAGGTAGTTTCAGCATACAAGATTATACCAGACAGTCACAAAATTTAAATTAACCAAAGAGAACAAAAATGAGATTCAGGGCTTTTTGTCTGAGGTGTCATCATACAACTGAGATTCCTTCTTATAACACTGTTAACAGAAATCTAATCTGCTGGTATATAAGTGAGGTTACATTATATTGAGGTAGGTTATAAACAAGGCTTTTTTGTAATGGTGTCAATAATATTTAAAAACCATATTATTATTATTGAGCTGTGAATTCATTATGAAATAAGTTATCATTAGTCCAAAATTCAAAATCAAGGTGAATAAGTGTGGTAGCAGTTTTAAAGGTAAATTCAGTCCAGATAATTGGCTTAATTCTCCCATTGATGGAGACCCTTCATATGTTTTCACCATTTCATGTTTTTGTTTTTCTGCTTTTATCACTTGTTGGTAGCAACCTGTTTTGATCACATTTTTATCCTTTAGCCTTTTATTTTGGCACTATATAGCTTTACAATACAGTTTGCTATAAAAGCCACAATCAACCAACCAAATCCAGATAATGTTGTCCATGAGAAAAGCCATATCTTTTAAGGGACATTGCTGTATGTAGTTATTTTATAGTAATTACATTTTTTTTGTTAATGATTTCTTTTATTTCTAATAGGAATTCTCCAGGCTGATACAGGAGTAATTCGTGACAACAAGCAGGTCTTCCGTTTATTCTGTCATGAATCTCAGCGAGTGTTTCATGATCGTCTGATCAATAACGAAGACAAGACATATTTCTATGGTATTCTGGCAGAGATGGCCAGCAAACATTTCGGAGAGGTGAGAAATAATTAATATGTGTAGTGTAGTCCACATGTTTATCCTGTTCATCATAGGATTTTACTATCATTAATTGATTTGCCCCTCTCATATCTATTGTGGGGCATATGGTGTTATCTGCCTTTACTTTCCCATCCTGTACCATCTTATGACATGTCCGTCTTCCTGTCCCATCTTATGACATGTCTGTCTTGCTGTCCCATCTTTCCCCAATAAGTCCAATCATGTCCAAGTGAGTTGTGTTCATCTTTGATGTCTGCTCATGTCACAGCATGTTATGTCAATCTTCCCTGTTCCATCCTGTCCCATTAGGTCATGTCAATCTTCCCTGTTCCATCAAGTTCCTTCAGTGTCTGTCATTTTCATCTCATCCTGCCTTATTGTGTCATGACCATATGTACAGTTATATCCTGTAGTCTCATGCCATATCATTATGTATCATCCCATCCAGTTCCAACTTGTCTTGTCCATCCATACTGTCCCATCCTGACCAGTCTTGTCATGCCCATCTGTACTGTCCCATCCTGTACCACCTTGTCATACCCATCTGTACTGTCCCTTCCTGCTCCATTATGTCATGCCCATCTGTACTGTCCCATCTTTCCCTATCTTGTCATATCCATCTGTACTGTCCCATTCTGCCCCATCTTGTCATGCCTATCTGTACTGTCCAATCCTTCATCATCTTGTCATATGCTGTCCCATTGCTGTCAGCTCTAGTGAAACCTATGTAATCTGGGCTTACATTGCTGTCAGCTGTAGTGAAACCTCTGTAATCTGGGCTTACATTGTTGTCAGCTTTAGTGAAACCTCTGTAACCTGGGCTTACATTGCTGTCAGCTGTAGTGAAACCTCTATAATATGTGCTTACATTGCTGTCAGCTGTAGTGAAACCTCTGTAATATGAGCTTACATTGCTGTCAGCTATGTAGCAGCCTTGGTAATCTCATCTAACATGGCTGTCAGCTGTGGTGAAGCCTCTGTAATCTGTCTATGAAGGGTATCTCCGTTTCAAGCTGAATCTTGTAATGAGCCAAAATGTATGGTGTCTATGTTGAATTTGTAATTAACCCTAATGTATGGTGTCTATGTTGAATTTGTAGTGAACCTGAATTTATGGTGTCTTGGTGTCTAAGTTGAATTTTTCAGTGATCTGGAATGATTGGTGTCTATTTCATAATGAGGAGGCTAAGAAGTACTAAATTTTGTGGCAGCCATAATTGGCAGCCATAATCCAGCTCACTTAGAGTACACAATTTTAACTGCACACTGTATGTGTATGTGTATATTGAGTAAGATTAGGAAGGTTGATAGGTTAAAATGCTTACCTACATATATTGTTTGCAGATCAAGCAAAAAAACATTAATTAGTGAACATATATGTAGAGTATATGATAAATGTATAAATGAGACCAAACATTTGTCCTTTTTATAGAAATGGTTCATATAATGAGGTTTAATTTCTCCTAGAATGGGACCAAATATATGGCCAGTATGCAAAGGTTGGTAGGGTAGAGAAGGGTCAGTTTAGCAAAATTTCACTGGCCCATGTAAGTCCCCTGTGTTAATATATGT
Source organism: Sinohyriopsis cumingii (assembly GCA_028554795.2). NCBI lineage: Eukaryota > Metazoa > Mollusca > Bivalvia > Unionida > Unionidae > Sinohyriopsis > Sinohyriopsis cumingii. The sequence goes on along the minus strand of CM068831.1, from coordinate 10,465,079 downwards.
TAAGCATGCAAAGGTATGCAAGGTAGAAAGAGTGAGTTTAGGGAACTTTCAATGGTTTATTTAGGTCTCATATGTTAATCGTTATATTTCCCAGACTGTCGAACCAGATAGCTTTTCAACCAATCCCATAATTTTTGGAGACTTCTTGAAGATGGGAGTCGAGAGAAAGGACCGAATCTATGAGGAGCTGTCTGATACAAAAAAACTTTACAATATCCTGCAAGATGTAAGTACAGTGTAGCTCTGATTATTCATTTCTTGAAATTCTCAGTTACTGATTTCTTCCGTATGTCTTGATTTCTGTCTGAGAAATCCAGGTTGATTGTCTATTTACAGGAGAGCTAATTACTGGGTCACAAGATGAGTGCATCTTCTTTTCAGTTATCTATATTCATGACTATGTTCCATCCTTTCTCAGGAGATAATTAGTAATTGGAATGCGGATGAAATACATTATTGTTGATTGATCCAGCACACCATTTCAATTCATTTTGTAGGATTAACAAAATCATCATATAAATGGGTAAGGTTTTGAATGGTTTACTATAATGAGTGTGTTGGAAATTGAATCTCAATTAGCCCATATATTTTGTAAGGTCTTTTTTTAGCCCTTCCCCCTCTGAAGTCTTTAGAAAATATTGAGTAATCCATTGGATATAATTGATTGACACAAATAATTGTTGACATTTTGTAAGTTGTATTGTCATGCATATGTCTGTATTTCAGTATCTTGATGATTCAAACATGTCTTTTATTTCAGTATCTTGATGATTACAGCATGTCTGTATTTCAGTATCTTGATGTTAAAACATGTCTGTATTTCAGTATCTTGATGTTTAAGACATGTCTGTATTTCAGTATCTTGATGATTACAGCATGTCTGTATTTCAGTATCTTGATGATTATAGCATGTCTGTATTTCAGTATCTTGATGTTTAAGACATGTCTGTATTTCAGTATCTTGATGTTTAAGACATGTCTGTATTTCAGTATCTTGATGTTTAAGACATGTCTGTATATCAGTATCTTGATGATTACAGCATGTCTGTATTTCAGTATCTTGATGATTACAGCATGTCTGTATTTCAGTATCTTTATGATTAAAACGTGTCTGTATTTCAGTTTCTTTATGATTACAGCATGTCTGTATTTCAGTTTCTTTATGATTAAGGCATATCTGTATTTCAGTTTCTTTATGATTACAGCATGTCTGTATTTCATGGTCTTTATGATTAAAACATGTCTGTATTTCAGTATCTTGATGATTACAGCATGTCTGTATTTCAGTATCTTTATGATTAAAACGTGTCTGTATTTCAGTTTCTTTATGATTAAGACATGTCTATATTTCAGTTTCTTTATGATTAAGACATATCTGTATTTCAGTATCTTGATGATTACAACATGCAGTCTTCAAAGGAAATGAAACTTGTCTTTTTTATGGATGCTATAGAGCATGTGTCTCGTATTGCTCGTATGATTCGACAAGAAAGAGGCAATGCCCTTCTTGTTGGAGTTGGTGGAACAGGCAAACAATCTTTGACAAGGTAGGTTGTTAAATAGATACATTAAACCACTGTCCTTGAGTAAAATTCTTTAAATATTGCCACGATGAATCCAGTATATTTACATGGATTGTTCATGAAATTGATCTGAGTAAATTCATAATATAGGATAAAGAATATAGAATAATGGTAATATTTTAGTCCCCACTACCTGCAGCAGGGACATCTTGATTTGGTCTTGTCCAACTGTCCAAAAATCTATTCTATTAAACTCACTCTACAACAACAAATAAATTTGGTCATGTCCAATCATCTGTCCAAAAGTCTATTCTATTAAACTCACTCAACAACAACAAATAAATTTGGTCATGTCCAATCATCTGTCCAAAGGTCTATCCTGTTAAACTCACTTTTCTTTGAGAACAAAATTTGGTGTATTTTATATGCACATGTTAATAACTTTATTTAGATTTGTATGCCAGTATAGCAGTTTTTCAAATTCTTTTAAATCTTTGATATTTTGTTTTTTTCTTGGTTTTTTATTTGCATTGGTGGCATATGCATTTTAAAAATTCAGATCTGGTTTTTGTTGGTAATTATATTGCATGAGCAGAAAGTTAAATGACAGCAAATTTTAACACATTGATGATTATTGTGTAGGAATAGATTGAAATGGCAGTATTTTTGAACACATAGAAAATGAAAAATTTCGTCGAACAATAATATATTTCTAGTCTTTTTTGTTATGTACATTTTCCTCCAGACCTCACCAACAGATTTTTGTAATTGGAATTCGTTGTGAGTGGATACCGTTTGCACTCTACCTTGTCCCATTTGTTATACGAATTAGATTTATTGCCCTTAGAAAAAAAACCATGACAGTTATGATCCATTCAGTTTGAGGGATTGGCATATCCTGTTATAAACTCGAACTGCGTTATATTCCCAGGTTGGGTGCCCACATCTGTAGCTATCGCTGCTTCCAGATTGAACTCAGTAGAGGTTATGACTACTCTGCATTCCATCAAGATATCAAGAAATTGTATGATTTTGCGGGAGTCAGAAATGAGCACACAGTCTTCTTATTTACTGACACACAGGTAAGTCTGAAAAATATTACAGTTATTTACTTATTTACTGACACACAGGTAAGTCGGAAAAATATTACAGTTATTTACTTATTTACTGACACACAGGTAAGTCGGAAAAATTTTACAGTTATTTACTTATTTACTGACACACAGGTAAGTCGGAAAAATATTACAGTTATTTACTTATTTACTGACACACAGGTAAGTCGGAAAAATATTACAGTTATTTACTTATTTACTGACACACAGGTAAGTCGGAAAAATATTACAGTTATTTACTTATTTACTGACACACAGGTAAGTCGGAAAAATATTACAGTTATTTACTTATTTACTGACACACAGGTGAGTCTGAAAAATATTACAGTTATTTACTTATTTACCGACACACAGGTAAGTCTGAAAAATATTACAGTTATTTACTTATTTACTGACACACAGGTAAGTCTGAAAAATATTACAGTTATTTACTTATTTACTGACACACAGGTAAGTCTGAAAAATATTACAGTTATTTACTTATTTACCAACACACAGGTAAGTCTGAAAAATATTACAGTTATTTACTTATTTACTGACACACAGGTAAGTCGGAAAAATATTACAGTTATTTACTTATTTACTGACACACAGGTAAGTCGGAAAAATTTTACAGTTATTTACTTATTTACTGACACACAGGTAAGTCGGAAAAATATTACAGTTATTTACTTATTTACTGACACACAGGTAAGTCGGAAAAATATTACAGTTATTTACTTATTTACTGACACACAGGTAAGTCGGAAAAATATTACAGTTATTTACTTATTTACTGACACACAGGTAAGTCGGAAAAATATTACAGTTATTTACTTATTTACTGACACACAGGTAAGTCTGAAAAATATTACAGTTATTTACTTATTTACCAACACACAGGTAAGTCTGAAAAATATTACAGTTATTTACTTATTTACTGACACACGGGTAAGTCTGAAAAATATTACAGTTATTTACTTATTTACTGACACACAGGTAAGTCTGAAAAATATTACAGTTATTTACTTATTTACTGACACACAGGTAAGTCTGAAAAATATTACAAATATTTACTTATTTACCAACACACAGGTAAGTCTGAAAAATATTACAGTTATTTACTTATTTACTGACACACAGGTAAGTCGGAAAAATATTACAGTTATTTACTTATTTACTGACACACAGGTAAGTCTGAAAAATATTAGTTATTTACTTATTTACTGACACACAGGTAAGTCTGAAAAATATTACAGTCATTTACTTATTTACTGACACACAGGTAAGTCTGAAAAATATTACAGTTATTTACTTATTTACTGACACACAGGTGAGTCTGAAAAATATTACAGTTATTTACTTATTTACTGACACAAAGGTGAGCCTGAAATACACTACAATTATATACTGGTTTTTATTCATTTCACTTTTTGAGACATGATAATTGATGGTCTTTGGTGACAAAATGTTGTGTATTAAACAGAGGCTCTTAGAAAAATGATAATCTGAGTTAAATAATATTAGACCTTGTTCATTAGTCTGGTCCAACTTTAAAAATGAATGAACCCAGATATGCTGTTACCATAATGTGCCAGGTCTAGGTCTGCTAAACATTATTTTTAAATAAACTTGCATAATAATAGATTGTGTCATCAGCATAAAGAAAAACCTTAATACTTTTTGAATGCAAATTTCGATCATTTATAAAAGTTAGAAATAGTAGTGGCCCTTAAAAATAGTAGTGGCCCTTAAAATAGATCCATGAGGTACTCCATAGGTGACATGTTTTACTTCAAATGTGTCATTATGCATTCCAAATTTTATTCTGTTTCAAAATGTCTTTTTTTACTATGCCTTAATGGGTGTAATTTATCAGTATGATCCACTGTAATCAACCATCACAAACCCCCTTAGATCTCCATTAATATAACTGTGAGCCATTTTTCAATCATACTAATGAGCGGATGCACATGATTGATTGGGGCAAAAAAAGTGACGCTTTACCATAAAGAGATTGTGGGCAAAAGCCTTATAGTCTACCATAAAATAGATTGTGGGCAAAAGCCTGATAGTCTACCATAAAATAGATTGCAGGCAAAAGCCTGATAGTCTACCATAAAATAGATTGTGGGCAAAAGCCTTATAGTCTACCATAAAATAGATTGCGGGCAAAAGCCTGATAGTCTACCATAAAATAGATTGTGGGCAAAAGCCTTATAGTCTACCATAAAATAGATTGCGGGCAAAAGCCTGATAGTCTACCATAAAATAGATTGCGGGCAAAAGCCTGATAGTCTACCATAAAATAGATTGTGGGCAAAAGCCTGATAGTCTACCATAAAATAGATTGCGGGCAAAAGCCTGATAGTCTACCATAAAATAGATTGTGGGCAAAAAACTTATTCTCTACCATAAAATAGATTGTGGGCAAAAGCCTTTTAGTCCACCATAAAATAGATTGTGGGCAAAAGCCTGACAGTCTACCATAAAATAGATTGTGGGCAAAAGCCTTATAGTCTACCATAAAATAGATTGTGGGCAAAAGCCTGATAGTCTACCATTAAAAAAAATTATGGGCAAAAGCCTTATAATCTACCATAACGTAGATTGTGGGTAAAAGCCTGATAGTCTACCATAAAATAGATTGCGGGCAAAAGCCTGATAGTCTACCATAAAATAGATTGTGGGCAAAAGCCTGATAGTCTACCATAAAATAGATTGTGGGCAAAAGCCTGATAGTCTACCATAAAATAGATTGTGGGCAAAAGCCTGATAGTCTACCATAAAATAGATTGTGGGCAAAAGCCTGATAGTCTACCATAAAATAGATTGTGGGCAAAAGCCTTATAGTCTACCATAAAATAGATTGTGGGCAAAAAACTTCTTGTCTACCATAAAATAGATTGTGGGCAAACGCCTTTTAGTCCACCATAAAATAGATTGTGGGCAAAAGCCTGACAGTCTACCATAAAATACATTGTGGGCAAAAGCCTTATAGTCTACCATAAAATAGATTATGGGCAAAAGCCTGATAGTCTACCATTAAAAGAAATTATGGGCAAAAGCCTTATAATCTACCATAATGTAGATTGTGGGTAAAAACCTGATAGTCTACCATTAAAAAAATTTATGGGCAAAAGTCTACCATAAAATAGTTTGCGGGCAAAAGCCTGATAGTCTACCATAAAATAGATTGTGGGCAAAAAACTTAATGTCTGCCATAAAATAGATTGTGGGCAAAAGCCTTTTAGTCCACCATAAAATAGATTGTGGGCAAAAGGCTAACAGTCTACCATAAAATAGATTGTGGGCAAAAGCCTTATAGTCTACCATAAAATAGATTGTGGGCAAAAGCCTGATAGTCTACCATAAAATAGATTGTGGGCAAAAGCCTGATAGTCTACCATAAAATAGATTGTGGGCAAAAAACTTATTGTCTACCATAAAATAGATTGTGAGCAAAAGCCTGATAGCCTACCATTAAAAAAAATTATGGGCAAAAGCCTTATAATCTACCATAACATAGATTGTGGGTAAAAGCCTGATAGTCTACCATAAAATAGATTGCGGGCAAAAGCCTGATAGTCTACCATACATTAGATTGTGGGTGAAAGCCTGCTAGGGTACCAAACAATAGACTGTGGGCAAAAGCCTGATTTCGTACCATACAATAGATTATTTCCATCAAACAAAACAGTTTGGAATCATGAAATTGTTTTCATAAATTTTGTATTAGACAAGGATGATTGCGATGGATCTAAAATTGTTAATGTCATCATGCAGGACAGATTTTTCAAGCTGTTTAACTTTAGCCTCCTTCTGTTTGTTTGGAAATTTATTTTTGTACACTAAAGTTACATATACAAGTATCTTTGAAAATTCAAAGATGCTGCTATCCAAATGCTGTTATCATAAAAAATCTTGGTCAATTAAATTCAACACCTGCTTTTTTTCTTGTGTTTATTACCTATAACAATGCTTCAGATTGTTTCAATCCCTTCCCTTACACCATTTGGCAGTTTAACTTGAAATACCTTCTTGTACGGTGATACAACACTTATAAAGTAAACATTCATATTTTTAAAAATGGCAAACATTTACTTAAGCACAGATGTTGCTATTGTGCATGCACTTCCATGGGTCATCAACAGGTGCAAACAAGCAATTTCCCCAATCTTTCCAAACGATTTACCATTGCTTCCAGAAGGAAGCACTGTTCTCTTTTAATCTCACCTTTTTGTTTCTTTATATTTCATTTTCCCTTTGTCCCTATTTACTCAGGAATTTGAATCAATATGGTCTGTCAGTGTTGAAATTTTTCCTTGGACAACCCGAGCTGGTTTATTCTAATGCTGACCCATTCTTAATGAGGCCATGTAATTGAACCAGTAATTTTGTATTTGTGGATTTATTTAGTTTTTGTTATGTCATTAAAGAGGACTACCTCCTTTTGTTCTTTCAGAACATTTTCAGTGTGTATTTCAGATATTTTACCCTGTTGTATTGTAGAATTTATATTTATACAGAAATAGCAAGCAACTAGAGATTTGCTGTTTTTAAGGAAAAACATTTAACCACATGCTTTCAGAGTTATTAACTTCCAAATCTTCTTATGTTTACATATAATACTATCACAAACATAGACTACCAAGCCTCTTTATCTATCAAACTTGATCAAGTTCACTTGTTTGTATTCCTCTAATTAGAAGATGTCCAATATATGTACCGTTCCCTCTTAAGTTGTTGGTAGGAAAAGAAAACTACTTATTGGTTATAATAATAGTCTTCATTTTCTATTAGGCCTTCCAAGATGGAACAGTGCCTCCAACATGTTTGTAAATTATAATGTATTCGGTTTTGATGAAGTAAGGAGAAAGTATGTATTCTCAATGATGACAAGAATGTCTAATAGTATGAACTGTAAATTGAAATCTCTGTGGAACTATGACATTCATTTAAATTTTTGTATTATTAGCAGATGGAACAAATTACTCTTTAAATGGGCTACTTAATTTCATTCTTAACAATTCTGGACACAGTCCATTGTTGTAGATGTGTCTCTATATTTGTACATAAGATATATATGATTTTTCATGTTTACAGTGTTTTTTACTTTATATTTTAATTTAGATGTATGGATGATGTAGTTTGAAATAAATTATTCTTATCTTATCTTACTCCTTGGTGTAACACTTAAAGGAGTTTGGGTCAGCAAGGGAGATAAGTATCATCTGGCTCTACTTGAATCATGTAAATCATCATTGACTTTGTTAGTATTGTCATTACTGTTTGCATTGACAAATCTAGAGCCATTGAATGCATAGTTATTGCCATGGAAATCTTACAGTGTCTCATTTGCAAGAGGTTTGTTGACATCAGTCATTTGATATGTATTGTTACTCATTATGGAATTAATAATTATCCCATGTTTTAAGAAGGACAGAATATTTGTTAATGTAGTAATAGACTGAGATGGTTTTCTTGGGGAAGCTGTTTGAGGCTCATTTGAAGTGTGAACTAAAACTTGAACCATGATGGGTGGTTGAGGGATTCTTATCACTTTGCCCAGAACATACAGTCCATAGTAAGACAGGCATATAATAATACATATTAACACAGCAGATGTTAGATATGCATTCCCTACTATGATCTTAGACCCATCATCTGTAACTTTTTTGCAGATTGTTGTGGAGGAATTTCTGGAGGACATAAACAATATCCTAAACTCTGGTGAAGTGCCAAACTTGTTTGAGCCTGAGGAATATGAACAGTTGATCATTGGATGTCGACCAGCTGCTAAGGAAATTGGGATCCCAGAAGGCAATCGGGAGCTCATCTATGACTTCTGCATCAACAGGGTTAGGTGAGTGGATGTCAGCAGAAAAAGCACTGAAAATTATAATTTACTAAATTAATTCCTTATATTTTTATTCAGTGGATACTTTTAAATGACTGAAATCAAAATTAATAAATTATAACTTCATTAAAGTTTAGGCAATGCTGTAAATTTATCAATTTTTGCTTGTTCTTGCTCACTCATTTCAGAAAAGTTAATTTTATACTTTAAAAAAATGTTGTGATTTACAATTCGTTTTAGAAATCTGCTCTATTTTTGTTTTTCATCACAGACGAAAATGTTTTGTTTCTTACTTTTAATGTTATTGAATTTTAGAAACAACCTTCATATTGTCCTGTGTATGAGCCCAGTAGGAAGTGCCTTCCGATCTCGTTGCCGAATGTTTCCATCTCTGGTCAACTGCTGCACTATTGACTGGTTCACAGAGTGGCCACGGGAAGCCTTAATGAGTGTGTCCCAGTCATTCTTTGAAAACGTGGAGCTTGGAGATGACAAAATGAAGGTAATAGAACCAGACTTTTTAAAGGATGCCACCAGCTCATGCTGTGGCTGTCCAGGTATCAGAATGAAAAGTCCTCATATGCAGTGTTTTCACTCTTCTGTAGAACTCTTTTTCTAATGATGACACTTGACACCTAATTTTGCCTTTAATATCCATTCTATTGCCAAAAAATGATGTTGTGCTTTGTAAAACAAGTATAACTAGAAGATTTCAGTTTTGATTTCAAGATATTAATTGATATTGTGTAAATATCATCTGAAGCTAAATCCATTTGATTAGCCCCATTATATTTACAGCATAAATGGAATAAAACTATTTCATTCAATTAGCCCCATTATATTTACAGCATAAATGGAATAAAACTATTTAATTCAATTAGCCCCATTATATTTACAGCATAACATGGAATAAAACAATTTCATTTGATAAGCCCCATTATATTTACAGCATAAATGGAATAAAACAATTTCATTCAATTAGCCCCATTATATTTACAGCATAACATGGAATAAAACTATTTCATGTGATTAGCGCCCCATTATATTTACAGCATAACATAGAATAAAACTATTTCGTTTGATTAGCCCCATTATGTTTACAGCATAATATGGAATAAAACTATTTCATTTGATTAGTCCCATTATGTTTACAGCATAATATGGAATAAAACTATTTCATTTGATTAGCCCCATTATATTTACAGCATGACATGGAATAAAACTATTTCATTCGATTAGCCCCATTATATTTACAGCATAACATGGAATAAAACTATTTCATTCGATTAGCCCCATTATATTTACAGCATAACATGGAATAAAACTATTTCATTCGATTAGCCCCATGATATTTACAGCATAATATGGAATAAAACTATTTCATTCGATTAGCCCCATGATATTTACAGCATAACATGGAATAAAACTATTTCATTTGATTAGCCCCATTATATTTACAGCATAACATGGAATAAAACTATTTCATTTGATTAGCCCCATTATATTTACACCATAACATGGTATAAAACTTTCATCTAGCCCCATACTGTGTCATAAATATAATAAAGGGCTAATTGAGCTTGTTCCTAGATGCCTTCATGCTAGTGACATCTTTATTTTGGCATCTACTACTTATTGTTGTGGCAAGTAGCATATAAGTGCATTTAAATGAAACAGAACCTTAACTGTAAAAGCATTAATTATCCAAATATTTGACTCATGTAAACCAATACAGTTGTGCACTCCAGGTATTTTCTAACACCTACAAATACAGGCCTGAATATCAAAACTCTCATGTCAAAACAAGTTCAAGTAACTTAAGTTCTGCTATTTGCATAAATACATTAAATTTCTAGAAGACTCTTCCAAATAAACAGACCTGAATGTAAAGGACAGAAATGTCTTTTTTGATATAAAGGAACCTAAATGTAAAGGACATGCCATTGCAATCCTTTCAAGAGAGATGTCTTTGTGGCATGAAGTTTCTGTTTAATGATATAAAAAAATCCATCTAATTTGCAGCTGTCATCGGTATGAGGAAATTTGATTTAGAAAGCATAAACACAGAATTAAAACCCATTTCAGATAAAATTAAACATTATGAATTAAGTTAGCGTTGAATATTAATTTATTATTTTCCATGTTTCTAAGTTTTATGAAATCAATTTTAATAGTTTATACTTCAGATTAATTTGTCACTAGTCAAACTTTCAGTTCCACTGGGGTTATGATAGATACTATTATTGTAACAATAAACTCAAATTATCATTGTTCATTTGGCATGGTCTTTGGTACAGCTTGCTTCTTTTCAGATATTTGAAAGATGCTAGTGGTAGCCTTTAGGTTTATGTTTGCTGTGATTGATAGAAAATGAAAAGTAAATCTGCACCTTTGCAATGTGTCTTTGCAGTTTTCTCATTATCAGTTTGCATATTTGTATTTCTTGTTTTTGAATTCTCACAACCTCTTTGAATTCTCGCAACCTCTTTGTATTCTCACAACCTCACTATGTAGTTTATATAGTTTTTCATTGAAATGATGCATATTTGGATATTCTCATTATATTTACTCAATTTATGGGAATTTTATGATTGTAAAAAATTCAGGTTTGCAGTTTTTCAATGTATTTGTGATTAGGATGTGGCAAGAATAAATAACCATCTTAATTTATGTGTCTATATTACAATGATCATCCACTTCAGCTCAAAATATCAGAGATGTGTGTGGAGATTCATACCAGTGTCAGCACAATGGCAGATCGATTTTATGCCGAGCTAAAGAGGAAGTATTACACCACTCCAACCAGCTACCTGGAACTCATCAATCTCTACCTTGCGATGCTGAATGAAAAGACAAAGTAAGTGGATGCAAGGTTTTTGAATTAATAGACGAAGTAAGTGGATGCAAGGTTTTTGAATCAATAGACGAAGTAAGTGGATGCAAGGTTTTAAAATCAAGAGACAAAGTAAGTGGATGCAAGGTTTTGAAATCAAGAGACAAAGTAAGTGGATGCAAGGTTTTTGAATCAGTAGACGAAGTAAGTGGATGCAAGGTTTTACAATCAATAGACGAAGTAAGTGGATGCAAGGTTTTTGAATCAATAGACGAAGTAAGTGGATGCAAGGTTTTAAAATCAAGAGACAAAGTAAGTGGATGCAAGATTTTAGAATCAATAGACAAAGTAAGTGGATACAAGGTTTTAGAATCAAGAAATAATTGTGCTGAAAATGTATTTCATAATGTTTGCATTGATTAATGAAACCCAAATTTTCTCAGACCAGAATATGTCAGTTGATGTTTAATTTGGTCTGCTTGCCAGCTTGTTAATACATGTTGACCATTAAATACAGACATCTTGTGCTTAATATCTTGTGTGACTGGAGCATACACAGGTGGTTTGACACTTGCGTATTTTCCATTGTAGAAAATGTTTAAATTCAGTTAAAATAACTTACCTAACTTTTTATAGAAGGTCCATTTAGTAAAGTTGTATTATTTTCAAATGAAAATTTTTTGGTCATTCAGGTGCTATGCTAGTGAATAGGCTTGTTTATATTGATTAATTTGTTAATTGTACCATAAACTATGAGGCTTAGAAAATACACTCTTATTAAACTTTCTTTACATTTCTTTGGTCTTGGGTTCAAGTCCTCAGTCAGCAAGTGTAAGGGATGATGGTTGCCTAGACATGGTTGAGAGTTTACTTTATGATTTCTAGTTGTCTAAATCTTGGCCTAGCAATACTGTATCAGCTTTGGAAGTTTGTAGATGACAGTTCATGGAAGAATGAAAAAAAACATTGAACACTTTTCAAACTAGTATATACATTCATGTAGCATGTGTGTATTGACCATATCTCTTGAAACAGGATGATATCATTCATGATTGTGACTTCAACACTGGAATTGCACGTAATGTTTGAAGAAAGCTTTTTGTCATTGTATACAACTTTTTTTCCTAGTTTTTTATCCATTAACTCTTCATGTTAGAATAATTATGATGCATGGTTTGCTAACATCAGATGTATCCACTTGGGAACAGAAGTTTAACAGAACACTTAGGAAAGACTGATGTATAATAGAACACTTGGGAAAGACATGTATAGTAGAACACTTGGGAAAGGCAGATGTATACTAGAACACTTGGGAAAGACATAAGTATAATAGAACATTTGGGAAAGACAGATGTGTAATAGAACACTTGGGGAAAGACAGATGCATAATAGAACACTTGGGGAAAGACATGTATCAAAGAACATTTGGGAAATACATATGTATAATAGAACACTTGGGGAAAGACATGTATCAAAGAACATTTGGGAAAGACAGATGTATAATAGAACACTTGGGGGAAAGACATGTATCAAAGAACATTTGGGAAATACATATGTATAATAGAACACTTGGGGAAAGACATGTATCAAAGAACATTTGGGAAAGACAGATGTATAATAGAACACTTGGGAAAGACTGATGTATAATAGAACACTTGGGGAAAGACATGTATCAAAGAACATTTGGGAAATACATATGTATAATAGAACACTTGGGGAAAGACATGTATCAAAGAACATTTGGGAAAGGCAGATGTATAATAGAACACTTGGGGAAAGACAGATGTATAATAGAACGCTTGGGGAAAGACATGTATCAAAGAACTTTGGGAAATACATATGTATAATAGAACACTTGGGGAAAGACATGTATCAAAGAACACTTGGGAAAGACTGATGTATAATAGAACACTTGGGGAAAGACATGTATCAAAGAACATTTGGGAAATACATATGTATAATAGAACACTTGGGGAAAGACATGTATCAAAGAACATTTGGGAAAGGCAGATGTATAATAGAACACTTGGGGAAAGACAGATGTATAATAGAACACTTGGGAAAGACAGATGTATAATAGAACACTTGGGGAAAGACATGTGTCAAAGAACATTTGGGAAATACATATGTATAATAGAACACTTGGGGAAAGACATGTATTAAAGAACATTTGGGAAAGGCAGATGTATAATAGAACACTTGGGGAAAGACAGATGTATAATAGAACACTTAGGGAAGGACAGATGTATAATAGAACACTTGGGAAAGACATGTATAATAGAACACTTGGGGAAAGACATGTATCAAAGAACATTTGGGAAAGACATATGTATAATAGAACACTTGGGAAAGACTGATGTATAATATAATGCTTGGGGAAAGACATGTATCAAAGAACATTTGGGAAAGACAGATTTATAATAGAACACTTGGAAAAGATATATGTATAATAGAATACTTGGGGAAGATATATGTATAATAGAATACTTGGGAAAGGCAGATGTATAATAGAACACTTGGGGAAAGACTTTTAACTCCACAGCCCACCATCATAAAATTTTAATGGACTTTCTCAGATTTTACTCAGATATATTTTGACCTGAAAAAAAACATTTGTGCATTTTAAACAAAAGTTTCCAATCTGGAGTAATATTTCTAACTTGAAATGTTGAATAAATAAACTATGTGTAGAGATGTTTTAGCTATATTCTAATTAAAGTTTTTGACTGTCATAGTTTTGGAACTTTTAGTTTCAGATTGAGGTTCCTGTTAAAAAACTGATGAGAATATTAAGGCCTGGACCCTTAAGGCCTTGCAAAACTTTTAATAATATTAGGGCCTAAACCCTTAAGGCCTTATAAAAAATGTCTGACAATATGAGGCTCAACCCATACTGTTCCCTCCAGCAGATGTCAGGTCTAAATAAACAGTGAATGATTCTTATGGGCTGAGTGTGTTAAATGTAGCATTGATAGAACCCATCATTGTAGAGTTAACCTTAGGGCCAGTATATTGCATAGACACAATGCTGATAAGAAACAAATTCCACCTGAAGGTCAGAATTTTGCAATAGATATCTTGTAAACTAATGCAAATGTGAACAGGTTAAAAAGAGTTTCATCTTATCCTTAAGATTAAATATGACAGCCAAAAGTAATGATCTACAGTGGTTGTGGATTAAACATGACAGCCAAAGAGTAACGATCTACAGTGGTTTTGGGATAAACATGACAGCCAACAAGTAATGATCTACATTGGCTGTGGATTAAACATGACTGCCAAAAAATAGTGATTGACAGTGGTTCTGGATTAAACTTGACAGCCAAAGAGTAATGATCTATATTGGTTTTGGATTAAACATGACAGCCAACAAGTAATGATCTACAGTGGTTGTGGATTAAGCATGACAGCTAAAAAATAGTGATCGACAGTGGTTCTGGATTAAACTTGACAGACAATGAGTAATGATCTACAGTGGTTTTGGATTAAACATGACAGCCAACAAGAAATGATCAACAGTGGTTTTGGATTAAACTTGACAGTCAAAGAGTAATGATCTACAGTTTTTCTGGATTAAACTTGACAGTCCAAAAATAATAATCTACAGTGGTTCTGGATTAAACTTGACAGCCAACGAGTAATGATCTACAGAGGTTTTGGATTAAACATGACAGCCAACAACTAATGATCTACAGTGGTTCTGAATTAAACTTGACAGCCAAAAAATAATGATCTACAGTGGTAACCCATTGTGGATTAAACTTGAAAGCCAAAAGATAATGATCTACAGTGGTTCTGGATTAAACTTGACAGCCAAAAAATAATGATCTACAGTGGTTGTGGATTAAACTTGACAGCAAAAAATAATGATCTACAGTGGTTCTGGATTAAACTTGACAGCCAAAAAATAATGATCTACAGTGGTTCTGGATTAAACTTGACAGCCAAAAAATAATGATCTACAGTGGTTCTGGATTAAACTTGACAGCCAAAAAATAATGATCTACAGTGGTTCTGGATTAAACTTGAATCTAGAATTGATTTTCATTTTATGAAAAGTAATGAGAAAATAACACTAACAGCAACAGCATTTCTACTCTTAACCAGACCACTTCACATATAATGGAGTGGCAAAGGAAATCCTTTAGGTGGAGTTTCTCTATCCCATAACAACATATATGATAGATTATTTTTATCTCATTTTTCACTAGGAAAAAGTGTTGGAAAAGGATTGGTTTATCATCTGTGTAGTTTTTCCCAATTTCATTTTACATCATTAGAAAGTTATTTTTTATTTTAAAAGATGTAGATTACTTATCATTTAGTATGGACTGAAAGAAACACCATGCATCGATGGTAAAAATGTGTTTATGTTGGTACTTATTGCTACTTTAGGAAGCCAAAAATGATTGCTGTGATGTATATTATGTCAATGCAGATCACTGAAGAATGCTCGTGACCGTGTCAAGAATGGTCTAATGAAACTGCTGGAGACCAATGAGTTGGTTGACAAAATGAAAAAGGAACTTATAGCGTTGGAACCAGAGCTTAAGAAGAGGTCAGAGGACACAAATGCCCTCATGGAGCGATTAGTGGTGGATCAAGAACAAGCAGATAAAGTGAGTAATGGTGTTGTTGTGAGAAAATATATCCACAAAATACTGACTACAATAACATTTTTTTTGCAGATTGTAAAAAGACATTAAAGTAGTCAACTTTACAGGGGATATTATGAAGTATTTATTTAACCTCATGAAATATTTAATTAATGAAGAATTTATTTAACCTCATGAAATATTTAATTAATGAAGAATTTATTTAACCTCATGAAGTATTTAATTAATGAAGTATTTATTTAACCTCATGAAGTATTTAATTAATGAAGAATTTATTTAACCTCATGAAATATTTAATTCATGAAGAATTTATTTAACCTCATGAAATATTTAATTAATGAAGAATTTAATTAACCTCATGAAATATTTAATTAATGAAGAATTTATTTAACCTCATGAAATATTTAATTAAAGAAGAATTTATTTAACCTCCTGAAATATTTAATTAATGAAGAATTTATTTAACCTCCTGAAATATTTAATTAATGAAGAATTTATTTAACCTCCTGAAATATTTAATTAATGAAGAATTTATTTAACCTCCTGAAGTATTTAATTAATGAAGAATTTATTTAACCTCCTGAAGTATTTAATTAATGAAGAATTTAATTAACCTCCTGAAGTATTTAATTAATGAAGAATTTAATTAACCTCATGAAATATTTAATTAATGAAGAATTTAATTAACCTCCTGAAGTATTTAATTAATGAAGAATTGAATTAACCTCCTGAAGTATTTAATTAATGAAGAATTGAATTAACCTCCTGAAGTATTTAATTAATGAAGAATTTAATTAACCTCCTGAAGTATTTAATTAATGAAGAATTTAATTAACCTCCTGAAGAATTTAATTAATGAAGAATTTAATTAACCTACTGAAGTATTTAATTAATGAAGAATTTAATTAACCTCCTGAAGTATTTAATTAATGAAGAATTTAATTAACCTCCTGAAGTATTTATTTAATGAAGAATTTAATTAACCTCCTGAAGTATTTAATTAATGAAGAATTTAATTAACCTCCTGAAGTATTTAATTAATGAAGAATTTAATTAACCTCCTGAAGTATTTAATTAATGAAGAATTTAATTAACCTCCTGAAGAATTTAATTAATGAAGAATTTAATTAACCTCCTGAAGTAATTAATTAATGAAGAATTTAATTAACCTCCTGAAGTATTTAATTAATGAAGAATTTAATTAACCTCCTGAAGTATTTAATTAATGAAGAATTTAATTAACCTCCTGAAGTATTTAATTAACCTCCTGAAGAATTTAATTAACCTCCTGAAGTACTTAATTAATGTCATCAAGTATTTAATTAATCTCATCAAGTATTTAATTAGCCTCATGAAGTATTTAATTAGCCTCGTGAAGCATTTAATTAACCTCATGAAGTAATTAACTAGCCTCATAAAAATTGGGTAAATTCTTTAGCGTCAAAATAACTGACAGCTCTCAGTGGTTTTGTAAAAACAAGGCAACATTCTGTTCATCAAGCTAGATGAAGGCAAATAATTAAATGTTCTTTTTAAAAACGTGTTTATTTATCTTAAGTTTGAATTAAACTTCATGTAAAAGAATCCACTGAATAAATATATCCACATTATTTGTAAAAAAATGGCCTCTTTACATATCAATAAAATACTGTATTACTTTAACAAGAGTTGTGATTTCTGATTGGTTCAACATGTCACATGGACTAAAAGTATTTAATATACATTGTATTGGTTTTCTCACAGTGATTTCAGCTCCAAAAACAATATATTATGCTTACAGTGAGTATATATTTGGATTACAGTATGAAATAACAAAACAATCACAGACTTTTAGTTTGCTTAATACATTTATTCAGCTGTGAAAAACAGATATCTGGATATTTTTCCCCACTTTGTGTCAAGCAATATATCTGGATATTTGTCCTCACTTTGCATCAAGCAATATCATATTTCACAGCTCAATAAAGCAACATATTGAACTCCACAAAAACTGATAATTATAGAATATTTACCTATATGGAATAAAAACCCACTTGCTAACAACATAGGCTTTGATCTACCATTCTTTATTGAGCAAGCAGATTAGGGTCTGTGTTGTTTACTGTTCATTATATCTAGGGTGTCAGGATAGATTGTGGTCTGTTGGCATGGAGGCAGATACAGTACTTTCTCATAGTTGGTCATTATAAAGATGTTTATATATTTAGGTGAGAAAAGTAGTTATGGAGGATGAAGCAATGGCCAAGTCCAAAGCTGAGGAGACCCAGGCAATTGCTGCTGATGCACAGAGAGACCTTGATGAGGCATTGCCTGCCCTTGAAGCCGCTGTCAAGGTATGAATGCGTTGTATATGCTCCATTACTTTTATTACAACAGCATTCTGTTTTTAAAATCAAATAATGAATTATATAAATAGCCAATAACATTATAGATATAGGATATTCACAGGTTAGATGTCGTATATGTTATAAACAGTTTTAGTGTGATTTTCTGCCTTAACATAGCTAAATATGTAATGCATTAGTCTAAGAAAGAATGATATTTAAATATGAAATTTGCTTGATAGAAACCCACTGAATTATGAAATAACAATAGCAATAATAATCATAATAATAATGATAATAATTCATCAATAAATGAGGGTAACTCATTACCAAGTAATCTCCCTTGCAACCCTATATGCCATGTATAAATGCTATGTATAATTCAAATATGATGCACAAGTCCTTATAACTGACGTGCATTTTTATAGAAATAATAATGTTTAAATATTATGACATTTTTCTGTGATCATCTCTTAAAAGTTTATAGTGGATATGCATAATTGTTGGAACTTTAATTATTATATCTCAGAAGACGATGATAAATATTTAAGACCCACTAGTAAAATATTTTGTCAGGAAGCTGTCCACTTTAAAGATGGCTTCCTGAAAAAGACAAAAAGCTTTTAAATAAGGCAAAATATATTACAGTGTGCTCTGCCCAACCAATCCAAGTATTGATTGTGTATTGAAAAATACAGACGCCAAACACCTAGCAACAAAGAATATTAGATGGGAACTTTAACTGCTTGTAATGCTTCTTATTTCCTCACAATAATACTTTGTGAATATTACAGGCTTTGGATTCCCTGGACAAAAATGATATTGCTGAGATCCGTGTATTTACTAAGCCCCCAGAGCTGGTACAGACTGTGATGGAAGCAGTATGCATCCTCATGAACCAGAAGTGAGTATTGCATGATGTGTATTTTACAGAAATTGCTCAAGCAAAATACTCAGTCAAATGCATGCATTATAGACCCAGATAATGGTATTATAGACCCAGATAATGGCATTATTGACCCAGATATTGGCATTATAGACCCAGATAATGGCATTATAGACCCAGATAATGGCATTATTGACCCAGATAATGGCATTATAGACCCAGATAATGGCATTAATGACCCAGATAATGGCATTATAGACCCAGATATTGGCATTATAGATCCAGATAATGGCATTATAGACCCAGATAATGGCATTATAGACCCAGATATTGGCATTATAGATCCAGATAATGGCATTATAGACCCAGATAATGGCATTAATGACCCAGATAATGGCATTATAGATCCAGATAATGGCATTATAGACCCAGATAATGGCATTATTGACCCAGGTAGTGCCATTATAGACCCAGATAATGGCATTATAGACCCAGATAATGGCATTATAGATCCAGATAATGGCATTATAGACCCAGATAATGGCATTATTGACCCAGATAATGGCATTATAGATCCAGATAATGGCATTATAGACCCAGATAATGGCATTATTGACCCAGGTAATGCCATTATAGACCCAGATAATGGCATTATAGACCCAGATAATGGCATTATAGATCCAGATAATGGCATTATAGACCCAGATAATGGCATTATTGACCCAGGTAATGCCATTATAGACCCAGATAATGGCATTAATGACCCAGATAATGGCATTATAGACCCAGATAATGGCATTATAGATCCAGGTAATGGCATTATAGACCCAGATAATGGCATTATAGACCCAGATAATGGCATTATAGATCCAGGTAATGGCATTATAGACCCAGATAATGGCATTATAGACCCAGATAATGGCATTATAGATCCAGGTAATGGCATTATAGACCCAGATAATGGCATTATAGACCCAGGTAATGGCATTATAGATCCAGGTAATGGCATTATAGACCCAGATAATGGCATTATTGACCCAGATAATGGCATTATTGACCCAGGTAATGGCAGATCATGATCTAAGCTGTTTGTTCAACTTATAATTTCAATTGAATGACATTCACTCTGACCTGCTGGCATATTATTTCACTTGATAATTACACAAAGTGTCATCACATTTTTGTAAAATTGATTAGAAATATTGTAACATCTATCTGTCCATCCATACATCATCCATCCATCTCTCTTTTGATTATATTATAGCTATTTCACAAGTCCAAATAGAAAAACTATGAAATTGGTCAAAGCTACATCTTGTGATTAAAAGGGGATCTTACATTATTTCTAATATAAATAGTAGATTTTACATTGTTGCTAATTTCAATAGTAGATCTTACATCATTGCTTATTTCAATAGATATCTTACATTATTTCTAATTTCAATAGTAGATTTTACATTGTTGCTAATTTCAAAAGTAGATCTTACATTGTTGCTAACTCCAATAGGAGATTTTACATTGTTGCTAATTTCAATAGTAGATCTTACATTGTTGCTAACTCCAATAGGAGATTTTACATTGTTGCTAATTTCAAAAGTAGATCTTACATTGTTGCTAACTCCAATAGGAGATTTTACATTGTTACTAATTCCAATAGGAGATCTTACATTGTTGCTAATGTAGAGAATCTTTCTAGATGGATCAAAAATATGATTTTCTTTCTCCTAACCTACAGGATTACCGAAATAAAGTTTCTACTGATCGTGCCTAATTTTATTGATCCACCTAAAATCAAACAGAAGCCAGTTCAGTTTCCAGTTTAATATTTATTATTTATTATCATAAATTGATGATAAACACAAGTGTATTTCACCAGCAAGACTCAAGAATTAAGTACCCCATGACTTCACATTTCTCCAAATAGTACAGAGAATGCACAATATCATAGCCTCTCCTGGGTCATACTTCATCAATTTGTTTTCCCAGCATTACTGGTACTTCCTTAGTCTGTGGATTGTATTTAGTCTCTTTGGGTTGCATTTAGTCTCTTTGGATTATATTTATAATTGCGGTCTCTCTTGTCATCAGTAATTTCTGTCATTTTGATGGCAGCTGTGCACCTTGCAAAAACTTCCACATGTTTACAATTGTCACCACACAATCCATTGAATGTTTGTCAACAACCATATAATATCAAAGCACATTGTTGGTCAGTACTAGATGAAGACACCTTACCTTGTGTAATATCATCCTCAATGAAATCAGTGCTTGGGTAACGGTATACCAGGCTAGTTCCACATGCATGAAGGCAGTTTTGGTAACCATCACACTAAGTTACTTGATGAGTGATTTGAAATCTGTTTATTTGCATTTATTTTACCTCATCAGGTGTAGGATATTGGTAGGTACTCAGTCAACACAGTAAACACATCAGTTAACTATTAATGGGTACTCTGACTCATTGTGACATCCTAACTGTCCTGACTGTGAAAAGCGGTAATTTTCACTGTGCCAACAGATTAGTGATGGCTGGGTTTTAGTGATTTGTCTGCAGAATCACTAACAGAGAGATAGCAGAATATTGTTAATTTTGAACCATGTTACATGATTGCTAATTTCAACAGAGGATCTGGTATTATTGCTAATTTCAATGGAAGGTCTTACATTATTGCTAATTTTAATAGAAGGTCTTATATTACTGCTAATTTTCAAAAGAAATTCTTACATTATTGGTTATTTCAATAGAAAGTATTACATTATTGCTAATTTCAATAGAAGGTCTGACATTATCACTAATTTCAATAGAAGGTCTTACATTATTGCTAATTTCAATAGGTCTTACATTGTTGCTTATTTTGATAGAAGGTCTTACATTGTTGCTAATTTCAATAGAAGATCTGACATTATTGCTAATGTCAATAGAGAATCTGACATTGCTTATTTCAATAGAATGTCTTCCATTATTGCTAATTTTAATAGGTCTTATATTATTGCTACTTTTCAAAAGAAGGTCTTACATTATTGCTTATTTCAATAGAAAGTCTTACATTATTGCTAATTTCAATAGAAGGTCTTACATTATCAATAATTTCAATAGAAGGTCTGACATTATTGCTAATTTCAATAGGTCTTACATTATTGCTAATTTTAATAGAGGATCTGACATTATTGCTATTTTCAGTAGAAGATCTGACATTATTGATAATATTCAATAGAAGGTCATACATTATTGCTAATACTCAATAGAAGGTCTTACAGTATTAATATAGGAGTCAAATAATAAATTTTGTGAATCACTTGAGTGAATAAAAGATTGAAATAATTAAACAAAAGTTTTGAAAAGTTTCCGTTGAAATGATTGGATTTGCTTTTGGGCTTTATGGCATAGCAACACATGAAGGTTATTTAGTACTGAGGAAATAGGAGTAAAGCATTTTGCCAAGGACACACAATGGCAGCTGACCTGGGTTCATTGGATGGTAGGATTTGGACCTGCACCTTTGGGTCAAGCATGCTAACTACTGACCCTACTGCTACTCCTTTCATTTAAAATGAACACATATGTAAAACTCTGTTAATCACTGACAAATTATACTTTTTAATTAAGCCCATAAAAAATATTGATTACATACATGTGATAGAATGAGTGTGAAGAACATTTGGATGATTTGGACGTGTATGTCATTGCCTGATAATACATTGATGTCATTTGTGACATGAAGTGCTATTAAATGTGTGCAATATGGGACAATATGACATGGGTTTAATAAACTTCTATAGTCATGAATAAATATGGATAAAGCAATAATTAAATTATTTCTTCTTTTGTTTGTTTTAGAACTGACTGGGCTGCAGCAAAAATAATGCTGGGAGATAATAACTTTCTGAAAAAGCTAATTGAGTATGATAAAGACAATATTTCAGACAAAACTTTGAAAACCCTGAAAAAATACATAGAGAACCCAAAATTTGTCCCTGAAGCTGTGGAGAAAGTTTCAAAGGTATACAATATTACTTTTCTCTTGCTTTCTCTCTCTGACTTAATTGCATTGTCAGGTCTTAAAAGTATGATTATATGGAGGTACTGAGAAATTGTTTTGGATCATACTTCTGAAAGAATTGATGTAATTGTTGAAAGCAAGTCACAGCCTCACTGTGGCATTATGTTTCTTTCAAAATAAGAACTTTGCCAAATATTTTAGAAATTACAGCTATAGAATTTAAACTTCTTCAGAAAGTTAACATGAAAGGAACATGTTATAAGTGGTTGTGGAAGTTTTGAATACTTTTACTTATGTAGTATGCTCACTTGTAAGTTGAGTCCAATTGCCAACTGCACAGACCCTGATCTGCTATCACATAATGTGCTTGCAGATCTGGATGTGTGCAGTTTTCTAGGAGTAATCAGTAGAACAAACAACATAGACCCTGATCTGCTGTCGCATAATGTGATGGCAAATCAGGGTCTATGTTGTTTGCAGTTAGACTCAACTTACATATGAGTGTGGTGCCATCTCACCTCTATCTGCATTTGTTCGAGTCTCAGGCTTGGCCAATGTGGGTACATGAGAAAGCTTGCCAGTAGCTTCTTGTGAGTCGGTGGTCCTTTCCAAGGTTTTCCTGGGTTCTTCCTCCACCATTCATGCTGGCCACCATGTATAGTCTATCTTGTGCTGAAAAATGGCATTAAACCCTATAACAACGGCAACAACAACAGCATATGAGCATATACGGTATAGCTGGAATATTGTTCTATGAATTCATTAAAGTAGATTCAAAGATGGCAGAGTAGAATGGAAAAGGAAATCCAGACAAAATGTTTTCATATTTTAGTATATTTATATCCACACTTATCTAACATATTCTAATTTGGTCATGTATATTTATCTTTGCCATCAGCTTGTCTATGTGTCCATCTATTTGTCCATGAGTCCATCTGTATGTTCATGTGTCCATCTGTCTGTCCATGTGTCAGTCTATCTGTCTATGTGCCTGTCTTTCCATCTGTCTGTTCATGTGCCAATCTGCCTATGTGCTCCTCTGTCTGACCATCTGTCTGTCCATGTATCCATCTG
The DNA here is from genome assembly GCA_028554795.2 of Sinohyriopsis cumingii. NCBI lineage: Eukaryota > Metazoa > Mollusca > Bivalvia > Unionida > Unionidae > Sinohyriopsis > Sinohyriopsis cumingii. The sequence goes on along the minus strand of CM068831.1, from coordinate 10,440,871 downwards.
TCTATTTGTCCATTTGTCTCTCCATCTGTATGTCCATGTGCCCATCAGTCTGTCCATATGTCCATCTGTCTGTCTGCCCACATATCCATCTGTATGTCCATCTGTCTGTCCATGTCTCCATCTTTGTCTGTCCATGTCTCCAACTGTCTGTCCATGTGTCCCTCTGTATATCCATATGTTCATCTGTCTTTCCATGTGTCCATGCGTCAGCCATCCAATACATTCATCTCATTGCCTATGAACCATCTACAGTAACGTATGGTGACTAACTTGGGTACGATATCTCACAAGGATGTGTCAAGGTCAAGGTAACTTTTATATCAGGATGCTCCTTTGGAGACAAGAGGGTATCATAGGATGATGACAACAGTTGATATGATGTTTCATGAGAATCCATAATGCATTCCAGGGGTTTAGGAATGAGGTGGGTGAGCCTTGCAAAAAATCAGTGTGCTAGGGTCACACTACCAGGCGAAGTAGGCAACTAAGTCACCTAAAAAAAATGAAAACTTCACTTTTTTGTATTAGGAAAGCAAAGTTGACTTTGCCTTGTGATTTTTTTTAGCTGTACATTGAGTGACCATAGCTTTTGAGGTGCTCCCTCATCTTGGAGTGGGTTGGTGGTTCTTTCCGGTGTTTTCCCAGGTTCTTCCTCCACCATTAATACTGGCCTCCATGTATAGCCTATCATGTGCTGAAAAATGGCATTAAACCATACAACAACAACAACATCCATCATCTTAGCCCATTATTTCTGGTGTTTTGCTGAAGCTCAAGGCAAAATGTAGGCATCAAGCCATCCAATAGCTGGTTTTAATTTCAGTTGTGCCAACAAAAATACTCTTTGCACATTCACAGGCATGTATTTTGATAGCTAATTGAATATTAACCCTTTCAGGCTAAGTTATAAAAGAGATACGCTAATATGTCTCTGGTTACGTCAATTATCACTGGCCGATTTCTGCATGTTATCATTTGATGATAAAACAAACGTACAGATTTGTGTTTCAAAACATAAACAATTGTTTTTAAATAACAATTTGTTTTTTTAAGAATAGACTCAATGACCTGAAGATTTAACAGCCATATGTGCATTATTTTTTCTTCATAAAACCAGTTTGACATGATAAGTGAACCTGTCAGGGAGAAATAATGGTGGACATTGCTATGTCTGGGAAGTGCCACTCTGTTAGATTGTGTGTTTTTGTGAACATTTGGGATAAATATATTAAGGACAATATTCAGTTCATAGAAAGCAAAGTCTAAATATTATGTTATTAAAGATTTAGCATAAAAATAGAATTATATAGGTCCTATGTTGTGGAAATTGAGAGGCACTGTAAGATGAAAGTTCTTTTTACTAATTTTTGTGAAAATATTGGGGAAAAAAGCAGCAAAGCAAATACTATTTAACCAATACCTGTGGTTACTACATGTGCTTAGACAATTAATAAAAACCATACATTGGTAATCCTGTCAATGGACTGTTGTAGCGAAACTAGAATGTGAGTGGTTGCATTAAGAAAGCCCATCTTTCTAAAGATAGATGCACTAACATTTGGCTGTTTCAGTTTGTTTGGAAAGAAGGTTTTAGTTCATTCATATGCCGACTTTAATCCTTTGATGTGTTATCTTTGAATAGTTACAATAATGTTTTATCGGCATCAAAAAAATTGAGATTAACTATATGGTATGAAGACATGTCCATTGCTGTCATGTATATGTTACAGATGTTGTTTCAGACAAGTTTACAAATTTTTTTCAACTGCCATTTTATAGCAAACTTTCTTAAAAAAAAAATAATTCTAGTTTATGGGTAGTTGATTGATCATTTTTACTAACATGCAATTCCAATACTATAATCTAGTTACTCCTATAATTTGAAACTCACTACAGTGTATGACTTCTACAGTGATCTAATATTGTGTAAAATTCACTACAGTGTGTAGCTTCTACAGTGATCTTATGTAAAATTCACTACAGTGTATAGCTTCAACAGTGATCTTATATAAAATTCACTACAGTGTGTAGCTTCTACAGTGATCTTATCATGTAAATTCACTATAGTGTATAGCTTCAACAGTGATCTTATATAAAATTCACTACAGTGTGTAGCTTCTACAGTGATCTTATGTAAAATTCACTACAGTGTATAGCTTCTACAGTGATCTTATATAAAATTCACTACAGTGTGTAGCTTCTACAGTGATCTTATCATGTAAAATTCACTGCTGTACAATGTATAGCTTTTACAGTGATCTTATGTAAAATTCACTACAGTGTATAGCTTTTACAGTGATCTTATCATGTAAAATTCACTACAGTGTATAGCTTTTAGTGATCTTATGTAAAATTTACTACAATGTATAGCTTCTACAGTGATTTTATCATGTAAAATTCACTACAGTGTATAGCTTCTACAGTGATCTTATCATGTAAAATTCACTACAATGTATCGCTTCTACAGCGATCTTATCATGTAAAATTCACTACAGTATAGCTTTTACAGTGATCTTATGTAAAATTCACTACAATGTATAGCTTCTACAGTGATCTTATCATGTAAAATTCACTACAATGTATAGGTTTTACAGTGATCTTATGTAAAATTCACTACAGTGTATAGCTTTTACAGTGATCTTATGTAAAATTCACTACAATTTATAGCTTCTACAGTGATCTTATCATTTAAAATTCACTACAATTTATAGCTTCTACAGTGATCTTATCATGTAAATTTCACTACAGTGTGTAGCTTCTAGTGTTCATATCATGTAAAATTCACTACAATGTATAGCTTCTACAATGATCTTACCATGTAAAATTCACTACAATGTATAGCTTCTACAGTGCTCTTAATTCAAATTGACAAAATACTCTTCATATGAATATGATAATTTTTACATGCTTACAGTATGTGCTAATATTATACATACAAAGTTTATACTTGAAAATAAAATATTGCAGATATGTATACTGAGAAATAGAGGGCATAATTCAAATAAGAGAATGAAAATACACACATACATGCACTTTATATATATATATATATATATATATATATATATATATATATATATATATATATATATATACTCACCTCTCTCCATTCTTTTCAAAAGGAGAAGTCACTTCTCACTAGCTTGATCCCTGAGTGTGAAATAATTGTGGTGTATTCCAGCCCTTGTTGCCCATGAAATAATATTCTATGATTTTTTTTTACAGGCCTGTAAGTCCATGTGTATGTGGGTGCGGGCCATGGATCTTTACGCTCAGGTGTACAAAACTGTTGAGCCAAAGAGACAGAGGTACAGTAATGATCTCCATCCTTTGAACACCCTCTGTATATGAGTATCACTATGTTCAGTAGTTTCTGCTTGCCTTATATACTGGTGTGACTGTTTACAATAGTTTCTGCATGCCTTATATACTGGTGTGACTGTTTACAGTCTCTCGGCTTGCCTATCAATTGGTATGACTATTTACAATAGTTTTTGCTATATACTGGTATGACTGTTCTGAGTGGTGTTTGCTTGACTATATACTGGTATGACTGTTTAGAGTAATCTTTGCTTGCCTATTTACTGGTATGACTGTTTACAGTGATTTTACTTGCCTATGTACTGGTATGACTGTTTAAATTTGGTCTCTACTTACCTATATACAGTGTGACCCTGCTATAGCTCGCTCCGCTGTAACATGAATTCAGATATAATGCCGTCATGGTGTGGCTCCCAAAATTTCATATACATGTATTTTTCTTGTACACAAAAAAAAATCTTTCTTAAAAGTACAAAAAAACTTAAAATCTTTATTATCATTTTGGGGAAGAGATTGCGTATGATTAAGACAAGATGATCGTGGTGTGGCTCCTGAAACTTTGTATGTATTTTTCTCGTATACGAAAAAGTAGTTTTGTCTTCTTAAAGTACATAAAATAACACATAAAAAGTTTATTCTGGGATCGCATAGGTCTTCACCAATGTCGCAAATTTGGATTGTTTTTCCTTATTAGTGGCAAAACATACCTTGTGGCGATTTTTTTTTTGTTGCCAACTTTGTTGGCTGTTTAAACTTTTATATACAACCATAGGTTTGGAGTGCAGAAATTCAGAGGCCACATGAAAGGAAGCCACAAACTGGATATAAAATTCACTGAGATTTATCTACTGTTACATAAACAAATTCTCCATATTGACAAACCATCTAAACAGTGCATTGTTATATCATAATCTGTTATCTTGACATATAGCATCAGTACTGTATGTTGTGAAATCTCCGCTTTTTTTGTTGTTGACATTTCTGATAACAGAAATCAACCAGACGAGATATTATCTCATAATCTATCTTTAATTGGATTTTCAGCCGCTCACTAGTAATTAATATATTTACAAAGACTGATATTTGTATGTGGATGGTAAGTAAAATTCCTCTTCTTTTCATTCAGAATTAAATTCTTCAGAACACTCACATTTTCTGTAATAACCCCTGTCATCAAACCTGATCACCTGCGTCTCTATCGTCCGTTGAATCTTTGTTAATTTTCAGACACATGCGTGGAAGGCAGCATCATGCTGCTAGCACAAATGTAAAAAAACAAATAATAAATAAATAAAAACTACATCTTACTTATTGGTTTATTCAAAAGGCATGGAAGGACAGTAACTAGAACAGTCCAAACAACGGCCAATTCCTTTTTAAAAATGTACCCAGATAAAATAGTTTGCTGAAATTTCAAAGGAAACAGATTACCTTTGAAGCACTGATTGCTATGAAAACATACTCAGCAAATGGAGAAAAAAAATTGGTCTCAATCATGCAATACAATTATTTGATGTTGCTGCCGCAATAAGAAATGGGCATTTGTTTGGTTCTCCAAAGCTGCCCTTTAGCAGTGACTTCAATAATGCATGCACCCTTCATCAAAGAAAGCCAACTACAATCTTTCAATAAAAACAAAGAACTTTTCATCAAAGGAAGTCAGTACCAAACTTAAATGAAAGTGATGGAATCTGATGGATTTTTGCATTTTCCAACGTGACTGGAAGACGTTAATTGTGCCGTGAAAGTTTTCTTTCTGTAAGGAAAATATTTATGCTTTAAAACGCTACCAACGGTGGCTTAAAACGCAAACTAACTTTTACCGACTTGGGACATACTGAAAAGTACATGTGCTTCGTCATTCGTTACGTGATTGTGCTATATTTTTCCACTGAATTCAGACCAATATGACCTGTGACAAAATTATTGAATATTTTAAAGCTGGGTGTGTGCATATTTTCGATGGAATCACTTGTATTGTGGATTCAATGTATATGATGAGGTTCACGGGTGAGTTCATGGTGTTGATAATATTCATGTTATACATTAGACATGTATATATAAACAGCATTTGCGTATATGTACCAATTCGTGGTTCACTGAATAAAGTAAACTATTATATATGTCTTCTCTGTTTTCACTACATGTGTATTTCTCATTTAATTTGCATCAATTTAACGCGGTCGGGTTCTATGGCTCCCAACTACCGTGTTATAGCAGGGTCACACTGTACTGGTATGACTGTTTACAGTCCCTCTTCTTGTCTATATACGGGATTCGGCCAATGTGGGTATGTGGGTATCAATTTAACGCGGTCGGGTTCTATGGCTCCCAACTACCGTGTTATAGCAGGGTCACACTGTACTGGTATGACTGTTTACAGTCCCTCTTCTTGTCTATATACGGGATTCAGCCAATGTGGGTATGTGAGAAAGCTTGTCAGTAGCTTCTCGTGGGTCGGTGGTTCTTCCCGGGTTCTTCCTCCACCATTAATACTGGCTGCCATGCATAGCCTATCGTGTGCTGAAAAATGGCATTAAACCCCACAACAACAACAACAACAACATGCCTATATATGTGTTTGACTGTTTACAGTCCCTCTTCTTGCCTATATACTGGTGTGACTGTTTACAGTCCCTCTTCTTGCCTATATACGTGTTTGACTGTTTACAGTCCCTCTTCTTGCCTATATACTGGTATGACTGTTTTCAGTCCCTCTGTTTGCCTATATACTTGTTTGACTGTTTACAGTCCCTCTTCTTGCCTATATACATTTAGGACTGTTTACGGACCCTCTTCTTGCCTATATACTTGTTTGACTGTTTATGGTCCCTCTTCTTGCCTATATACTGGTATGACTGTTCAATGTCCCTCTTCTTGCCTACATACTTGTTTGACTGTTTACAGTCCCGCTTCTTAACTATATACTGGTAGGACTGTTGACGGTCCCTCTTCTTGCCTATATTCTGGTATGACCGCTCAATGTCCCTCTTCTTGCCTACATACTTGTTTGACTGTTTACAGTCCCGCTTCATAACTATATACTGGTAGGACTATTTATGGTCCCTCTTCTTGCCTATATACTGGTAGGACTGTTTACTGTCCCTCTTCTTGTCTATATACTGGTATGACTGCTTAATGTCCCTCTTCTTGCCTACATGTTTGACTGTTTACAGTCCCTCTTCTTAACTATATATTGGTAGGACTGTTTATGGTCCCTCTTCTTGCCTATATACTGGTATGACTGATTAATGTCCTCTTCTTGCCTACATACTTGTTTGACTGTTTACAGTCCCTCTTCTTGCCTATATACTGGCAGGACTGTTCACAGTCCCTCTTTTTGCCTATATACTGGTATGATGTGATTACAGTCCCTCTTCTTGCCTATATACTAGTATGACTGTTTACAGTCCCTCTTCTTGCCTATATACTGGTATGACTGATTACATTCCCTCTTCTTGCCTATATACTGGTATGACTGTTTACAGTCCCTGTTCTTGCCTATATACTAGTATGACTGTTTACAGTCCCTCTGCTTACCTATATACTGGTATGACTGATTACATTCCCTCTTCTTGCCTATATACTGGTATGACTGTTTACATTCCCTCTTCTTGCCTATATACTGGTATGACTGTTTACAGTCCCTCTTCTTGCCTATATACTAGTATGACTGTTGATGAGGGTTTATAATGTTTGCTTGAAATCACAGAATGGATAGAATAGAAACTAATTTCCTGGTGCATTATGCGTGACATTATGATGTTTGTAGCCAGGCAAAATGTTTTACACAAAAACATATGGTATTCTTTTCTGCACTTACAGATTGACTGCAGCTGAGGCAGAGCTTAGTACAGTTATGTCAGTATTGAAAGAGAAACAGCGAAAGCTGGCTGAGGTTGAGGCCAAGATTGCTGAACTCCAGAAACAATATGATGACAGTGTCTCTGAGAAACAGAAGCTGGAGAGGAACATTGCCACAACAGCAGCAAGATTAAAACGAGCCGCAAAGCTGACAACAGCTTTGGGTGATGAACAGATCCGATGGTCAGAAACTGTCGAGGTACAGTTTGGTTTTGTTTTTTATTTTTAAATCTCTCCAAGCCCCAATGTTACCAGTATGGCTAATAATTTAAGTCCAGACTTAGACCATTGTTTGGTCAAACTTAACCATTAAAGTGGACATTGAGGTATTTAAGCTTGTCATGAATGGTTGTGAAAGTAAATTTGATTAGTACACTGGGCCCTGGAACAAGCATTATGTCATAGTGCAACCTTGTATTCAGCAAGTAAGTTTTACAAATGCTTGTTTAAAATATCAGTTTTTGACTAGTAATTTTCAGAATCACAGACATGCTCTTTATATACAAAGCAGTTATCAAGCTGAAGAAAAGGAATTTTGTCTGATAGTTAGGAAATTTCATAAAATTTGTTGTTAAAACAAATATTGGCAATACTTGATCTAAAAGAAAAAACAGATCCAGCATGAAACATCAAACTGACATTTTGGCTTACAAAATGATAGTAACAAAAGTCTAAACCTAGTGAAAAAAATGCATTCCTCTAGGTACTTTGGACATCTAGTATGATCTTCTCATCACAGTTATAACAATTAAAACATTTTGTGTAAAAATATTTTTCTGCTGATAGTGCTAATATTTTATGTACAATAATATTTTGTAATTTTCACTGGATCACCTCCAGCTGAATGCTTTCAAACAGAAATATAATCAAGTTATTCATGCCTTTTATTCATGCCTTTTAGTCATGCCCTTTATTCATGCCTTTTAGTCATGCCTTTTATTCATGCCTTTTAGTCATGCCTTTTATTCATGCCTTTTAGTCATGCCTTTCATTCATGCCTTTTAGTCATGCCTTTTATTCATGCCTTTTAGTCATGCCTTTTATTCATGCCTTTTTGTCATGCCTTTGGTACTGTTTCAGAACTTCAACAGACAGATTGGAAATGTTATTGGTGATGTTTTTGTGTCAGCTGCTTGTGTGGCATATTTTGGTGCCTTTACAAGTACCTACAGACAGGAACTTATATCAAATTGGACCAGTCGTTGCCAGGAGCTTCAGATCCCAGTAACCCAGGGGATGACAATCGTCAATGTTCTTGCTGATCCATATGAGATTCGCCAGTGGAATTCAGATGGTCTACCAAGAGATCAGGTTTCCACTGAAAATGCTGTTTTGGTGACACGAGGTCGTCGCTGGCCTTTGATGATTGACCCACAAGAGCAGGCAAATCGTTGGATTAGAAATAAAGAGAACAAAAATGGACTGAAGGTCATCAAGCTCACAGATGCTAGTTTCTTGAGAACACTGGAGAATTGTATCCGTATTGGTATGCCAGTCCTGTGTGAGGATGTCGGAGAAAACTTAGACCCTGCCCTGGAACCCGTTCTTTTGAAACAAACTTTTATGTCAGTAAGTAACTGAAGTAATTTGTAATTATTTTTATTCACTTTCTTTTTGAAAGACAATTTATCCACAAACTTGTGAATAACCCATAGTTTGTAAAAAGAAGGGCAGAGGACTGTTGCTTTCCTTCTGTCCACTGTTCAGAATCTATTTAGTATTCTTGCATATTTTACTCACATGTCATTGAAAATGTTACACACATTGTACTTACGTATGTCATTGAAAATGTTACACACATTGTACTCACATGTCAGTGAAATGTTACACACATTGTACACACGTCAGTGAAATGTTACACACATTGTACTCACATGTCAGTGAAATGTTACACACATTGTACACACATGTCAGTGAAATGTTACATTGTACTCACATGTCAGTGAAATGTTGAAATGTTACATTGTACTCACATGTCATTGAAATGTTGCACACATTGTACTCACATGTCAGTGAAATGTTACATTGTACTCACATGTCAGTGAAATGTTACACACATTGTACTCACATGTCAGTGAAATGTTACACACATTGTACTCACATGTGTGTGAAATGTTACACACATTGTACACACGTCAGTGAAATGTTACACACATTATAGTCACATGTCAGTGAAATGTTACACACATTGTACACACATGTCAGTGAAATGTTACACACATTGTACACACATGTCAGTGAAATGTTACATTGTACTCACATGTCAGTGAAATGTTGAAATGTTGCATTGTACTCACATGTCAGTGAAATGTTACACACATTGTACACACATGTCAGTGAAATGTTACATTGTACTCACATGTCAGTGAAATGTTGAAATGTTGCATTGTACTCACATGTCAGTGAAATGTTGCACACATTGTACTCACATGTCAGTGAAATGTTACACACATTGTACCCACATGTCAGTGAAATGTTGAAATGTTACACACATTGCACTCACATGTCAGTGAAATGTTGAAATGTTACACACATTGTGATGATTATTAGATATTTACATTGTCCTACAGTGTACCAATTTTCATGCCGCTATGGATCTTTGTTTGACTAAGACTGTTGCATTTCAACTTAACTGCTTATAGAGTTGCTGCAATGTACCATATTCAGTGTAACAACCAGACTGTGTAATTAAAAAATGAATGGGTACATTTCATGAGGTTGAAACATGGTAATAAGCACACATGTATAATTTCATAAACAGTGTCCTTTCACATGTATCTACACACCTGAAAAATTAAGTCCTTTCGCTTGAAAGCACTCTTCTAGGGAGATTGGTTAATTCCTACTACCAAAATGGTCATGTCCATTAATGAAACATATACAACATCCATTTTAGACTGATTTAACTTATAAACATGCTTGATGGTTGTTCACTTCTTATAGAATGTGGAAGCTATTAGGTTGAATACTGTCACTTTTTATATTTTCATCAAAGCACACCAGCATTACATGTTAGATGTCTTTGTTTATGGCTTTCAAAAATATAAAATATGTCTGGGTATAAGATAGTTATCAGTTATTATCATACAAAGACTTTTTTGTTTCCTGTTTGTATTCTATTATCAAGCTTTGTAACATTATTCTTTTAGTCTGATTCGTATCACTTGTTATCTGTACTTTTACAAACTCTGTTCATGAAACCTTTTTTAACTTTGTAGGGTGGTCGTCTCTTAATACGTCTTGGTGACACAGATGTGGATTATGACAAAAACTTCAGATTTTTCATGACATCTAAGATGTCCAACCCTCACTACCTTCCTGAAATCTGTATCAAGGTGACCATCATCAATTTTACTGTTACCAAATCTGGACTGGAGGACCAGCTGCTTGGGTGAGATTAGAGACAGACACAGAGTTTAATTTTTGGTTTTGTGGGATTTCAGCTACATGTTGTCTGTCCATCTTCATAGCTTGTAATTGTAATAATGTTTAGCTCTTTATGGTCATGAGAGACAAGTTAAGTTGATGGCAAGGGACATAATTTTTACTGACTTTTCAAATACATAGGCATAAGATCCAACCATTTCTTCTTAGAATTCTTGCCATGAATACAAGTTCTTTCAGTAAGGGGTTACCTCCCTTTATTCAATATGACATCGGATACAATATTGCAACAGACTTATTCGGGTTGTACATGAAAATACAGGAGTGCAATAGTAATTAACTTTTTACATCTCTCTGTTCATTCACACTTATTGTAACCAGTATAGCTCTCTAACCTATGTACATAATTAGATGCCATTTTACCTATTACATATAGATGTTCCATTTAAAGATTTCATAAATTCTGGTTCAAATTTTGGTAGAGTTATTGCTCTTTTACTATAATATTGCATCTCCACTATAGGAGAGCCATGTAACCAACATAGTTATGGAACTATTCAATGTATTCTGATATGAAATGTTAGAAGTTCATTAATTACATTAGTGCTAGAAATGCATGATTTCATCTTGTATGTGCAAGGGTATGATTCTACTGTAGAAAGACATTTGTGATAGCCAGGTTTGAGATTAAGTTTTGGTATACAATGTGTAAAAACAGGTGTTTATTTTGTATCTACTTAGTTTTTATATGTTTACTATAATTTTTCATAGTAAATGAATTTGCGTGAAATTAGTTATTCCTAAAGTTTTATCTGGGATGCAGTTGTCATTACCTTATCTATGAAATATCTCAGGTTTTGTTTAGTATAACTAAAGGGTTGACAGCTATGAGTCTTAGGGATATACATGAATTGTAGATAAGGGGTTGGTTTGGCCTTAAAGGGGTTAATCATAGAAGAATTAGCTTTGTCTTGTCACTTGTTTACTGATTTGGTTTGTCCATTTATATTGATGAAGCCTTGAATTAGCTTCATTTCAGTTGTTTCAAATTGTCATTTAAAAGAGTTATGGCCCTTGATTGGCCATTGCCCAAACTTGACTTTTCCTCAGCATAAGTTTGCTGAAGAATATTGGATTATGAGCCCTGAACACCCATCTTGTCCAGACTTTGTTTTTCCAACAGTAGTTCTTTAGTTTAAAGTCTTGCCTAACAAATTATCGAGTGGAACCTTTGCAATGCTCCCTTCATTCCCAGCTCTATAGTATAGTAAATTTGTAAAAAAGTGATAGATACAATATTTTCTTTCAGAATATTTTATGAATGATGTTATTAAGTTTTGGATAAATTGCTGAAATATAAAGAAAGAGTCTTGTTGCAATGGCATGTTCTGCTCTTTATTGACCGTATGATGCTGAAGAAATGGGTGCTAAATGTCCTCTTGTCCAAGGACACTGAAGCAGCCGACCCTTGCTTGCCTGGGTGGGTATTGAACATGTAACCCTTGGATTATAAGTTTGATGCTCAACAACTGAGCTTATGTGGCTCCCTAAAGGCTTTAAACATTTATAATTAGGATTATTTACAGTCATTTTGAAATTCATTTATGAAGAAAAGGAAACTAAATCAAGAACATAAAAAAAAACAAAATCTCTCAGTTGATATTCATTCCTCTGATTTGGTCAAATTTAGTAAAACATGAACTTGCAAAGTCATCAGTTTTGTCAGTACTTTGAGTAGGTGTGTTCACTCAGCAATTGTAAAGACCACATTTACTGTATATGTTGGGACACTAAAGTTTACTCAGCAGATGTATGTAACATACAGTGGAACCACGCTACAACGCGATGATCGGGGTCCATAAAATCGGATCTCGTTAAAAGCGGGGTCGCGTTAATGCGGGGTTTTACAATATTTAACTTTTTTTCCGAGAACATATACGTGTATATATGTGCAATGATCAAAAGTCGGCTTATCATCAGATGAATATTAACTGGAATGCATTAATTAAGATATATTCAAAATAATCGATGGCTAATATATTTATAGGTTATTACTGTGCATTAAAAACATTTACTAATTTTTATTTGTTTGAACGATAATACAGATTGACCGATAATACCAGACTATCGCTATATCATGAAAAGTGTATCAACACCGTATGCTACCGTGCCGTCGTGGCATGCAGTTCATCCATAATGGATGTAATTTCATTGAAAATCGTACAGATTTAAAATATTCAATAATTTTATAATAGTCTGAATTCGTCGTGTAAAATATAGGATGAACAAAATATTGAAACCATTTACTTGCCGTCTGATATCGTACGGTCATTGCATGCAGCTATTCCCGGGTTTACATACGGTGTCTGTATTGGATATTATTTACTTTCAACTGTTTGTTGTTTGATCACACCGCCAAGCACAGCACACATGTTGGCGGCTTTCGTCCTTTGATGTTTATTAAATTGTGCGACTCTTGTATCAACCACAGCTTTGTCTGCTGCTTGGCTGTGATTGCAGTTAAATAAGAAGCCCATGTTGGCTATTGTTTGAGCAACGACTGTATACAGATTTCATGGAAGACAATCACAAAGACGATTTACTGGCTTTACTCATGGATCCGTAATAAGTAACACTTCCGATAATGTTTACTTCGGCTTAACAATTCAAAAACCTAATGAAACCAGTTTTCTCTTCTAGAGTAGAATATGGAGCTTCACCACAACCTGTTCAAATTGATAAATTTCAGAAGCCAAGCGTTGTACACACTATTTCTCGTACGTTATTCATACACGATCACTTCTCCAAAATCACTTAAAGAACCTGGATAAATTGTTAAGTTCCGATCGTTTATTATTAAAAGTCATACGCGAATTCTTCCACCAAATTATAATAAACGTTTTACACACTATTTCTCGTACGTTAAACAAATATTTTCACAGTCCGATAAAAATACACGTAAATGAATTTAAATTTCAGGAACCATGCCACGATCATATTATTTTAAAAGTCACAACTAATCTCATGCCCAAAATGAAGTTAATTTCTTGTTTTGTTTTTTTTACTTTTCTCCAAATTTTTTTTTTTCATGTGTGAATGAATATACGAAATTTCGGGAGCCATGCTACGACCGCGTTATATCCGAATTCGCGTTATGGCGGGGCGCGTTATAGCGGGGTTCCACTGTATTTACTGCATATATTATAGGTAACATGTTTACTGTATATGTAAGGATTCACCTTTTGGTCAATAGATTGCATGATTTTTTTAGTAATACCTACATCATTAGTTGTGTGTGTGAAAGTTTAGTTGGTAATTTCACATTTTCAAAATTTGGTGGACAAATTTTCTCACTTTATCTTTTTAGTTGCTAAGGTTTTGGGCAAGGACTGAAAACATTTTGTTACAGGATATACAGTCATTATGAGTAGTTTATTTGTCAAGTGACAAGTAGTTTCTGCATATGTACTCCTCTCTTGAATAGATGGTTTGATCACAATTGTACCAACCAGGTCACTGTGCTACATACAAAAAGACCAAGTCATTCATTATGGTGAATAATTGTCACAGGCATAGAATTCGACTTAATATAATTACTAAGTTAGATTAGATATTAAAGTTACTGAGCTTGATCCAAGTAGGGCAAGTAGGTTACAGTGACCTATCTATCAAGCTAAAGTGATTACATTTTTGCATTTGGCTCAGTTTCTCAGACAATGCTGTATGTATGGTCATGTTGGTGTATTGTATGTATGGTCATGTTGGTGTATTGTATGTATGGTCATGGAACATGGTTTGGTAAATATTTATCTGGTATAATGTCATTTTCCTATTTGCAGTGATGTGGTAAGTTTGGAGCGCCCTGAGCTGGAGGAACAGAGAAATCAGCTAATCGTCAGGATTAACACCGATAAAAATCAGCTGAAAGCTATTGAGGACAGAATTCTAAAGCTTCTCTTTGAATCAGAGGGGAACATCCTGGACAATGAAGAGCTAATAAACACCCTGAATGAATCAAAGGTAGTGTTTTACATCTGTGTATGTGTGTGTTGTCTTTTTAATGACAAAAGTCAAGCAAATTTATTCTGAATTTTTTTTTACAACTAAGTTCAGAAAGAGAATAAAACAAGCAAACAAATTAGAACACAACAAAAATAAGATATTGATAGGAAAGAGAACACAAAAAAGAGATTTATACGGGGAATTCCATAATACAAATAAATTTATAATTTGATTCTTATATGTTTGTGTATATATGTTTGTGTGCATTTGATTGAACTCAGAGCCTGATGATTTGCAATGAACTATGCTGGTCTGTATTTAGGAGGTAGAGAAAGTGAATTTCTGCCATTGATGCATACTGTATTTACCATATATATTGGGACAACGTATTTTTTGGGACACTATAAATTAATTTTAAAAGTGACTTTTTGTGTGCACTTTATGTTCTGGGACAGATTGTTTCTTCGAGTTGTAAGTTGTAGGACACCTTTTAAATCATTCGAAAATTACATGTTGGAAAATTAAAAAATATATCTGTGTACTTGAGATAAAACTCTTTAAACCACTGCAGCATTATCTCATCAACACAACCCTTCTCCTGCACACATACGATCCATTTTTTAGGTGCATGAATATTTTTTTTGCTTCTTCATACCATGAAAATTTTTCATTAGAGGCAGCACATCACCTGAAATAGAACCTACAAGGACTAAAGTCAGATTTTACTAATTCTCATACTTTCTATCCCATCTTATTCAGGAATGAGATTAAAGTACACTAGAATTTCATCCATGTTAATGATCATATTGTCGGTGAAACCATCTGCAATAAAAATAACCTTTGTCTTTGATGTCCTGTCAGTAAGTTCAGAGAATGAGTTTACTCCTCACTGCTTTGTAATAAATAAAAACCTTTGTCTTTGATTTCCTGTTAGTAAGTTCAAAGAATGAGTTTACTGCTCGCTGCCAGTTTTGTTTATTCACCACCTGGGTTTCTGTTGTTGTTGTGGGGTTTAACGCCATTTTTCAGCACAATAGGGCTATACATGGCGGCCAGTATTAATGGTGGAGGAAGAACCCGGAAAATCCCGGAAAGAACCACCGACCCACGAGAAGCTACTGGCAAGCTTTCTCACATGCCCACATTGGCTGAATCTTAGACTCGAACCGCCGCAGACATAGGTGAGATGGCAGTGATCCGTAACGAAGAGTGCTTTAGACCACTCGGCCACTCGGGGCCCCTCCCTGGGTTTCTGAGTGCTTGTCATCATTAGTTATAATTAATACAAACGAGCATTGATTTCTGCAGGTAAATAATATACACAACAATAACTTGCTATAATGATACTTTTGTAACCCGTGCTAGTGAAAAGATTGTCACTTGCACTCAAGTGAATGTGTTTTCAAATATTGATTTTTATTTGTGAGATACTGTCATATAGTTGACCTGGATATAATTGAATCTTGATTATTTTGCACCTAACACTGTATCATGTGTGAATGGCAGTTGTCTACAAGATATCGGTTGATTATTTCCCTCTCATTTGTGATTTTGTAAGATCCAATTTTCAGTCAGATAACATATTCAAACCATTGAGCACAACCAAATATGGTTTGTTTCTCAATGTTCTTGTCAATGAACAACGTGTCTTTTGTAATAGGACATAAGCAATACATGCTACAGTATGAAAGCCTACAAATTTCATGGATATATTTTATTCTTTAATGCTTGTGATGAAAAAAATGGAATAAATAATAACAATACAAGATTAGTTATTTCTTATTATTATCAAATGAGCATTTTGTTTATTTTTTTTATTGCAATGTGCACTTGGGGGTGCACAAATTCAATACAAATTTGTTTCGTTTCCTAAGCTTTGGGACATATGATCTGGGTGAAAAAAGTTTCACCATAAGTTCTGGGACAGGAAAAAAATAACTATTTTATCATGTCCCAATATATAAGGTAAATGTGGTAAGTTACATATGTTACATATACTGTCATGTGTGTTACATGCACTTTACATTATATGTATTTTATATACAGTATTTAATGCATTTTATCTATTTTTAAAGGTCACCTCAGGTGTGATCAAGCAAAGACTTGCTGAGGCAGAGACAACAGAAGAGAAAATCTCTTTGGCCCGCAGTAAATACATTCCTGTTGCAGCCCGGGGCTCAGTTATGTATTTTGTTGTGGCCGATATGGGAGAGGTAGACCCCATGTACCAGTTCTCTCTCAAATACTTTAAAGCTGTAAGTCATCTAGCTTTCTAAAATATTATTATCAAACTGAGTGAAAAGGTTTAATGGACTGTATTAAATAGAGCTTGTTAGATTGACTTAGTCTGTGCTGAATACAAGTACCTCATTAATACAAACCTCACCAGATAAAGAAAACATGTATTTTGCAATATTACATTGCTCTGTAGAGAAAGAGCTTTGGTTGGCTTAATATTTGGGACTCCCCTTCCTGGAATAATTTTCATTTCAAACGGGGGAATGAGCTTTAAGTATGTGCTTTATATTTGAAAATATTAAACTCTTTCACATATCTGCCATATTTCTAGTTTTTTTAGTCTCAGCTGGGTTTTTTATGTGGGGGGGTAATTGACATTTCATAATGAAATAATTGCAGTTGCAACAGTTGATAAATGAAGGAAAGATTTTCATTGGTCAGAACATAATCATGTGATCAAACCCAACTACATTTATTTCTGTATAAACTGTACAATGAACTACTTTATTCTAACTTCTGTAAATAGAGTCACTGCAAAAAAACTAATGTAAACACTGAACTGGAAGGCATACACACAGCATGCCTTTTAAAACGAAATAAAAATGGTGGGTTTATATTTTATTTAGAAAATTTAATAAATTGATTTGACAGAATCAAATAACACATCTTGGCTGTTTTTATGAATATAAAATAATTCTTTGTTTGACTAGATTTGAATAAGAAAAGCTGAGAAACTCCAAATCTGCCAACAACATTGGGGCTACAGGATACTTTCACTGCAGCTTGTTACAAATGAATTTGAAACTATAGGTATATGGATATAGGAATTGGGAGGAGGGGGGGTTCAAAAAACTAACATTATAACAATTGGATTCACAGTCCTACAATGTAAGACACCAATCTTGAAAGTTACAATGTTGGGGTGGGTGGGAGATCCACTACACCCTGATTGTAACTGTCAGCGTCAATAATTACGATGTGGGGATGGGTTGGAAATCCGCTACACCTGATTGTAACTGTCAGCGTCAATGTCTTGCACTGTTTGACTATTGGACCCACATCACTAGAACCATTTACTGATAGTCTTAATTTCATTTGTAAGTAGCCCCAGTAGGTAGCCTAAACTGTTAAATCAACTTTAAAATAGATTTAAAGATGCAAAAATTTGCTGCTCGGATGTATGGACAATAACGATTGGCCAAGTCACAACGAACTGATGATAGCATCAAATCCAAGAGTCATTCATATGTCAGACAAAACAACATACCCTTTACTTTGAATATTGATGTTGTTGTGGGGTTTAACGCCATTTTTCAGCACACGATAGGCTTTACATGGTGGCCAGTATTAATGGTGGAGGAAGAACCCGAGAAAACCCCGGAAAGAACCACCAACCCATGAGAAGCTACTGGCAAGCTTTCTCACATACCCACATTGGCTGAATCCTAGACTCGAACCGCCGCAGACAGAGGTGAGATGGCAGTGATCCGTAACGAAGAGCGCTTTAGACCACTCGGCCACTCGGAGCCCTTTGAATATTGAACTTCTACTCAGATCACATGCTGATTTAGATAAGAGCTTAAGACCATACTGTGGATTGTTCAGAACCTTAGGTCACCTACCACTGGTAGAACTTTCTGTTTGATATTGACGTAGCTATTATGTTGCATATGGAGAATCCTCTGTTCTATAAATAGCTAGGTAGTATATGCCTCAACAAGAATTTACATGCTTAAACAGGTTCTAAAATTGATAGGAAATAGCTTTAAAATATGTAACAGTAAAAGATAATAAAATTATAATGAATTGCAATTATAATTATTATTTAATGTTTTTTTCTGAATTTATCTTGGTATAAACTGTCTGTTGCTGACTCACACAGCTTATGTAACGCCCATCAGGCATTATTTGCTGTGATTTGGTAACTGACTGTTATACCACAACAAACTCATAAAAAAACCCATTAAACTCTTAATTAAAAGTTAGTATATAGTGTATATAGGTAATTATTCCTAATAAATTGTTTATTTTTCAAGGAATTTAAATGAAAAATATATATTATTTTCAATGAATGAGCTGAAACAGAAACCTACATGTTTATGTGGCAAAAGAAATCTCACAACAAGCTAACTATTATGTCATTTTTTCTATTTATGTCATTTTAATTTTAATAGTATTTTATTTTATTGTATGCAAAGAAAAAGACTCCAGTTACAGTGTAAATATTATTTCCATATTTGTGTCTGTCCATTTCCTGGTCATTGTTCCAGACTGTATTCTTTACCGTAAGTAGATATCCCTGCAGGTTTTTTTTATGGCTGTATATGTCAACAATAGCTCCTCTGCATTCTGCTGGGTATAATTTGCAATAATTTACCCATATGTTTGGAAATGCATCACTAAAGGTAAAAAAATCTCCAAAAACTGTTCAAAGATAAAAGTCGATAGTCTGTGGAAGGAGAAGTGCTGGAGCATAAGTCTCCCATATTTTTTTTATTACTTGCAATTCGGAGAAAGCGTGTCTAGGGGTTTCAAAATCCCAAGTATGTTTTTTCGGTGAAACACCATGACATGGTATGCATGCATTGTGCTATCAATTGGTTTCTAAATGGGGTTAAAGATCTGTCAATCTATCATATATATATATATATATATATATATATATATATATATATATATATATATATATATATATATATATATGTATGTATGTAGGTATGTATGTATGTATGTATGTATATATATATATATATATATATATATATATATATATATATATATAAACTTGACTAGATGGACAACTACTCATAATTTACAGATTTTTATAGTATAGTTTTTATGCTTCATGCTATATAAATCTTGATTAAAGAGCACATATTTAAATGGATTGATTTGATGGGTCTCATCGTTGTCTGCTAAAAAGAGGTTTAACTAGAATTTTATATTTTATATTTTCAAATAAAGAAGATTGTATGTAAAATTTAAAGGTAAAATTCCCCAGAATTTATGTCAGATTTTCAGCATTAATCAAACCGATTTCTTGCATTTGTCTTGTAAGATTTCAACAAGCACAGAAAGCCACTAGTAGATTTATAATATATAATTTCACTTCTTCACCAATTTATTAACTCTGCTTGTTCAGAATGTATACAATGGTCTCTTGATTTCAGCTTTTTAATGCTACCATTGAAACGAGTGAGAAGTCGGATGACCTGCAGAAACGGCTTCAGATTTGTTTGGATGAGACTACAATGGCAATCTACAATAATGTCGCCAGGTAAAAAAAAAACATGACCAATTTAGAGCCATTTTTTCCCCAGATATATGCATAATTTTAGCAACAATTTAAAAAAAAGCCATTTGTTTTAGCCAGTAAATTTTCTAACACACTAGTTTTTTTTACCTATTTCAGAATCTGAACAGAAAGTTACT
Source organism: Sinohyriopsis cumingii (assembly GCA_028554795.2). Classification (NCBI taxonomy): domain Eukaryota; kingdom Metazoa; phylum Mollusca; class Bivalvia; order Unionida; family Unionidae; genus Sinohyriopsis; species Sinohyriopsis cumingii. The sequence continues at coordinate 10,420,630 of CM068831.1, read as the reverse complement.
TCGCCTTAAGTTCATATCAAAATATGTTGCCATTGTTTTGCTTCTACATCATAACCTACAAAATGCAAATATTCACAACTTAAATTCAAGAAAAAGATAATTGAATTTTCTAAAATATTATATTTACAGAGGTCTGTTTGAGAAAGACAAGCTTGTATTCAGCTTCATGATGTGTGTGGAGATAATGAAACAAAATCATAAGATTGGCTTGGATGAGTGGAACTTCTTCCTTCGTGGTGCTGCTGGAATGGACAAAGAGCGGCCACCCAAACCGAATGTAAGCTGGATTGATCAGACCCTGTGGAATGCAGTGTGTGATATAAATGACACAGTTCCTGCCTTCAAAGGAATCCGAAATGATCTGATGAAAACACCATGTTGGGTTAAACTGGGAGAACAGGAGGTAACTAACTGGACAATACTATATGAATGCTTACTTTTTAAAATTTGAATGAAATACCAAATAGTTTAAGATTCTTTGGATCTCATGTGACACTTGTTGATGTTGTATAAACTAAAACTTGTTTAAAAATAGAATGAACTGATTTAAATACTTTTGGTCACCTGGCAAGAATGACACATTCCAGGTACCTTGCAAACATTAGTCGTCCTAATTTAAAATTTAGTAGCCATAGAGTGACCTAATTGAAAATTTAGTAGCCATATAGTGACCTGATTGAAAATTTAGTGGCATTTTAGCTTGCCAAGCTCTAATGATGTAGTTGTCTTAGATACTGAGAGGAGAAATCAATTCAGTGGTGGATTAATGGCACAGTGTGACAGCAAATGAATTTTATAGTTAAGGCAAATTAAAGAATATTCTAAAGAGGATAAGATTATTTTTAATAGTATACCTAACTCTATGACAAAGATATCAACAGTCACTATCTGCTTTAACCTCAGGCTACCCATTACAATTCACTATTTGGAGTTACCTAAACCATCTCTCTGCTACAATCTTACATTTGATTAACATATGGGGGAGGGGGCCCCAAGTGGCCGAGTGGTCTAAAGCGCTCTCCGTTACAGATCACTGCCATCTCACCTCTATCTGCGTGCATTCGAGTCTCCTATTTGGTCAATGTGGGTATGTGAGAAAGCTTGCCAGTAGCTTCTCGTGGGTTGGTGGTTCTTTCCAGGGTTTTCCTGGGTTCTTCCTCCACCATTAATACTGGCCTACATGTATAGCCTATCTTGTGCTGAAAAATGGCGTTAAACCATACAACAACTACAACTTATGGGGGAACTTGACTTTGACCTTCATTTTCTTCTGATAATAAATTGTATATGCATTTATGGTAGTTTGACTAACACTAATTTTACAACCAACTAGATTTTCCATGTTTGTTTCCATGTCCAAATTTTTCCAAGTCTGTACCTTTAGCAGATGTTGATAGCATAGGTCGTATATTAGACTGGTTACTTATAGGCTGTAAGCCAGAATAGGTGTAAGGATCATGAATTTATGTAGGAGCTAGCAGTCATACCATAGAAAAGAAATTTTTTGCTGTTAATTAGATTGCTTATGTACATTGCATTTAGTGTGAAACATGGTAATACTTGTTATTAGAAACTGTTGATGTCATTTTTTATTTGTCATATTAAGACTTTATCTTATGTTTTTGCTTTCTTTTTATAGCAATAGAAGTAATGGATGAATCTTTTTAAATATATTGCAATAGAAATAATGGTTGTAATCTTTTTAACTATATTGCAATAGAAATAATGGTTGTAATCTTTTTAACTATATTGCAATAGAAATAATGGTTGTAATCTTTTTAACTATATTGCAATAGAAATAATGGTTGTAATCTTTTTAACTATATTGCAATAGAAATAATGGATGTAATCTTTTTAAATATATTGCAATAGAAATAATGGTTGTAATCTTTTTAACTATATTGCAATAGAAATAATGGTTGTAATCTTTTTAACTATATTGCAATAGAAATAATGGATGTAATCTTTTTAAATATATTGCAGTAGAAATAATGGTTGTAATCTTTATAACTATATTGCAATAGAAATAATGGTTGTAATCTTTTTAACTATATTGCAATAGAAATAATGGATGTAATCTTTTTAAATATATTGCAATAGAAATAATGGTTGTAATCTTTTTAACTATATTGCAATAGAAATAATGGTTGTAATCTTTTTAACTATATTGCAGTGAACACAATGGTCACAATCTTTTCAAAATGATCTGCAAGCCTGTGTCATTTCATTGCAAGTAAAACTGTACACATTTTCAAAGTTGTACATTATCAAAAACTATGGGCAAGACTCTGCTATGGAATCTTTTCCCCCTTGCTTCTCATGAATATGCATAAGCTGCTTAACCAATTGTTGTAAATCTGAGTCAGTTTCTTAGAAGGTTGACCCAGCATGACCCCTCCTGCTGATTGGATTTTCTCTTTAATACACTTATTCATTTATAAGAGATCACTTCCATTGATGCATAACAGCTTATTTTGTTGGCTTGTTGATGACATAAATTTTTTCAACGCAGATTCATGAGAAGTAAGAAAGTCTTAGTGCAGGCATTCATAGGTGAAAAGAAAGTATAGTGAATTTTCACTCATGGCTTGCTACAGTGGGTATATCAATAAATTGATTTTGGCTTTAATCTTTTACTGAGAAAAAAATTGTTGGAGCCACATCAAAAGTTTTTGATTGAAAAAGATATTGAAGATACTTTTGATGGTAAGAACTAATTTAAAATAAGGTAAAAGTTTTCGAAATTATCAGAAATTTAAAAGTGAAAATAGAGAATTAGATAGAGATGAAAGCACATATGTGTACTAAATGCAATTCAAAATTACAGACATTGTTAACATTTGTTTTTATTCTAAATTTGGTACTGTTCTGTTTGATTTAGTTTGCCAGAAGTGTATCTTATAAACATATATCAAATTATGGGCTTTTAAAGATGAAATTAAAGTTATAGCTTCATCATCTTACTTAGTCTGTTTAATTTGATGTAATTTTGTTTATTGCCGTATTACAACTCCATTTATGAGGAATTTTTTAGCTCTTCTGATTTTTAGCCAGGGTCACAGGAAATAGGAGATATTGGCATATAATCTAATTTGTTAGTTTTTCAAATGGCCAGAATTTCAGTCTAATCTATATTCTATGCTTAAATTTTATTTCTAACTCAATTTTACCTGTTGAAAAGGGTAGAGGCATTTCAGGAACAGTGTAGTTTGTATATTTATCTTTGCATGTCTACAATGGGCCTGTGTAGATAAAAATGAGGGAAATAGGCATCCTTGTTTAATTGTAATTATAGCATTATTATTTGGTCCCCCATATAGCCTGGGAAACCCCCTGTATATGGGAACAACCTGTAAAATAAAATGGAAAGTTTTGCAGATTTCAGATTGAGTATTAATCATGAAAGGGAGAAAACTTTGTATTGCAAGTTACTCTCCCATTTACTGAACATGGGCAATAAAGTTTCAAATTTGACATTTATCCTGATTGGTTACAGTCAAAGAATTGCTGTTTTTGATTGGTCAGTTTCAAATTTGACTTTTATCCTGATTGGTTACAGACAAAGAATTGCTGTTCTTGATTGGTCAGTATTGTGAGTTGTTGTTAGTCATTTCAGTAGTGACATTGTTCAGTTGAAGTTACAATTGTTTACGGTGACTGAGGGAAACTTTTTATATGGGAACAGTTTACCAGATGTCATGGAAAAATTAAGAACAATTTAGATTGAAATGTTTATCTGATGGCCAGGTTAATTAATAGTTGCAAGAGTTTGCATCAGATTGTCAAGACAAGACACTGTCTATCACACAAGGCATGACAGATTTTGTCAAAAATGTATGATTTTTGGAAAATTCCATGTGTTTAGTTTTTGCAATTTTCAAATTTTAATGGCATAAATTTTGTAATTTACCAATTTTCTGCAGGGTTGAATTTCAGTGATTTTGAACTTGATGTTGAGAGTTGCCAAATAAAACCATGTGGAAATTTACCCCATATGTGGTAGTAGACATGCAGCTAGCTATTCATTTATTTCTCCATCTCCCATCAGCTTGGGGTCATTTTCTTTTTTATTTTATCCAAGGTTATATAGGCCTGACCTGTATGCTTTATAAGTATTGTGAAAGATTCCTTATCATCCATGAGCCAAAATATTATAGGTCAGGTTCATGGAAAAATATCTAAGGTTAGGGTCAAGTAGGTGATCTTTACTAGTGTTAATACTGACCGTATCTCATCACAGATTCATGCCAATCCTTCATCCTTGGATATTTATGGACCTGAGCCCCCTGAACCACAGCCTCCTAAAGAAGGTGAGGAAAAGCATGAAGAGGATGATGGAAAGGTCAAAGGTCACTGGGACAAGCGCCTAAACAGCTTCCAGAAACTGATGTTCATCAAAGTCTTCAAGGAAGAAAAGGTATATGTTCCTTGACTTTTGTTTTCCTTGACTTTTGTTTTCCATGACTTTTGTTTTCCTTGGCTTATGTTTTCCTTGACTTTTGTTTTCCAAGCCTTTCTGCTTGGCCATTGACTTTGTCTCAGAAGTTCTTCTGCCCAGTGATGCTGTGTTAACATCACACTATTTATCCATAGCTGGAAGACTCGTGGAGGGCAGGAGCATCTACCTTCCAATGCAAGTCTGGATGACTTGCCCATTGCCCATGAGTGAGTACTGTCTTGTGATGTCAGCCAGTCTCAACTGCTCTGGTGGCCTAGTGGTTAGAGCGTCCGCCTCGGAAGCAGAATGTCGTGGGTTCGATCCCTGGCTGAGTCATACCAAAGACTTACGAAAATGGTACTAACAGCTACCTCACTTGGCGCTCAGCATTAAGAGGTTAGTGTTAGGACTGGTCAGCCTGGTGTCAGGATAATGTGACTGGGTGGGACATCATGCTACATGTCTGCGACAATGCGCCCTGGTGCTGGACATCACTATAAACTGTCACACTGCAGACATCGTAGCAGTATGACTGAAAAGTTGTTAAAGCTATGTTAAAAATCCAAATCACACACACTCACTCAGCCAGTCTCCAGCCAGTTCATCACCATCCGTCTCAGGGCATCTCCATTTAGCATCACCATAATACAGGCATACGCCCCAACATCAGACTATGATGATGCAGATGTGGAAGACTTCTACAACCAGCTACAAGAAATTATGGATAAAACACTGAAGAAAGACATTCTGGTTGTGTAAGGTGATTGGAGTGCCAAGACAGGTGAGGATGCTTGCATGAGCTGGAAAGGAACGTGGGCGCTGCTGCAATGCAAAGACGAATGAGAGAGGACTGAGGCTCCTGGAATTCGCTAGTTACAATGACCTTATGCTAGCAAACACCTTCAGCCAGCACAGAGTATCCAGAAGATGGACATGGCACAGCCCAAGTGGAGACCATCACAGTCAGATTGACTACATCATGGTGAAGAGGCATGTACAGTCAAGTGTAAACATTGCCAAAACTAGAAGCTTTCTCGGAGCAGACATAGGAAGTGACCATGATCTGGTGATGATGACCTTCAGGCTACATCTAAAGAAGGTCAAGAAAGAGAGCCACACAAGAATAAAATTTGATCTTGAGATATTGAAGGATCCTGAAGTAGCAAAAGCATTCCAGGCAATGATTGGTGGAAAATTTGCACTGCTCACCATCCTCGATACTGACAGTACCGACATGGACACATTGATCACCACCTTCAATACAGCAACAAACAAACCAGCCAGAAAGATCCTTGGTAGACATCGCCCAGTCAAGAAGCCCTGGGTCACAGCTGAGGTCCTGAACCTGTGTGACAAGAGGAGAAACAAGGAAGTCTTAGTGCAGGCAGTCATAGTTGAAACGAAAGTATAGTGAATTTTCACTCATGGCTTACTACGGTGGGTATATCAATAAATTGATTTTGGCTTTAATCTTTTACTGAAAATTGTTGAAGCCACATCAAAAGTTTTTAACTGAAAAAGATATTGAAGATACTGTTGATGGTAAGAACTAATTTAAAATAAGGTAAAAGTTTTCGAAATTATCAGAAACTTAAAAGCACAAAACAAAATTGGGTTACCTCCTTACAGGACAAAGCTGGAGACTGTCTGACAGAAGAAAAAGATATTATAGAAAGATGGACAGAGTACTGCGCAGAACTTTACAACCACCAAGCCACAATAGATCCAGAGGTACTGAAAGTTCCTCCAGCAACTAACAACTACCACCCTATCCTACATGAAGAAGTGGAAGCCGCAGTGAGATCGCTGAGAAAGAGTAAGTCAGCAGGGGTGGGCAACATTCCAGCAGAACTGATCCAAGCTGGGGGAGAAGCAATGATTAGTGCCCTCACAAACATCTGCAACAAGATCTGGCAAAGAGGAGTATGGCCATTGCCGTGGACCCAATCACTGATCACTCCCCCCCCAAGAAAGGCAACTGTCACCAATGAAGAAATACGGCAAACGATAAGACAAGCCATTGTGACTCACGATGACCTCACAGAAAAAAAACACAAATTGCAGTGGTATGGGCATGTCTCACGATCATCAAGACTCGCCAAGACAATCCTGCAAGGCACTATACAAGGAAGAAGAAAGAGAGGCAGGCACAGAAAGAGGTGGGAAGATAACATTTGGAGTGGACAGGCTTGACATTGAGTGACTCACTGAGAAAGATGAAAAATTAAGAGGAATGGAGGAAGCTGTTTGTTCAGTCTTGTACAGTGCCCCAATGGTCTATCAGGCTGCAGGACTGATGATGATGATGATGATGAATACCATCTGATAACATTGACAGACTTTATAACATTGTGAATACCATCTGATACAGTGAAAGAATTTATAACAGTGTGAATACCATCTGATACAGTGACATGATTTATAAGCGTGAATACCATCTGATACAGTGACAGAATTTATAACAGTGTGAATACCATCTGATACAGTGACAGAATTTATAACAGTGTGAATACCATCTGATACAGTGACAGAATTTATAACAGTGTGAATACCATCTGATACAGTGACAGAATTTATAACAGTGTGAATACCATCTGATACAGTGACAGAATTTATAACAGTAACATGCAATTTGCATTGCACAAGCTGGCCAGAAGAAAATCCAAACAAAAAGAAGTTTTCTATCTTACACACCATAACAGAAAGTGAAGCAAATATTTATTCTTTACAGTAACTGTGGTGAAGGTTGCCATGTCAGCATTATGGTTTTGTGTAATAATATTTGTACAGTGTAAAGTATTTGAAAGTCATAGAATAATATATGCCTTATAATGATATGATTTGCATTTAAGACATATCACTTCCCAGTTTGTTGTGTGTATATCCCCAATTGTTGTGTGTATATCCTTAGTTGAACTATACATTGTTCCTCCTTTCAGACTGTATTTGCTGCCCAAGATTTCGTAAGAGAGAACCTTGGCCAGGCCTTTGTGGAGAGTCCCCCAGTAAGTCTACAGACCCTGTATGATGATATGAATAAAGTCACTCCACTAGTCTTTGTTCTGAGCACTGGATCTGATCCCATGGGAGCTTTCCTTAGGTTTGCTAGAGAGAGAGGATATTCAGACAGGTAAGAAAACTTTTTCCTTTCTTTCCCAAATCACACACACACACACACACACTTTACACTTTCCCACCATTGCAGTCAGGTGAAGTTACAATGACGTCCATGCATTACATCAGCTGCTTAGTGAAAAATTCTAAATTTTAATGAAAAATTATGTAGTTCATGTCAGTATGCATGGTATCAATAATTTTAACATGACTAGACTTCAGAAAGTTCAAAATTTTAACAACTTTTCCATTAACAATAATATTTGATTTGTGTACACCCACCCACCATAAAGCAGGGCACATAAAGTTACCACTACAATCCATCCATCAATCCTTTGGTTACCCATATTATTTCTGCACAGTAACTCAAGTCCTCTACCATCAAAAGTTATAAAACTTTGTGGATAGCATTCAGTTGGGTAAGGAACTACCATATTGATTGGGATGTATGTGTTTGTGTCAAAAGTCCAAGGTTAAGGTCTCTGACTAAAAGAAGAAAAATGGTTTTTACATAATAACATTAATTCTACATCATTACTATGACCAAGCATTGTGCATAGCATGCACTTCATTGGTGTGAGGAAGAAGCCTATTGATTTGGGGGTCAAAATGTCAAAGGTCAAGGCCATTGTGACTAAAACAGGAAAAATGGTTTCCACATAATGACAGTAGTTCTGTATGACAAACTTTGTGGATGGCTTGCACATGAGTATGAAAAAACCTTGTGGTTTGTTGAGTCAAATGGTCAAAGTTTTGTGATATTAGTTCGAAATTTCAGACTTTGAACAAACTTCCTGGATTGCTTGGGTTTGGAAAGAAGCCTAATGATTTTGGGGTTGAAAGATAAAGGGTCAAGGTCACTATGGCTGAGAATTCAGATAAAAAAACAATGCTTTCTACTGGATAAGTTTAGTTGAAGATGTCATACTTTGACAAAAGGTCATGGTCATTTAGACCCAGAGGTCAATAGTTTCCAGTCAGCTGTGCCCTAATAATGTTTACATAGAGGACTATTGAAAATGGAGTGAGCATTCACAGTAGTCATTGGCATTTTACTTACCATCAGTTTTTTTCTAACTTTAATTAGCATCTGCAGTTTTTATTCAAAATAAGATTCCTTCTTTTGTGTTTCTTTTATCTAAAATAATGTTGTCATCTTTGTTAAGGTTAGAGGGCAACCTCTATAGTAAACCTTCTGTGAAAATAAGCTTTCAACTGCTACAAAGTTTTTGACTCAAAAAACAAGTGTCCAAAGTATGTTTAATAATTTTTTTAGAATTAAATGTTGTGAAAATGTCATAATTTACAGCTTGCTTGTTCTTTTACAGAATCTTGTCAATTTCACTTGGCCAAGGTCAGGGTCCAGTTGCAGAAAAATTAATACATACTGCAGTCAAATCAGGAGACTGGGTCTTCCTTCAGGTAGGTTGTTACATTTGATAGATACTATACTATACTGTGGTGAGTTCCATTACATTAGTTGCTCCATGTAACCTCTCAGTCTGTCTTGATTGAGAGAGAGAGTATGATCATGTTTTATATGATGTTTTCAAAATGGTGACCAGATGACAAAGAAGATTTTTAATCCTGCATGCAGAAGATGTTTGGGGTGGTGGTCCAATTTGATAAGTTACTTTTAAAATGTAGATATCTGAGATGACTTCCCTGTCTCATTTTCAACCTTAATGTACTAAACAGTTTTCTGATTGGATCACCATTGTTGCACAGTCTTCTATTGTTTATTGACTTTTGTTTATCTTACTGTTTTGGGACCCTGGATGACCATGTGAGAAAGCTGGCTAGTAGCTTCCTGTGGGTCAGTTGTTCTTTAACCCACAAACCAACCAACCATCTTATAGTTTTTTAAATAGGATTGCATATATCAAACAATTTGTTGATGTTTATGTATTCCTGTTTATCAGAGATAAATATGCAGTGTATATTTTTTTACCTCATAGCAAAATATTGGTACTTAAAATATGAAATAAAACCTGCCGTCATATAAATAAGTTAAATTTTGAAAGACTTTTACATGCATAATGTTATTTATAATGTTATATTGATTGACTTGACTTTTCTGTATTCCCATGTTGAGAATTAGCATTGGGAAGCTGTATTTCTGTATGAAGCGAATAAAAAGTAATTTAAACTAAAGCTTTTGTTTGCCAAAAAGCAAGAAAAATCTGATAACTAAACTTTTCAAAATGTTCTTCAGAACTGCCACCTGGCTGCCTCCTGGATGTTGGCCATGGAGAACCTCGTGAAGAGCCTTGCTGAAAAACCTGATGAAATTAACGATGAGTACCGTCTCTTCCTGAGCTCTATGCCAGCAAAACACTTCCCTGTCAGCGTGTTACAGAACAGTGTCAAGGTCACTAACGAGCCACCAAAAGGACTAAGAGCCAATATCCGCCGAGCTTTTACAGACCTAACATCAAACTTTTTTGAGGAGCATGGTAAGGCAGTTTTTGCTGTATCACTAGCAATAATGAATCCTAAAGTGTTTAGGAGCAATCAGATTTCAATCAGATTGTGAATCATTGGAAAAACAATGTGAAACCCGTGCTTTGCAGCTTTATAATTATCAGCTAAGTCATGATTCTTGCTTAATATTATCTCATTATAGTTTATAAAATAATCAGCATATAATGTTTGATTTAAGTTTTCACTGAAATATTTAGATACTTTAAGCATGGTTTGTGTGAGGAAGGGGTTACCTGTATCTCTGTTTCATGTATTCTCTCACTTTGAAGCAAACCTTAGGAACAATATCTTGGACATCACAGTGTCAGCAATGAATGTTATTGAAGCTAATTGACAGTTGTGAAATGAATTAAATTTCAACATGTCTTTGGGTTCCACTCCAATATTTATATTTTCATCTAAAACTTGAGGTTCTCATGAATTATTGAAAAAATACAGTTGTCAAAACTTAAAAACATATATAAGGCAGAATCATTTCCAAAGTTAAAAGTGTCTCAGAGGGAGGTAACTCTACACTGATAGTATGAGAAAATTGATAATAGAAAGGTTGTTTGAACTAATGTTTGCTGTATTCATCAAAATAACAGACAACTTAATGTGTCCTATATGTTTTCAGTACATTGAATCTGTTGTTTTCAGTACATTGAATCTGTTGTTTTCTATATTGATTAGAATAATAGACATCAAAAGTTCATCAACTTAAAATGTCCTATCTGTTTTCAGTACTTGGATTAGACTGGAAGAGAATGATATTTGGCCTCTGTCTTTTCCATGCCATTATCCAGGAGAGGAAGAAGTTTGGTCCTTTGGGATGGAACATCAAGGTTAGCATTCACATTATTTTGTCAGTCTGCATACATGCCAGTATTTCTTTGAAGGAAAAATCCAGGGTTAAGAACATTAAAAACATGGCTTCATGTGCATATTTGGGGAAAGAGCATTTAAAATAATTTGGTATAAAACATTAAAAGGTTCAATTAATTTCTTTGGGGACACATTTAGCCCAGAAGCATGACTTTATTTTATGTAAACTGTTCAATATATACGATTTCAAAATGCCAATTTTTGAAGCAAGAATCCCAAGTTGAGTGCAGATGTCAAGAAGTTATGGGCTGAAGCTAGAATCTTGAGTGATATATCCAGAAAGTGTGTGCTGAAGCTAGAATCCTAAGTTTAGTGTTAATATCTAGATGGTAGGGATGAATCCATAGCATTGGCAAGTAAGTTTGAATAATTCTGCTAATTTTTGCATGGAGGATTAATTTGCAAATGAACAGGCTATTGTCAACGTATCTTGTCAACATTGTCAACAAGCTATTGTCAACATATGTCAGCATTGTCAACTAGCTATTGTCAACATATCATGTCAACATTGTCAACAAGCTATTGTCAACACATCATTCACAAATTCTATTAAAAAATAGGTAAGGCGTTAAGTTAAATTGTACAAAATATGTTTAAAAAAATCGTATGCGCTAGGTAAAAGAAACAGATTAATTATTATTGTGCTGAATACCTCTTATCTTTAGGGGCATTACATTTAAAATTACCAGGGATGGATGATGGGCCAGTTAATTTTTTTTTCTATTTTAGCCATGTAAATACTATTTTTTCTATCCTTGATAAAGATTTTAAAACTGATGTTCTATCCTCCTGTGTACATTACAATAACATATTACAATAACATACCCAAGGTTATACAGTATAATAATTTCTTTGCATGCTTGTTAAAATTCAGACTTTATCAATCAGATTGTAATTGGTTTTATTAAATATCAGTCATAGATGGGGGTGAGGGGACTGAATGATGCATTGGCAGTATGCTTGCTTGCTATTTACTCTGCCATCGTCTGTGGGATCTTAAGAGGCAGCATATGTAAAATTAGTGTTTGCCCATCTGAGATTGGTGGCTTCCTCTGGGTTTTCAGTCATGTTCATTTCAGTGGTCACTGCTTGTCAACACTTGGGTCATCAAGAGTACTTTTAATACAGAGTACTTTGTCATTTACTGTGCAATCAACCCAAAATAAATAAAGTTTGAATTTTGGTCTTTTTCAGTATGAGTTTAATGACAGTGACAGAGAGTGTGCCCTTTTGAATTTGCAAATGTTCTGTGCGGAAGGAACTATACCATGGGATGCTCTGGTCTACATCACAGGAGAGGTATATTTCAAAATCTATATCTCTTGCAGAGTTTTGTTCTGTGTCTAATTATGCCTGGGCTATTTACATCTCTAAATGGGGTCACAAGAATTTGTCTTGCGCCACTAATTTTTCTTTTCAATTGTGTTAGTGGTTGCATGCAGATTAAATAACAAATGTGCCCTAAAATCATGCTTTAAATATGCATTATTTCTTGAATAGCACAATGCAGTATTATTTTCTACACAGAGTGAGAATAAATCAGAATGATAATAAATTACACCTTTGTTATTGATGACACAGTTATGAATTGTAATTTATTTTCTAATATAAATAATTTATCATTGTTTTAATTTCTTTTGGATAATGAAATATTGGTAAATTTGTCATACTTGTCAGATATGAGCATTACAAAAATCATGACATTGTAATGATTTTGTATTCATTTTAGAATTTTTTCACATTAGATTTTGACTGACTTTCTGCAAATTCAGAACTGACTGGTCCATGGTCATAGTTTTGTTCAGAATCTGCTGATATTTGGACGATTGTGCTAGAAGATCTTGATGACTTAGGGCTGAAAAAATTTAGCCGTACACGGTTTCCTTCTCCATTACAATGGATTAGAGATCCTGCATAAAAATTATCCATTATACTGGTCATTTTGTCACACTTCAATTGCATGGTATTTTGATAAGGTTCTAACTGATATATATATTCTTTGTGTCACATTCAAGTATCAAGAGGAATTTTGGAGTTTTTATGCTCCACCATGCCACAATACTATTTATTGCTTTACTGGTCATAGACTAGAAGAGTTGATGGGATGGCCTGTTGTCATAAGATGTTGTCATTATGTTTCCTAAACTACATGGTCCATCATAATATGCTGTCACTACTTTTCCTCAACCACATGGTCCATCATACTATGCTGTCACTACTTTTCCTCAACCACATGGTCCATCATACTATGCTGTCACTACTTTTCCTCAACCACATGGTCCATCATACTATGCTGTCACTACTTTTCCTCAACCACATGGTCCATCATACTATGCTGTCACTACCTTTCCTCAACCACATGGTCCATCATACTATGCTGTCACCACCTTTCCTCAACCACATGGTCCATCATACTATGCTGTCACTACTTTTCCTCAACCACATGGTCCATCATAAGGTGGCGCTCTACAGTTTCATATTTTGCATAGGGTTAGGATTTTAAAGAAAAAGAATTTCCCTGGCTTTCATTACTGGTTATACTGGCTATTTAAAAAAGACCTTGTATATCTTAGGTATAATTCAAAGAACCTTTAATTCCCTTTATTTTTGGCATGATTGATGGGTGTACTATGGGTTATAGAGTATACAGCTTGGCCTTATTTCAGATGCGCACCTTTCAAAAAAGTGCTAGCTCTACTTGGTCATTTTCACTTCCTGAACTTCAGAGGTAAATTGTATAAAAAAGAACTGATAACTTTTTTTACATTTTATATATTTGGTAATTCATTCATTGCACTTTCAGAAGCTGGTATTGTCTAGTCTGGCAAAATTCATTTTCCCTATTTTAATAACTGCTATGTATAGTGTACTTTAGACTAATTCAGGCTGACTTTTTAACACAAGTGAGCAGTCATTTTAGTTAGCAGTGTGCTTAAATCATGTAAAATTTCCAAAAGTACAATATTCAAAGAAATATCATCCACATTACATTAATGTAGCATAGAGGTATGCCAACATTCTCTCCATTGTGCATGTTTTAAATGCAAACTACTTCACCTTACATACGTCACTGTCTCAAAAGTACATATTAACTGGTGAGCGCCCCCTAATATGTTATCACTACTTTTCCTCAACCACATGGTCCATCATAATATGATGTCACTACTTTTCCTCAACCACATGGTCCAGCATACTATGCTGTCACTACTTTTCCTCAACCACATGATCCATCATACTATGCTGTCACTACTTTTCCTCAACCACATGGTCCATCATACTATGCTGTCACTACTTTTCCTCAACCACATGGTCCATCATACTATGCTGTCAATACTTTTCCTCAACCACATGGTCCAGCATAATATGCTGTCACTACATTTCCTCAACCACATGGTCCATCATACTATGCTGAAACTACTTTTCCTCAACCACATGGTCCATTATACTATGCTGTCACTACTTTTCCTCAACCACATGGTCCATCATACTATGCTGTCACTACTTTTCCTCAACCACATGGTCCATCATAATATGCTGTCACTACTTTTCCTAAACTACTTGGAGGATTGCCATAAAACTTTACACACACACACACACAAATTCATCCTAAGAGCTGGTTGGTCCTAAATGGTCCTGTTCAACATCCAATATTGCTCTCATAGTACCATTTTGAAAATCTTGTTATCACCAGTTCTCTTGAATGGGTGGTCATATCAACATGAGTCTTTCAATAAAAATGTCTCATTATATTTAATAGTTTGTCGTAAATGAAAATGGTGCTAATCTGACTATGGCTGCCATGGTGGGTAACTTCAAAATCATATTAATACTACTACTTCTGATTACAAAGTCATATTGACATGGAGATATCAGCCACAAACTTTTTATGGCATCTAGTCGGTCCTACATAAAGATTAGCTCAGTATAACATCCAATATAGGCACAATAGTGGCCATCTAGAATGTTGTTTCTACTTCTTTAGAATGGATTGCCAAATTGATATTTAGTTTTGACAACAACACTTCTTACGTTGTCTTCTTTGTGAGTGGTATTAGATGTTGTATGGCTGCTATGAAAATCTTGTATTGCTACTACTCCTGAATAACATAGGGGTTTCTCTAAAAGACTTCTAATGATGCCTTGTTGGTCCTAAATGAAAATGGTATTGATCTTGGACAATCTGAAAATCCTGTTATTGCTCATTATTATCAGAGGTGTTTAAACACTTGGCAGTTAAAAGCAGAAGGCGTATCTTGGATTACAGGAAATTCTTTTTAGTAGCAGAGTGTCAGTCCCCTCAATGGACTCTTGTACTAAATGGCCAATCGCATTTTATTGCACAGTGTGTTCTTGATTGAAAGTTATATTTTCCTTTTGTTCCTTTATTGTGACACTTGTATTTCAGGTAATCCAAAGTGCTCTTTTCCTTTCATTTTTGTGTTAAGTCACTTTAACAAAAATCATGCAAAATTAGGAAACAGAAATGGATATAAAATAACCCCTTTGAATGATGAAAACTTTACCAACAATAACATAAGGCAAATTTGTACTAGGAAATTCAGAGTTGAAGTTTGCATCCCACTATTACAATCATTAGCAGATGCCTATTTCACTGGTACAGTCATTAGCAAATGCCTTTTTCACAGGTACAATCATTAGCGGACACCTATTTCAAAGGTACAATCATTAGCAGATGCCTATTTCACAGGTACATTCATTAGCAGACACATATTTCAAAAGTACCATCATTAGCATCCACATATTTCACAGGTACAATCATTAGGAGACACCAATTTCAAAGGTTAAATTATTAGCATGCACATATTTCACAGATACAATCATTAGCAGACACCTATTTCACAGGTATAATTGATGAAATGAACTTTCTTGACAACCCCAGAGACCATTCAAGGGTTCTTATTGTGATGTTGGTATATCATGTGTCATGACACTGTGGTCTTAAACTAAGTAACATAAAGTGAAACCAACTAGCTTATTAAATTTAACAATAAATTTTGTCCACTACATTATGATGTGAAAATTTTAGAGGAACTTGAATATGGTGAATTAAATCAAATATAAACCTCACAAGTCCAAGAAGTTGAGAATGTTCAAAATTAATGTACCAGTAGTCTTGAATGTGCTAATTTACTAATAGTCTTGATGTATCACAATGATATAATCAGTAATGTCTTTGAATGAATTCACAATTACCCCAGAGTGGTGTTTTTTTCTCAAAAGGTCAATGTGCATTTTGTAATTGAAGGAATAATTTATATAAGAAAAAAAACAGTAAATAATTCCAAAGACTAAACTTAAAACAGAAATGAATAATTGTTTACCTTATCCAATAGGGACTAATTTTATTTCATCTAAGACAATAAAATGCCCATGATGTGGGCAATTTTGAATGGAAAATTCCATCAAATTGTAAACAATTTAACTTCTAGAACATTCTAGGTTTATGATTAAGGGTAGGTCTTGAACTCAAATTGAAGTAAATGACTTTAAAAAAATGATTAATGACTGTGTAGATGCATGAGAATTAGTTACTAGGTTGTCATGTCAGTGTGTCTGCTACACACAAGTGCATATAACACCGATTGAATAACATTGTTTTTGCAGGCAAGGCGATGGGTGCCGTTTACCTGTGGACCTGGGTTTAAATCTTCGTAGAGTACAAATTAAAAATTCTCTTACCTGTATGATAGTATTATTTGTATTAATATTTATATATATACAAAGACAACTGTCCTTTTAGATTTAACCACATTATGGTTCATTCTAATTATATTAATATCAATACATGGATTTCTGATTTTGTTCTTTTCTTTCAGTCAAACATAGACTATGTTATTAAAATATTTGGACTAATAATATCTTAACATAGTCTGTGTTCATGCTTTTAATTGTAACATTTCTGCCCTTTCCTTGAGTGTTTTATCCAGGATGAAGATGTTTCAAGTGGTATGCCTAAACAAGTGATTATTAGATGGTTGTGTTACCAGTTTTAAAGACTTTTTGACCGAGAAGATGGAAGTATTTTCAATTTGATGTCAGATTAATTGAAACTTGAATAATGCTTTTGTTAATTTACCCCTGCAGAATAATGCAGTAATGTATATTTACTGCTATTGTGTTGTTATTCAGTAATAGAATTATATTTACTGCTATTGTGTTGTTATTCAGTAATAGAATTATATTTACTGTTATTGTGTTGTTATTCAGTAATAGAATTATATTTACTGCTATTGTGTTGTTATTCAGTAATATAATTATATTTACTGCTATTGTGTTGTTATTCAGTAATAGAATTATATTTACTGCTATTGTGTTGGTTTAATGGGTCCCCTGATAGTAAAATTCTGGATGGAACACTGTAACAAGTTGCTTATCCAAGACAACAAGTTTGAGTTTGATGTTGGGTTTTCACTTTAGATAATTTACATTGGGTTTTGATTTTAGCAAATTGATATTGAGTTTTCATTTTAACCAATCAAACATAACATCACAAATATATTATTCTTTTTGATTGTTTGACATGAAATATCAAGCTCAAACTCAGGCTTGAACATTTTATGATTTCCTACTTGTTCAACAGTCTTTTCCACACATCACCACCTGGGTTTTCAAGGAACACCAAATACCACAGTCTGGGTTGTCAAGGCACACTGCATGCAACCACCATGGGTGTTTAGAGTACTGGAGATTAATTTGTGGAACTTTTGGTACAGTTACATTACAATAAATACAATTTTAGAATTGTGATTACCTTGAATTTTAGATCACATATGGCGGTCGTGTAACAGATTCTCTTGATCAGAGATGCCTGCGGACAGTTCTAAAGACGTTCTTCAGTCCACCAACACTAAAGCCAGGCTATAAATATTCTCAATCAGGTACAGACAGTTTTCATAGTCATTGTTGTTCTTATCTTTGAAGTTATCTTCAGCCAGGCTATGTCGTCCAGATGAAAATAATTCCAGGAATATAATTGACCAAGTTAATAAATTGTTTACCTCTTTCAAATTTGCCATAATTGATGTACATGTATGTAACCTTGATGTCTACATACTGTGTATCCACACAGTTAGATAAACAGTATTTCTGGGGTCTTTTCTAGATTTGTTTTTATGGGTTTTAATGGCACTTTAAAAAATAGAAAAAATATTTTAAGAAAATATTGATTATACCACAGCATGGAAATTGGAGCTAGTTGCCTTTCCTAAGGACATGCCATGGTGCTTGCCTGGGCAGTTATTGAACCCAGGACCCTTGGATTATTAGTCCAATGCTCTACCAACTTAGATACAGGTTCTTCCTAGTAAAAATAGAATTAAATTTCAATGCAGATTCTATAACTAAAAATAATACATAGGTCAGATAATACTTTTGATTTGGGTCTGTATTTTTATGCCCACCTGCTTTGCAGCATGGACATTTTAATTGGGTTCAGTCAATATTTCTGTCCATCTATCCATCCATCCTTCCATCTTGAGAAGCTTTTTAATAAGAAGAATGCTGAATGAAATCTTGCTAGAATATGTGTATGGAGATCTGGATGACCAGATTAGACTTTTCAGCCATTACAGCAACTTTTCAAATTTTTGTATATGCCTGCCAACTGTCTGTCTATCCATACGTATGTACACCCATCCATCCATCTGTTTCTCTGTTACCTTTGTTATTTTTTGGATGATAATTTTAGTTTTAAACTATGTTGACATCTTTAAGGAAAACCCCATTACATTTGGAAATGCACATTTGTATGCAGACGTTAATAACCACCCTAAACAGTTTTTTGTGCCAGTGTTCCAATATTTCACATTTTTCTTAGCTTTTGATATCAAGTGTTACTTACGGGAATGTGCTAAATCTAAGGTTTTGTTGTGCATTGTTGTAAAATGTCAGAACGAATATTTTAATGTTTGACTATACCTCTTTTCCAGGTATTTACTATGCCCCTGAGTTTGAGACATTGACTGATTACAGACAGTACATTGAAAACCTACCACTGATTGATGAACCGGAAATATTTGGCATGCATGAAAATGCCAATATTGCCTTCCAGGTACAGTATAATTATTCTTATTTTCATGGTAGCAAAGAATGTTTTCAATAGATACCATATGTTACCTTCAAAATGGGTTGTCATTCGCCTTTGTGTTGATGTTGGTATTACCATAAGAGCATGAATCCTCCAGGGTGTGACAGTATTGCCTGTACAGTGGTCCTTGTGTTGATGTTAGTATTACCATAAGAGGCATGAACCCTTAAAGGTGTGACAATATTGCCTGTACTGTGGTCCTTGTGTTGATGTTAGTATTACCATAAGAGGCATGAACCCTTAAGGGTGTGACACTATTGTTTGTACTGTGGTCCTTGTGTTGATGTTAGTATTTCCGTAAGAGGCATGAACCCTTAAGGGTATGACAGTATTGCCTGTACTGTGGACCTTGTGTTGATGTTAGTATTACCATAAGAGGCATGAACACTTAAGGGTGTGACACTATTGTCTGTACTATGGTCCTTGTGTTGATGTTAGTATTACCATAAGAGGCATGAACCCTTAAGGGTGTGACAATATTGCATGTACTGTGGTCCTTGTGTTGATGTTAGTATTACCATAAGTGGTATCACCATTCAAGGGTATGACACATTTGCCTATGCTGTGGTTTTTGTGTTGATATTAGTATTACAACAATCACCATGAACCCTCAAGTGTGTGACACTATTGCATGTACTGTTTTCCTTGTGTACTTGTGAGTTATTCTTTTAGGCATGTAATTTTTTCTTACTATTGACTGCACTGAGAATTTTTTTCGTAGAAATTTAATCAGTACCCATTCAATTACTTTGTGAAATTTCATCAAAAAAGCTTTACAGTAAATAATGGTAATGAAAGCATGTATGACAGGCTGCAAGGCAAAACTTTAATATGCAGTAATGTTATAACATTGTTAGTGCAAAATATTGGAAACACAAAGTTAACATAACCTGTTATGCAGTAATTTTTCTCAAATGCAAAGAGACATTACATTTTGTCCTATATGGTGGAAGTTTTGACCATTTTTTTCTGTGTTTTGAAAACTAAGTTTTTAATAAGTTAATATTAGACTTGCTTGTGTTTTCTTGGTCACAATTATCTCCATTGCTGAGGGTATGGTAAATGTAAGAATTGTATCTGTTCATATTTGTCAGCCTGCCCTGGCACAAGCTGAACATAAGAACATCTTTGGAATCTGCATGCATGTCCATCTTTATATCCGTCAATATCCTGGATTAAGGTCAATGTTAAATATTTTTACTTTCTAACTTAATAGCTTAATGGAAATGGAGGATGTTGTTGTTTTTTAAAAAGTGTATTCATTTTTAGGAAATATAACTCCCACATTATTTTCAATTCCTATGAATTTAGATACCAATCTTGATGCTGGATGAAATCTCAAACAATTTTGTTTTTAACTAAGTTTGGGAACTTTAAAATTGTTTGATTATTTGAGTTAAAAATCCTAAAAATGTTGATGTTTAATTTTTATAGAGACAAGAAACCAATGCCCTGATTTTCACCATCCTGGATGTACAACCACGACTCTCTAGTGGTGGAGGTGGGAAATCAAACGATGAGATAGTATATGAGCTTGCAGAGAGTATCCTGGGCAAGGTCATGGATAAACTCGATATTGAGCAAGCGAATCAGGAAATGTTCCAGCCTGATGCAAAGGGACGGCTAAATTCACTCACCACTGTCCTAACACAGGAAGTTGATCGATTTAACAAACTGCTGAAAGTAATCAAGGTTAGTAATTAAGAAATGCTCTGTTGCTTATGTACTTCACAACATGTTGATACTAGTATAAGCAAAATGCTATGACCCTACAGAAACTAAATTTAAACCAAAAGGGGACACAATTTTGACCATTGAGTACAATAGTTCTTTCCTGTAATGAGTCTTACTGCTAGGAGATTTATATGCCATTAATCACATAAATATAATAACAATAATAGACTCTCATTAAACATTTTGCTATAAATAGCAATTATTAATGACCCAAATAATAGACCACTGAATATTGCATCTTAACATAGTTATTAAACCTTCCATGTGTCTGCAGCTAAACTATCATTTCATTTAACTATTATAATAAGAAAGTTGGCTTGCATCATGCTTCAGCAATGAAATTAAATTGCCATTCCATTACTAGCATGTAGTGTCCCCCATCGTCAGGAGAAAAGTGGACTTGGATCATGTGTCTATGGTTAAACTTCCATTCCATTTAAGAATGTACAGTCCCCCTTTGTAAAGAGAAAAGTGGGCTTACACCATGTGTCAGTGATTAAACTACCATGATTCCATCATTAACCTATACAGTCCAGCTTTATAACGAGAAAAATGGGGTGGCAAAAAAGAAAGAATAAAAATAAAATGAGGTTAAAAGAAACAGTAATTTACAAACTGTTATTTACATAGAGAATCTTGTATCATTTATATAAAATGTATGAAATTAGATGAATTTCGAGGTCTTGGGAAACAAAAAAGATTGGAACTGTTAAGTAATCAGATGAATTTTACGGTCTTGGGAAACAAAACAGATTGGAAATGTCTAGTAATTAGATGAATCTTTGAGGTCTTAGGGTACAAAAAAGATTGGAAATGTCTAGTAATTAGATGAATCTTTGCGGTCTTGGGGAACAAAAATGATTGGAAATGTCTAGTAATTAGATGAATCTTTGAGGTCTTGGGGAACAAAAATGATTGGAATTGTTCAGTTATTTGTATGAAGTTTAAAATTGATTTCATTCAGTAATATTACAGAGTAGTGAAATGACTTTTAAAATACACTTAGATCCCATACACATGTTGCCTTTCTCTTATATTACATCATGACATCACGTGTGTTGTCCTCAGGAGTTATTACACATGTGTAATATAAAGAAAACATGCAAACAGCGTTGAATTACAAAGGAAGGCACTGGTATGACAAATATCACCCAAGAACAGGTATTATTTGATAGAATTCACCTGGGAGTTAAGAAGTTTGAATGACCCAAACCACCTAAATTATCCCTATTGATCCCTATTGATAGAACCACCCTAAGATTTACACCAAAAAAGCTATTTTTTAAATGAAACTAAAAATGAAATGTGGAAATTCCACGAATTCAATTGTTTTAATGAGAATAAATTTGTGTGGCCTTAGGAAAAAAGACATTTTCATTATGACATAAATTTGTAGATTGGGGAAATGGTCATATTGGTATTTTAAATTTATGGATGGGGAATGACTCTTTCTTGGTAGTGCTTAACTTTATGGAATGGCATATGGGTCATCTTTGGTAGATAAATACATGGATTGGGGAATGGGTCATCCTTGCTACATAAATATGTGAATTGGGGAATGGGTCATCTTTAGTACATAAATATGTAGATTGGGGAATGGGTCTTTTTTGATACATAAATGCGTGGATTGAGGAATGGGTCTATTTTGGTACATAAATGTATGAATTGGCAAATGGGCCCTTTCGGTACTTTAATTAGTGGATCGTGGAATGGGTCTTTTTCTTTTCACAGAAGGATCTTTATTCATTATGTTTTTAAATTTGTGGTTTGTACCAACCATTAAATCCCCAAATATTGGTACCCCATTAAGTAATCCCATTAAATCTTAAATCCCCAAATATTGGTACCCCATTAAGTGATTCCATTAAATCTTAAATCCCCAAATATTGGTACCCAATTAAGTAATCCCATTAAATCTTAAATCCACAGATATTGGTACCCCATTAAGTGATTCCATTAAACCTTAAATCCCCAAATATTGGTACCCCATTAAGTAATTCCATTAAATCTTAAATCCACAAATATTGGTACCCCATTAAGTAATCCCATTAAATCTTAAATCCACAAATATTGGTACCCCATTAAGTAATAAACTTCTACCAACTTTCCACAATTTGTGACCTTTGAAAGTGATGCACTTCTGTTAATAATATCAGGTTTACAATCAAAGTCAAGATCTGTAACTGTCATTAGCCATATTTGCTTGGATTCACTATTGTCCTTTTTGTCCTTCAGAACTCCCTCGAGCAGCTCAAGAAAGCCATTAAAGGATTTGTTGTAATGAGTGAGCAGCTGGAGAAAGTCTACTACGCTTTCCTCAATAATCAGGTACTAGATTTTTCACCTTCAGATAGTTGTAGGCAGTGTTGTTGAGTGTGAGTATTTGTATTCCTGCAGAGAATAGGCAAGTCATATATATATATTATGCAATAAACTGACAACGAACAGTGCGAAACTAGTATCTAACGCCTGAGTGCTAGGCTATTATAGCCTATTAAGCAGATTTAGAGAATTATTTTAAAGAAAATGTGTCGGCTGCAAAAGATAATTTTATTTGCTCATGGCTTTCTTTTTCTAGTCTTCTTGGTTTCAATGTTCTAAGGTGGCACATCCAGTAAGATTCCTTTTCTTTCCTGGTTTGGGGACTCCAGTTGGGGTTGTGAGCAACTGCAATAAGTGTTATATCACTGAATGTGTGGCCAGAGGAGAAGTGTTCTGTTACTGGGCTTCTGTACAGCTTCGTTGTCATCCAATTGGATCTATGAAGGATGATCCTGTTTTGTAGCTTTTCAGTTTCTCCAACATAATGAAGGCTATAGATCTTACATGTGATGAGATAAATTACATTCTCTGTTTTGCACGTTTTGTTTTGACCATGTGTGTTTAATTTTTCTCTAGTCACTGTGCTAGAAAATGTTCTGGTCTCTATCATATGTTGACAGGTTTTGCACCTTTTATCGCCAGATTTATTGGGGTGGTCTTGATTAGTGTGATTGGCATTAGCTTCGCCCTGACTAGGATGTCCTTGAAGGTTTTGGGCCTCTGGTAGGCTACTACAGTTTGTTAGGGATGATTAACTTTCATGCATCTGACGATTCCACGATGGGCCAGTGTTTCCCTGCGATTTTACCTACTTTCGAGTTATCTGGATGGTAGGTCAGGATAAATGGTATCCTATCAACCTTTTCCTTCTTTCCATATTTTAGTAGGTCATCATGGTTTGTTTGTTTAGCCCGTTGGGTTACCTCTGTAATCAGGTCTTTGTCATAGCCTTGGTAAATTAAATGTTTAGATAGCTTTTCAGACCTTTTTAGGAATGTTTTATCGTCGAGCAAATTATGTGTATCCTCAGTGCCTGGCTATATGGGATGTTCCTAATGCGGTGTTTTGGATGACAGCTGCTTGGGAGGAGATACTGGTGTTTGTCTGTTGGTTTTGAGTAGATGTCTGTATGGAGTTTGTTTTCATTGTTAGTTTATTGCATTTATCTTGATCAATCCCTGACACAAGTGATCCTTTAATGGATATGATTTGTATTCTTTGTATATATATATATATATATATATATATATATATATACATAAATGACGATAAAAAGGATTAATAGTCCCTGTTTTCTAAATGAAGTTAAAATGATACACAGTTTTATTAGAATCATTTTTGTTCCATTCCCATCTCCCCTCTCATGCATGAGGGACAAATAAGCAAAAATCTAAAGTGAGTGAGAAAAACATGGCACTGGATGAAAACATTAAAACTGAACTTGTACCAAGTAACCTACAGTAATCTGGTTCATCGTAACGGTATGTTTATCTTTTCTTGGAATCTATCTACAGTGTTCATAATATCAATGTTACATTGTTGCAATTGCCAGTTGACACCAGGCATATATGTAAAATTTTTCAGTCACAAGGTGCACATATTGTATTGTTGTTGTTTCTTAAACCTATTATAATGTTGTAAAAATCGATTATTAATTATTAAGTATAAAAATGTTCAAATGGTTGCCACTGTCACTCTATCTCTCTCTCTCTGGATTATTGTAGCTAGATACGGGCACAAATTCATGAAAATACAAGCGTTGGGGATTTTTGCTTGTGTCATACAATGGTGACTCTGGACCTATGAATGTTGGTAAAGTTTAGTCAAACCATCCAAAGGGAGGGAGGGAGGGAGGAGGAGAGAGAGAGAGAGAGAGAGAGAAATCTCAATATATTTAAATATTTTAAGTACCTCTTGTTGGTTAATCATTTTGCTTAGTTTCTATTCAATGCTAATTTCTATATGCCAGTACGTGAATGTCTGACAGTTCAGGTTCAGTGTACAAGAAGCTAATTGTGTTTGTAGTGCACTACTTTCTTCATGAAAACCATATTTCATGTTTAAATTGTATACTCATTGTATACATTTTTCATTAAAAGGAAACTCGGCAAGCCTTGCTTCCTTTTAATGAAAAATGTATACATCTCGTGGTATATAATTGATACAGTATACATACTATATATATATATATATATATATATATATATATATATATATATATATATATATATACACACAGTGTGACCCTGCTACAACATGGCTGCTCTGTTATAACATGAAAACTGTTTTTCCTTCATAAAAGTACAAAAACTAACAAGTAAAAAGTTTATTCAGGGATCATGCTGCACTTTGCCAATGTTGAAAATTGTGATTTATTTTCCTTACTGGCAAAAACATATAGCATCTGGTGATCCCCCCCACTCATTGTTGGCTGTTTTAACTTGTGTATACAACTTGGGTTTGAAGCGAAGAAATTCAGAGGCACCATGAAAGGAAGCCGCAAATTCTGTATAAAACATGCTGAAATTTATATATTGTTATATAAATAAACTAATTACTCATATTGACTTACCACCTCATCGGTGCATTGTTATATCACAATCCACTTTTTCTGACATCTGGCCTGAGTACTGTATGCTGTACATAAGATCTCAGCATTTTTTATCAATATTTCTGGTAGCAGCAATCAATCAGACATGGTACTATCTCCTGATGGATCTTTCTTATGAAATAACATTAGTTTATCCGCCGCTCACTACTAATTAATATATTTATTTTGAGTAACCTTTGTGTGTGGATGGCAAGTAAAATTCCTCTTCATTTTACTCGTTATTTTAAACCCTTCAGAACGCTCATATTTTCTGTAATCTCCATTAGAACAGAACAGAACACCTGTTTATTCATCGTCTGTTGGCCTTTTGTTTAAAAAAAAAAATTCTGATGCATGCCTGAAAGGCGGTATCATACCACCACCAGAAATGTCACCCCCCCAACCTAAGAAACAAAACTGAAAATACAAAACAAAATAAAACAAAAACGGAGATCTACTTGTTTTTCTATTTATGCTACCGGGACTAGCTACAATGGACCAGCTTTTGAAGCTGGAAAAGTAACTGCTACAATCATCCAAATGACAGCTAATTACTTTTGTTTTTAAAATGTACCCAGAAAAAAAGTTTTGCTGAAACTTCAAAGAAAACTGATCACCTTTGAAACAGCAATCCTTCTATATAAATACTAAGCAAAGGAAAACAAAATCAGTCTCAATCAATGTTCTACAGTTATTTGATGTTGCCACAGCAATAAGAAACATACATCTGTTTGATCCTCCAATGCTGTCCTTTAATGGTAACTTCAATAACAGTCATGCACAATTCATCAAAGAAAGCCAACTACAATCTTCAATAAAAACAAATAACCTTTCATCAGAGGAAGTCAGCACCAAATTTAAATAAAAGCAATGGAATCTGATAAACTGTTGCATTTACCAAAGGAGCTGGAGTGCATTTATTGCACCATGAAAGGTTCATATTTGAGTGGGAAAAAAATTATGCTTACGGTAACTACTAATGGCAGTTTAAAACGCCATCAAGTTGAAGATGGGATATCTTGCAGTGTTTGTCAAACTTTTTAATTTGTTCAAGTTTTCATTTCCCTATCAATAGCCTGGGTAGCCTCTGCAAGAGGGTTCTTATTTCTCTAGCTGACCAAAATCATGGCCAATTTAAGTACATGTACATACGGCATGTTGACAGCTACAGCCATGTGCTACTTGTGACAATTGTAGTGAAGTTACAATTGGATATAGATCAAAATGAGGATTACCATTTTTAAAAAATATACGTGTTATTTTTGTTTTCTAATGTAATGTGAGACATATGAAGTTTATAACATGTGATCTATAATTGAATTTATGGATTTATTATATACAAGTACAGTACTTAACGGATT
Source organism: Sinohyriopsis cumingii (assembly GCA_028554795.2). Lineage (NCBI taxonomy): Eukaryota > Metazoa > Mollusca > Bivalvia > Unionida > Unionidae > Sinohyriopsis > Sinohyriopsis cumingii. The sequence goes on along the minus strand of CM068831.1, from coordinate 10,393,616 downwards.
ATGGATTGTACTACACAAATATTAGTTGTCTATATACAAATGTTTTTCTGACTAGTTTGTCTTCATTTATTTATAATCATGTATTTTTGCACCAGCTTTTATTACACCCCACACCCTACCCTCAGCCACCATAATTTAGGAAAATGCATCATTTTCGTCAACTGACTTGGTTGGTTATAACATGGTTCAGTCTATAATATGGCCAGGTTCTATGGACCCCAACCTTCCGTGTTATAGTGGGGTCACACTGTATGTGTATATATATATATATTTATATATAATAATACAGTTCATTTTATGTTTAGAAGCTCTTTTAAATGGCCATGATTTTGATAATGACAACGTAATAGTGAAAAAAATATGCCAGAAATGATATTTCATATCAGAATCAGAAAATTAAGTATATTACAAAAAATATTTCCACATCTTATTTAATGGCAATATTGCATAACTGTTTTGCTTTTAGCAATAATAATGTTTGCAGATTTATTTTTCCTGCTGAGTTTGCAAACATTTTATACATTCTGTTGAAATATGATTTATTTCCAGGTGTATTTTAACAACATACTATGGGTATATTTCTTCTGAATGCATTAGTTTTCCAGTTTCTTGGTGAGTATGGAAGAGATTGGTAGAGAATGTGAAAGTGCAGGAACACCATTATTGGCAGAAATTTCATACATTTTTACCATAGCATTCAAAATCAATGTCAACTCAGATCTGCCATGGTTTAAGTCACTGTAAGATCAAGGTTTACATTTTTTGCTTGATTTAATAAGGAATAACAAACAGAGAGGAGGCCAGTCTAGAAGCACTTTTAATATATGTTTGGACCAATCAGGGTGACATTTATGTTTTGGCAGACCAGGGTGACTGTTTTTCACTTGCAGAAGTGCTATACACCAGACAATAATAAAATTTCCATCCTCAGGTGCCAGGCATGTGGGCCAATGCAGCATACCCCTCTCTGAAGCCTTTGGCTAGTTGGGTTCAGGATTTGATCCTGAGGTGTTCTTTCATCAACAATTGGATCATGGTGGGACAGCCAAAATCCTACTGGCTTTCTGGATTCTTCTTTCCACAAGGTTAGTACCTTGTCACAACCTTCCTATAATAAAATCTGTTTATAGAGGACACACAGTGTACCACAAAATATGTCCCTATGGACTGGGGTCCTTTATATAAAAATGAAAGATCTATGAAAATTAAGAAAAGGGTTTTTTAAATGTCCTTTAGGTGCAGGTTCTGTTTTTATATGGGTATCTGTTAAAGAAGTTTTCATTGCACTTAGATTAAGTAAATATATACATAAGGGGTTAATACTTTATACAGAGGTGTCTGGTATAAGGAGTTAATACCTGTGGGCCTTTATTAATAGTCATCCTTTATACTGAGGATTATGAAATAAAGAGTTAATACATGTTGGCCGTTATTAGTAGTCATCCTTTATACTGAGGATTATGCAATAAAAGTTAATAAATGTTTGTTTATCAGTAGTCATCCTTTATACAGAGGTATGTGCTATAATGAGTTAATACATGTTGGCCATTATTAGTAGTCATTCTTTATACTGAGAATTATGCAATAAAGAGTTAATAAATGTTAGTGTTTATCAGTAGTCATCCTTTATACAGAGGTGTGTGCTACAAGGAGTTAATTCATGTTGGCCATTATTAGTAGTCATCCTTTATAAGGTATACTGACGTGTGTGCTATAAGGAGTTAATACTAATTGGCCTTTATTTAGTAGTCATCCTTTATACAGAGGTGTGTGCAGCTTAAGTAAGCTTTAACTATGCCTTGAATTTATAAATATATTTAATCTATGGGTTTTTTTCTTAAAAACTCTTGGCATCTTTCAAGTGGCCTTCATTAGGCATTGTGGGCGGCCATATGACTTCAGCCTAACCTGAGTATTAAATACATTATACCAAATTCACTTACATTTCCATGGTAACTCACTGTATATTGAAAAAGGCATAGTAACACATGCTAGTTATTATCCTCTTTGTATCAACTCATGCATGAATAGATTTGTAAAATACACTATTTTTCTTGAATCTGTTTTTTTTTCTGCCACATTCGCTCTGCTGTTGTTTCAATGTGAAGCAGTTTGGAGCTATTCAGTTTGCTTGCTGCCTCTTCTTTCATCTAATTTCTGAACAAAATATACATTTCACAAATATGATCTTCATATAAACAGTTTGAAAATAAATATAATGAGAAACAATTTAGATTTACCTTTTGTAACAGGTTTGAATACCAGTAATGCATTCTGTTTAAAATACCAAAATATGACACCTTAATATCCATCTGAAGTGAAATTAGAACATGTCAATAGGTCTTTCTAGTATGTGTAAAAACAAATCCCATTTGAAATTTTTTTAAGTTTAAACAATAATGTTTTCAGTTTTGTCATTTTCACAAAACTGCCAAGGCTTGAAAATTCCAAATATTTTTTTTGTTTTATAGGTTTCCTGACTGGTTCCCTTCAGAACTATGCCCGGAAGTACGATCTTCCTATTGACCACCTTAGGTTCAAATTCATTCCATTGCCTAAATTCCGTGATCAGAAGGAAGTAACACGACAGATGGCAGAACTTAAGTTTGGAGAAGAAATGGAAATAGATAAAGAGGTAAAGCCTTAAAACAGTCTCCATTTAGCCGTGGCTTTATCATTGAGAGACTTTCGGGTGATAATTGATTAAAAGTTTCTTTTGCATTGAGGAGCTAGTTTAGATGACATTTATCCTCATTCGGCTGATATTAAAAATTAAAGCAAGAACCTGTCAAAAGTAGTATGAGAAATTAACATTTTATATATGTACATCATATGTAATACACAGATCCAATGGATCATTTTTCAATAGTCTGAGATTTATTTATTTATTACCTACTGTACTGATATGCATTTTCTGATTTCATATCACATCAGTCCAATATAGCAAATTTCATGTAATTTTGTGTACACAAAAAAATAATTATTAATTTCAGTGTACAAAAAATTATTTGTAAAATAAGTAATTATCATTTGGGGGTACCGACCATGTACGAAAAATAAAGGGATCATACCTGAACAAGTTCTACGGAACACACGCTCCTCAACATATAAGTAATCGTATATTTTCTGTCTCATTCTGCTCTCAACTCAAGAATTTAATTACAACAATAATAAAAGCACTCAAAAAGATTTTTGTTGTTATTAGTGAATTAGAGAGAGAGAGAGAAAAAGGTGCTTATGTCTCAGTGTGAAAGCTTGTCTGCATTTAGAGCATATGTAGCTGTTATGTTGTGTAATGTTGGCAAAAAGATTAAGATGGTTTGAACATGTTCAACATGTATTAGTTATGGGTATTATTTATTAATAAATTGTACGCAACATTTTGAGTCCACATTGTCAAGAAATTAAGTGCAACCTGTATTACAACAGCAACAATAATTTCATTATCAAATTGCAATAAAAAATAAAGAACTTGAAATTACGTTTTAATTAATGAACATGAGCGCATGCATGTGTGTGTGAGAGAGATGTAACAAAATTTTGTCAGTTTACAAGACCATATTTATTCAGGGTGGTTTTTATTTTTTAGCTTTTGCAAAGAGAAAAAAGGCTATTTTCAGTTATCTGATGATTGTAATAATCCTCATGTATTACGACCCTACTATATTCCATTACCAATAAACACCGCTAAATCAACAAGCAGTTCTTGTATTAATTATGATGTACATTGTCACAACAACCACATGGCTATGCAGTGTTATTTACATGGTAATTAAACATGCTTAGCGCTTTGGTTATTCTAGTTGAAACCAAATTGAGGGCAAGAATCGACAGAAGAGGTGAAATCAGCAAGGCTGCCAGTAGGGAAATGAAAATATGTCAATGTGCTATTGAAGCCATTGTCCATACAGTTGATGTTATAAGGACAAGCGATCATATGCATTATTGTTATTCTAACTTGCCAACAAAGATAATAGTGGGGTATATCATAGAATAGATTTGCAATAAAATGTTAATTATATCCAAGTCAAAACAGAACAAGCACTTAAAAAATAGTATATGTATATATACGAATCAATTTAACAGTGTCCATGACTTTCAAATTTACGATGGAAAAAATGGGAAGGTTTTCACATTTTATGTTTGTATGACTATATTAAAACAAGAAGACTAGTTGACCAATGGTCTGTGGTCTTCACTTTAGCATGTACTGAGATGTAATTTTTGTTGGATAGAAAACATCAAAGGGATTCCAAACTCGTTTTAAAATGCACATGGTGTTTTGTAACGGTGAAGGACTTAATAAGTTGAACTAATTAACAATAATACTTAAAGGTAGGTCTGTGAAGTCCTTTGTCCATTTGTTAATAAACACCAGTAGATATTGTAATGACAATAAGAGAGCTAATGCACATGGGCGCTCACAGGATTTTTTTGCTGGGGGGGGGGCAGGCCTGGATTCAATAAGTCATGTCCAGGAGAGTTAGTTTAGTAAGGAGTCTGAAACTAAAGCTGATATTTACTAAGCTTTTTTAACTGAATCTTGTGACATATTTTCAGCTTCATTTGCATGATTAAACTTGTCAGAATATATATATATATATATATATATATATATATATATATATATATATATATATATATATATATATATATATATTTGCAGTATGATTTCGGGGGGTTATGTGATTTTCTATCTTTTTTCCTTAAGTAAATCTTCATAGTAGAAATTTTATGTCTGATAATTCAATGGATTTTTTCGAAAAAATACAAAGTGATATGTACAAAAAATTATGATACATTTAAATAATATTATTTTGATAACTGGATTGTGTATGAAAAATTAAAGGGTACAAACAAATACATGAAATACGGTATAGAAATACTTTCGTGACATAACATGAATGAACTCTACCCCCCCCCCCTCAATTCTCCAATGACTAGCATTATTAAGAGAACTGAAGCAAGTGGATTATTTAAATAAAAAGGCATCGGATTAGATTTCATTTAAATAGAGAAAAACATGAAATGCTTTGACGTGCAAAACTGTTGAATATTAGTTCTGCAACCAATATATACAAGGGCTTAAGTTCAACTGCTACCTTTTTGGCAGGGTCCTGAGATAAACTCATAGGAAGCTGGTACGTAAAACTGTCATGTAGAGAAATTATATGCTGATTAGACTTATGGCTTTCTCTTTGTAATTTTTCAAGAAAGTGAAGTAAGAGTTATGATTGGTTTTATGTTTTAAGGCACAGCAATAGAAGTAGGTTATTTAATGCTTATTTAGTCTCTGACACAATTTTAGTAATGTGTCTTGCCCAGCGATACACAGCTGCAGCCACTATCAATAAAAGTAGGTTATTTAGTGGTTATTTTGTCCTGACACAACTGGAGTAAAGTGTTTTGCCCCAAGACTCAGCACTGCCATCAACCCAGGTTGATCTGTGGTTGGTTAGGATTGGAATCCTCACCATTCGTAGCAATTAGTCAGGCACTCTGACTCCAAAGAACTGAGCCACTATAGTTCCTCAGTGATGAAAATGCTCTGTATATGCCAATATTTTGTTTATTTTTGCTGACTTTTTATTCCAACAGGTTCATAAGCCAGAAGATGGTGTACTGGTGCATGGTTTGTTCATGGACAGTTGTCGATGGGACATAGAAAGAATGATGTTAACTGATGCTGTTCCTGGTGTTATGAACTCTGTGCTACCAATGTTGCATATGGAACCACAAATGGACTTTGTTCCCAACCCAGCAGATTATAATGCTCCTCTGTACAAGACATCAGCCAGAGCTGGTGTGCTATCCACCACAGGTAAATACATGTACTAAAATCCCTAATCCCTAATCTCTAATCTGTACTTTTTGCAGAGGTGGTGTGCTGTCCACCACCAGTATATGCATGGACTCAAATCCCAAATTTCTTCTTGTGTAGAGCAGGTGTGCTGTCCACCACAAGTATATGCATGGACTCAAATCCCAAATTTCTTCTTGTGTAGAGCTGGTGTGCTGTCCACCACAAGTATATGCATGGACCCAAATCCCAAATTTCTTCTTGTGTAGAACTGGTGTGCTGTCCACCACTGGTGGTGACTCAGATCTATAATTTCTTCTTGTGTATTGCTGGTGTGCTGTCCACCACAGGTATATGCATAGACTTAAATTCCTAATTTCTTTTTGTGTAGAACTGTTGTGCTGTCCACCACTGGTAGATACATGTACTCAAATCCCAAATCTGTTCTTATCTTGCCTACATTGTAAGAATATAGATATAAGTATTTATTTTTTATGATTACAATGTGGTTTATGACCTCAGTTATAAGATTTTGTGTCGAGCTGGTATGCTGTCCACCATGTGTAAGTTCATGTTCCAGAATTACCAAAATCCTTCATATGTTCTTGTCATAACTACATTATAAGACAGTTACGACATGCATACCTGTTTATGTGGACGACAGTTGGGTTTTTGGCAACTAGCATAACGTTTTGATGATTGTATTGAAGTTTTACAAAATGATAGCACTTACATTACAACATGCTCTGAAGACATCATTTGAGAAAAAAGATAGTGTCACATTGGTTGTATAAATGTTTTGCAAACACACATCGAAAACTACTAAATGTCAACAAATTAAATTTGGTCTGCATACTTGTATCTTTATGTTGATGACCAGAGCAGATTTTCAGTTTTTTAAAGCCATTTTTGAATTATTTGAATATAGATATTTTTATAAATCCTTGTTAGCATGACTAAGCAAAAGTTAATAGAGTGAGAAAAGTCAAATTTTGTGGGCATATATGTCACTATATATAGATTGTCAAATTTTGTGGGCATGTATGTCACTATATATAGATTGTCAAATTTTGTGGGCATATATGTCACTATATATAGATTGTCAAATTTTGTGGGCATATATGTCACTATATATAGATTGTCTGATTAGATTTCTGGGCCACTATATTAACTTTTCAATTTTTTCATTTCATTTTAAACTATTATAAAACCTTGTTAGCTAATTGAAGCAAAAGCAATTTGAGGTGAAATTCGGTGTACGTATGTATCAAATGACTATCACGCAATTTATAAAAATTTACAACGTTGTCACATTTTTTTTCAATTTTTTTATATTTAGAATTTTTGGCTGCAGTGTGAGCATCTATATATATATATATATATATATATATATATATATATATATATATATATATATATATATATATATATATATATATATTTCTTACAAACATAGCCAACATATTAAAGTGATCATTACTTTTTTATGCATTGTGTCTTTTATATGATATGATCACTACATTTTTTGTTGCATTGGTTAATAATTCTTTTATCTCATCCTTCTTGCAGAATTTTATCCCATTTAGGCCCCATTTGCAGATAAGTTTTCCCATTTAGGCCCCATTTGCAGATAAGGTTATTTTCATCCATGAATGAGTATGAATTTGTATTAAATGTTTGGCAAATAAGACTGATTTGACTTACCTTTCAACAGTACAGGCATATTAAAAACTTTTCTGCATGTTTGCCTTTTGTCCAGTTTTTAAAACTGACCATGTTTTGCTTTTGTAGTCATGACAATATTTTTTTAAAAATGTATTCCAGGTCACTCTACAAACTTTGTGGTAGCTGTCCACCTCCCCTCTTTAGAGTCCCAAGACTACTGGATAGCAAAGGGAGCTGCCCTCTTGTGTCAGCTGGATGAGTAGACAGGGGAATTCACTCTAACAGACTTTAGTTGAAAAGGGACTTTCAGTCGTAAAAAGAGCAGTGACGTGCTGTTTTCATTTCATTTCTTGAGTGAGCTGTGTTATACAGTCTAAGGAGGAAATGGGATTTATTTTGTGCTATCTTTTAAGAGTTCTTTAGTTTATTTTTTAATTTTTAAAAGATTTACCATTAAGGACTTACAATATTTAAAAAAATAGCAGTGTTAAATAATCTCACAAAGTATTTATCGATACTATTGTGATTAGAACCCAGCGATTATCACAAGTTTAATAATAGATATTTTTATATTACAAGTGCATTTAAAAATACATGTAGGTTTTTCAAATTAAATCTTAATGTATGCAGGATCTTTTTGACCACTTGATGACCCTGTGTCTAAATAAACTTCATCTCTTCCAGTTTTTGCTCTCATTAGAGATCTATATTTTCATATACATATTTTTAAGTCATTATTGTCCACAATATTTGTACAAATGGAGGGTGCATTAAATTGACCTGTCCATCCATTCTTTCTTTTGTTCATCCATCACACTTTAGTTTCCACACAACAACTCCCTTAGCTAGTAATGGATTTCAACCAGATTTTTGATGTAGCGTGATATTTATGCTACTATGATGACTGATCTTGACTGTCATCGTTATTGGTCATCATTTAGTCAAATTATGACCTTTGATTGTTAGACATACCTATGTTTGTTTTTGTACAGTAATTTTCTACTTTTATGCAGCTTGATATTGGTGAGACCTTGGTTGAATTTGATTGTCGGCTTTCCATGTTTTCAATTAGCAGTTATATCTCCTTATTGTCAGATTTTCCCAGAATAAATTTGTTGAATATTATTTGCTTTTTTTCAACAAGATTGAGTATCCTGCTTGATATTGATTTGAACTTTCTTGAGCTTTGATTCTCAGAATTCTGCATATCATTTTGCCAAGATATAGTCCCCAACTGTTAGACCCATCCACTTTTAATTTATCACAGTAACCCTGTTAATTGTCTATGGATTTCAACCAAACATAACATGCAACTTAATTTTCATGAGCCCATGGAGGAGTTTGATTGTCAGTGTTCTGCATTGTTTGACAGAGTTATATAGTCTTTGATTGTCAGACCCATTCACTTTGGTATCTGCAAATTAGGTACCCAGATTATTTTATTGAATTTAAACCAAATAAACTTAGGATGAGTTATGATCATTTGGTTGAGTAGTAGTCCCTGGTTGACAGACCCACCCACTTTAATTTCAGTACAATTCCTTCATTATGATTGGATTTCAACCAAATTTAGTAGACGGTTTCCAACCAATTTCATTTGTTAGGATTCTCTGCCATTTAGCAGAGTTGTGGCCTCGGATTGTTAAACTCAACTACTTTCATATCTGCACATGACTGACTCATTTGATTATTTTAAAAATTTAACAGGCACTTAAATATTGATGATTTCTGCTGAGTTTGATTGTAAGTGTTGCTTAGGTGCATACTTGGTGTGCAACATTCATCTTTTGGCGTGGTTATCTTATATTGTCAGACTCACCAACTTTCCTATCTGCCTAATAACTCCAATTGTATGCCAGTTTATGTTGATGATATCTTGGCTTAGTTTGATTTTTTTATGCAGTCTGGTTCATCATTTATCAAAGTTGAGGACCCTGAAAGCTGGACCCACCCTTTTCGGTGTCTGTACAGTTCCCTTAGTTATTATTGTTTTATTTTAAGACATTTTTATATGCATATGTTTACTGACATAACTTAATCAGAATTTGATTGTTGGCTTGAAATTTCATTGCTTAGTGGGGTTATGGCCAGTAAATGCTGGACCAAAATATTTTGTATTGGTGAGACCTGACCTGGTTCCATTATCAGTCGTTAACATCAGTAGTGTCTGCCTTTTTAATATGTACACTAATCACCTAGTGATTCCTTTACAAATGTCTTCTACTTCCAACAAAAAGCAAGGGTAATCAGTTCCTGGAATTCGCTTGATAATTTCACATTTAAGCAATTGATTGGTATCAGCTAATGTATTTTTACAAGTATTCTGTCCAGTTACTTTGTTTAAAATGGGATTTGAAAAGTTTGCTACATCTTTTCAATTTATATTAATTGACATATATTTTAACTTTTTCATAATGAAATATAACTTATAGTTGCACAAATTTATTTTTTATTTGTAATCTGATAATATATGTATTAAATAATAGTCACAATTTACCTTGACTTTGACGATATAAATTATGGAACATAGTACATACACAATGCATGTACCTTTTCCCAGGAATAAGTATATAGAGAAATGTACGTAAATGTGTTAAAAACAAATTGCATTTCTTTAATTGTAAATATTACAGGTTCCTTTTGTACAGTAACTATTTTTATGTTTTATTTCACAATGTCTGTGATAATATGATATAAAAGTTTGATAAATAAAATTTGTGAACAAAATATGAATGTATCATCATTTTCTTTATTTACTCAGCACTGCACTCACTATAAAACCCTTCACTATAACATGGTTCCTGTTATAAGGCAAGTATGGTTGGAATTATATAATCTACTTCATTATAATGTGATCTCACTATAAAGTGGTAACCTCCACTGCTACATTAGATGGTGTTATATTGAGAGAATGATGTATATCTTTGAATCATATATTGTTACAAGAATGGAATTTAATTGATGATTCCCATCAGAATTTCAAGGTTTCCATTAAAGATCAGAAATAACAGTGAATGTGAAAGTAGCATCATGTTGATTGAAAGGAACTTTTTTCACCTTAAATGATGAAAGATGTAAATAACACATGCACTTGTCGCTTTGGTTCCTGTTATTTCATGAGAATCACATTCAATTTCATTTCAAAAACTGAAACTGTTACTCATGACAACCAAGTTTCCAATTATGTTGTGAAGAAATTTAGTTTTTAAAACATCACATATCCTAAAAATTTGAAAAAAACAGCTTGATTTAGACAGTATAAAATTGTGTTTAGTTTTTAATCTAATTAGTTTTCTTTAAAAATGGGCTATCTTACAGTAATTTGTTGTGAGGATGCATACAATAATTCATCACAGCATGATGTCAGTGTTCTGATTACTGAGTAATAAAGTGAATTTGATATCTGTCAGTTGAGAAGCAGTCTACTATTTTGGCACACTTGATTTTATTCTTATATGTTGAATACATGCATGAAGAATAGTCTACCATACCTGTGTGAGAATAACTTTTGTTCTGTTGGTCATTTTTTCTCTTTTCTCTTAAATGCGTACACACAATGTAATGGGACAATGAATATCTAAAGCATATCAGGATTCAAGTTTTTGAAGCAGTGTCCACTTTCATTCAATGTGTATACTTTATTTCAGGGAAATATAACCAAAATGGAAGATAGCACAGGTTGAAATAATCAAGCACATGGTTACTATGTATCAAGCATTGTTCATTTTGATGCATTTTCCATGTATTTCATAGCAGTCAAGTTAACTATATAAATTTAAGTGTTTTAGCCCCAGGGAAAACTTGTTTTCTAGGGACTTTTCCAGTTTTGCCCAATACAGGTAGCATTTTTAGCGCCATGGTAAGCCTGTTTCTAGGCACTTTTTCACTTTAGCCCAGTACACATCTGTACTGTTTTTCCTAGTCGTACATCCATTCGGTCCCCCATTGTGTAGCCTGGCCTGAAATTCACAATCACTGGAACAAGGGCCAATACGGTTCTGGTATCGAATACGGTACTGCCTCATGCAGTACTCGGCACATGTCTTATTACTGGCACATTCTTTCCAGCCTGGAAAAGAGAAAATAAAAATGAACATTTTGTAATATGATAATGAGGCATGTCTCGGCTGATTTGATACATATCATTTCATAACACAAGTTAATTTTCATGTCAGAATTTATGCGCCAGTAAAGAATAGATTTTATTTAGGACAATCCATTTATGGAAATAAACTGCCACTTAATGATTTATTCGGAAATCTTTTATTGATTATAATAAACTTTCTACATGATCTTACGTGGGTTTAATGCCCTTGCTACACCACCGTCTTAATTGATTATTTTGTTGTCATTTGGGGAGTTCTATGCCAAGTACAAGATTTTTCTAGGTTTTATTAGTAATAGAGTGATAAAAGGCAGTTCTTGATGTCTTCAGAGCCTTTGATGAAAATCAGCCAACCTTTGGTGAACTTTCATGTAGCATACGTGTTCGATGTTGAATCTGAACAAATATAGTGAAAGTATCAATGAGGGCAATGTAAGAAATGTTGGGGGAGTGTTATTACTCTGCGGTCACAAACTAAGTAACACAAAATAAAAACAAAACCAACAAGTTTTGTAAAAAATTTAATTATCAAAGTAACAATGTGAGAGGAACTTAAGTATTATGAAGTGAATCCAAGCTAGTCCTTATAATGGTCTGTAAAATTCGTAAATGAATCAAAAGTTCCTTATAAATTTTAAAACTGGAAATGTACCGGTCCTCTAAATACTGTGATGTCAAGATGGCATTGATCAGAATTCCTTTGAATAATTGATAAAAGTTCCAGAATAAAATTAAGTCCTAATAATGAGCACTTTCTATTCAAACTAAACAGTCCAAATAAATGTTTTTCTTCTCAAATAATATCTAGGTGCAACATGAAACTCGTCTGCAGACTTACAACAGGAACACTATAACTCTGAATGACTCCGAACTGATTGCTTAAATCTCTCCTTATATACACTGTATATTGAAACCCAGTGTGACAGAATACACTAATTATTTTGCGTTGATTTGGCCTATTTGTGTGACCTAGCCCAAACAAAGAGAAGTTACAGAATTGTTCTATAAACTTTGGAATCCCATCAGCCAATGAGAATTTATGCCATAAGCGCCATTTAAGTCTTATTATTAAGATTGTTATTAATAAATGTCAATACATATGTAAGCATCTATTTATAGATCCTATGCAACTACTGTGCTCTTAAGATACTCAGGTCACATAGGCAGAATTAACTAGAAATAGTCTGTATACATTACAGCCATGAATAACTAACTAGAAATAGTCTGTATACATTACAGCCATGAATAACTAACTAGAAATAGTCCGTATACATTACGGCCATGAATAACTAACTAGAAATATTCTGTATACATTACAGCCATGAATAACTAACTAGAAATAGTCTGTATACATTACGGCCATGAATAACTAACTAGAAATAGTCTGTATACATTACGGCCATGAATAACTAACTAGAAATAGTCTGTATACATTACAGCCATGAATAACTAACTAGAAATATTCTGTATACATTACAGCCATGAATAACTAACTAGAAATAGTCTGTATACATTACAGCCATGAATAACTAACTAGAAATATTCTGTATACATTACAGCCATGAATAACTAACTAGAAATAGTCCGTATACATTACAGCCATGAATAACTAACTAGAAATATTCTGTATACATTACAGCCATGAATACAAATTGTAAAAATTAGATAAAATCACGTACCAGGAGTTACAAAAAAGCATAGATATGCATAATAGGTTGGAGAGCAATGGAAAGCATGAACACAACCCAGAGAGTGACAGTGAAGACGAGGATGAGAGGTATTATGCAATAATTCCAGGAATCTTGATAGACATTGACATACAATGATTTTACAAGAGTGATAACGACGAAGAGGAATTTGAGGGATTTGAAGCAATAGATGGAACTCCATCAACAAAGCAATTTTTAAATAGTCTTTAAATAAATCAGAAAGATATGCTTTAAACATTGCCACTGTTTTCATTCACTATCCAAAATGGCCAACTGTAGTTGCATTTGTGAAATGGAGAAAAATTATCAAGACTTTAAGATGTATTATATATCCTCTCATACATGGTCGAAAATTAGGGGGTGGGGTGCTTTACACACCAAAATATAGTAGTTCATGCTTTGTACATTATATAATACTTCATATTTTCTTATTTTGTATGTAAGCAGAAAAAGGGTAATAGGAGAGGATTCCTCTTAGAGATATAACTTATTCTGGAGTCATTCAAAAAGCATAGTTCACATTTTAAGTCAAACATCTGGTATATTCCACGGAATATGTTTATTAAAGCACTCTGTGATGTTGTGTGTCTGTGTGTGTGCATATGGGTGGTTGGGTATTAGTAATTTTTCCCTTCCTTTGCAGCCAGGAACAATGTTTGTGAAATACTCCTATTTTATATAACACTCCAAGTGGACACTCATTAAAATAATCTACTCACTTGGACCTGGTTTTCCACAGTCATTCCAGTAGGGGTCTTTTATCTGGTAAGGGCCACATGAGAGTGACCCCAGGTCCATCACACATTTTGGGTCTTTACAATCAGACTCCACCTGAAGAAAAATAATCTTTGTGAAACAAGGCTAAAACTCATGCATTGTCATGCAGATTAAGTTTGATCTCTTTCAAAGAAAATAAAGTTTGAAGGTCTCTCAAATTCATGTCCAAGACAGCGTCATTCTTCTGCTATTCAGCGTTTTGTTTACTGCTTTTTATTTAAGCAAGTTTGAGACCTTGTATTCCAATTAATGTTGACATGCAACATACAAGTTTTCATTTTATTTGGGTATTAACTTTGAAATATGCAGATTGTCTTTTTGGTGGGGTGTTTCAAAAAGAGGGCTTCTAGAACAACGTCACTGTGTGTGTGTGTGTGTGTGTGTGTGTGTGTGTGAAATTTGTTTTGCTGTACAAGCTATTTATATGGACAGTGCAAGAAAACTTGTAAATTTTAATCAGAACCATCTTGTGTGGGGTAAGTGAACATTGTTAATTGTAATTATAAAATGTATTACATCCAGTTGTGTTACAAAATAGCATGCAAGGGACAATGTATTAAAGCCAGTTGTGTTACAAAATAGCATGCAAGGGACAATGTATCAAAGCCAGTTGTGTTACAAAATAGCATGCAAGGGACAATGTATCAAAGCCAGTTGTGTTCAAAATAACATACAAGAGACAATGTGTTAAAGCCGGTTGTGTTACAAAGAAATATACAAGAGACAATACGTCAATGCCAGTGGTGTTACAAAATAGCATGCATAAGACAGGGTGTTAAAGCCGTTGTGATGAAAATAACAAAATATTAAAGCCAGTTGTGTACAAAATAGCATACATAAGACAGGGTTTTAAAGCCGTTGTGATGAAAATAACAAAATATTAAAGCCAGTTGTGTACAAAATAGCATACATAAGACAGGGTTTTAAAGCCGTTGTGACGAAAATAACAAAATATTAAAGCCAGTTGTGTACAACATAAGACAGGGTGTTAAAGCCGTTGTGATAAAAATAACATGCATGAAACAAAATATTAAAGCCAGTTGTGTACAAAATAGCATACATAAGACAGGGTTTTAAAGCCGTTGTGACGAAAATAACAAAATATTAAAGCCAGTTGTGTACAACATAAGACAGGGTGTTAAAGCCGTTGTGATAAAAATAACATGCATGAAACAAAATATTAAAGCCAGTTGTGTACAAAATAGCATACATAAGAAAGAGTGTTAAAGCCGTTGTGATGAAAATAACATGCAAGAGATATTGTGTTAAAGCAAGTTACATTACACGAGATGGTATTATAAAAATGTACAAGCGGTCTCACACAATCTATATAAATAGCTGGAATAGCAAAATTAGTTCGACCACCAGTCTTAAAAACCTACTTTCTAAACATCTTTCTATGGAATTTATTTTCAATATTTACAAGTGGTATCAAACTCATATACTATCTACTAAAACAGTACAAGAATGACAAATTGCACGAGGTCTTGCAGATTTACTTAATGTTCCATGATGTGTGAATCAAATTGGAAATCTATTAATTCGACTGTCGTGCTCTTTTCCACAAATGCTTCATAAGAGGATACATAGATGAAATTATTGGAAGTAACTCGGTTGTCTTCACTGATTCTAAAGTTTTAATAATTAATTTTATATAACTTTTGCAGATGTAAACATCTTAACTTTATCTATAATTTGCTATATGCTAATGTCCACATTTACATGGAAGGGTCTGAATTCCTAAAGTATTTTTAGTAAATTTGATATTTACATTTTAAAATGTTTACTCGTCGAAATAAAGCTATTATTGTGCTGACGTTCCATGGTACATATATATAATGTATATACATCAACACTAACCTGCCTATTTATCTACTGACATACCTGGCTAAATTTCTGCCTGCATTCCTACTTACCAGCTTGTTTCCTTCTTACTCCTCTGTTGCGGATTTACTAAGAAGTTGTGCAATTGTACATACCACCCACCCCATATTATTGTTTCTTCCCACGTGTTCTGTATGAAATCAACATTGAACAACCATAGAGTGGTCAGTTTTGCAAGTTTGTGTATATATGTGTATGTGTGTGTATGCATGTGTGTATATACATGTGTGTGTATGCATGTGTGTGTATGTGTGTGCTTGTGTGTATATACATGTGTGTGCATGTGTGTGTATGTGTGTGCATGTGTGTAATCATGTGTGCATGCATGTGTGTATATACAAGTGTGTATGTGTGTGTATGCATTTGTGTATGCATGCATGTGTGTATGTGTGTGTGTGTGTTTATGCATGTGTGTATACGTGTGTGTGTATGTGTGTGCATGTATACTTGCCATGCAAATACAATGTAAACATTCATTCGAAATGTCTGCAGATGACTTCCTGATTGCACCTGAAAATTGCAGTAATACATTAATGAGTTTCAACAGTACGTGGCTTGTATCAAAGTGTAATTTTCACAGAGTTTAAGATTATATTTAATGCATTGTTTCTCCCCAATGCTAAACACATTCTATGCGCTTACCAGTATGTATACGTGTGTGTGTGAGATGATAAACAGTGGCCTTAAATAGACAGTGATAAAACAATCATATTGGAAACATGAAAACAAATATTTACTAGAGGAATAATAAAATACTGATTGAGATTGAAAGCAATTTGAAGTACTGCTACATCGATGGCTTTCGATCGCAAATACGTGCTTTCACTCACCCGTCCACCGCCACTGCAGACCTCTATCCCCGCGGTCACGGGTCCTCTTTTTGTGGTGGTGGGAGACGGACGTTTATAAAGTGCGGATACTGATATAAAGTGGGGTATAATAACCTCTCTCTCTGTGTGTGTGTGTGTGTGTGTGTGTGTGTGTGTGATTACCTGTCGGC
>CM068831.1:10336676-10374176 GCA_028554795.2 Sinohyriopsis cumingii | reverse complement strand
TCTCACGTTGCACCAACATGTCATGAACATATGCAAGGCTGCATATCTTGAGCTGAGACGCATCAGCTCCATTCGCAAATATCTTTCAGTTGATGCCACTAAAACACCTGTGTGTTCATTAGTACTTTCAAGACTGGACTATTGTAACTCAATTCTATCAAGTTCGTCTCAATATCTACTGCAGAAACTTCAAAAAGTTCAAAACACAGCTGCTCGGATCATACTTAGAGTACCACGATCAGAGCACACCTCCCTGCTGCTCTGTACTCTACACTGGTTATCCATTCGATCCAGAATCAAACAGAAAATGTGTTCTCTGTGCTACGTTTCACTGACGGACTCCAGTCCAACATACCTATCCGACCTCACCCAAGTGTACACACCAGCAAGATACTTATACTCCTCTTCTGACAATCGTATGCTCATTATTCCCACTATGAAAACAAAGTCATATGGACAGCGTTCTTTTGCATATCACTCCCAAAAACGTAGAATGAATTACCCACTGAACTTAAACACAAAAGCACAGTGATCACATTCAAGAGTGCTCTCAAAACTCACTTATTGTGACTGTAAGAACAAACTTAAAGACCTAATAATGTTTCCTACCTTAAATATTCTCAGCATGTTTGATTTTTTGTGTGTTTTTTTCTTCTATGTTTTCTACTTTCATGGTGTTTGTGTTTGTAATCATATCATTATATATGTTTTTTTTATCTTATAGGTGTTGTCTAATGTAAAGCGCTTAGAGCTTTTAAAGATTAGGCGCTATACAAAGTCCTCATTATTATTATTATGTCACTCATGTTAAATTCCCGTTTGGGCCCAAGTGCCATGCCCATGTTAACTTCCCCTTAATAGCTCAGGTGCCACATATAACTACTCACATATCTGTATACACACATTCAAATTTGCTTTCTCTTCTGTTTGTTTTTATATTCATTCGTACACAATTACACTCATATTTTTCTGTGCTTATTAGTGAGCTGAATTGATTTAGCTCTGGAGAGGTCTCTTGGAAGCGCTAAAGAATGTTCTCAAGTGGACTTGTTTCAATTATCCATTACCCACTGTATTTATATTTTACTGCCAATTCTACAGTACATATAGATGTCAAATCTACAGCATATACTTTTATACTTTAATGGTTTTATGATGGATGTTATATTTTGTGCAAGCGTAGTGCCGAACAGAAGAGAAATTCAAGGCGACACTTATATAGTCCTGCACAAGAAAATGTTTGCTTTTTTTATGAATAATAATATATAAATTTTATGTATGAATGTTACAGGCATGCAAGGTTTAGTACTTAAAAGAAGGGACATTTTCCAATGGGTAAAACATAAGTATATATCTGCTGTATGCATGCAAGAAACTGATAGCACAAAAACCGATGAAACATATTTTGCTGCTTAATTGACATATCAGTATTTAGCCTTTGTTATAGTGATATTGAATGGGTTTCAATAATCTTTAGAACTATTTATGAATTTGTGATCCATAGAGAAGAATATGACAATCAAGGGATATTTATTATGTTATATATTATAATTAATGGAAATAGAATAGCCCTGGTAATTTGTCTAGACATCTAAGGAAGGAAATGTTAGTATTCGAGAACTCATCAATTACAATGTGTGAAGACTGGAATACTGTTCAAGACTTTGATTTGAAAACGTAAAATATTTTACATTAGGAATACCCAACCATCTAGAGCAACACTTCAAGACATGAAAAACGAACTGGAACTAATCAACCCTTGTCGAAATTCCAATCAAGACAAAGATCTATGTCAGGAGGCAGGACTATCCTTTGAAACAAAGTAGATTTGATTACTTACTTGTATCTGCTGATACTAATGTGAATACAGCTGATGCATCTTTATCTTACCAGGGTATAGGACAGATCATTCAGCTATTATTTTGAATGTGGCTTTTTCAAAGTGTCCAATGGAAAAAGGATATTGGAAATTTAATTGTCAGCTGGAAAGGGATAATAATTACAAAGACTTGGCCACAAGGTGTGTAGCTGACATTGTAAATGAATAATACGTCAGGAGAAATAAAGTAGACTCTCATCGTGTTCCTCTCTCCTGTAATGATGAAATGTTCTTGAAACTTTGAAAATAAGATCTGAAACTATAGAGTATACTATTAGGAACACAAAAGAGAAACGGGAAAAAATTAAAGAAAATTGAACAAAAGTGTCACGTTGTGTGAGAAACTTTGCTAACAATTCCCGCTTCATGTTTATAAATGTCTTCTGATAGAATTCTTAATTCAGAGTACTTTGGGTAATGTCAATACGTGTTACATATTATTATGACTTTAGACCGATTCTGAAACAAATAAACTACCTTAATCATTGCGTTACGGTATTTCAAAGATAACCTTGCCACGGTGGTGATAAACTGTTTGTTTTGTAATCAGCAGTGATGTCACATGTCGGCTTAGGCTTAGAGGCCGGAAACCCGACATTATAACACGTCAGTGATACTACCCCATACAGTTTTAAAGAGACCACCGATATCCAATCAGAACTAAGATAGTAAACATTTGGGTCGGTTAGCCAGACATTATTCTGTTACATTCATTGTGAACGGGTCAGTGCATGTCTGGACATTGGTGACAGCAGATCATGAGGAAGTTTTTGACACTAGACTGCGCTTCGAGTGCCGAAGTTGTGCGCTCGTTAAAAGGGCGGGTCGGACGAGATTTGGAACTAAGGCTAAGGTAAAATGTCTTTGCCTATATCTGTTTTACTTTCCTAACTAAGTGTTGTAAGATTTATACGTTATCTGCTACGATGTTACATTGTGGTGCATAACTGAATTGAATAGTGAATAAGGATATACCTTGTGCTTGTTTGTATTTTAATACATGGTTGTGGATTTTTCAGAGTTAGGTATTTGGATTTGGATTAGGATTTTTTTTAACGTAGCTTTAACAATTTTTCAGTCCTATCGCTACGATGTCTGCAGTGTGACAGTTTATAGTGATGTCTAGCACTGGGGCATCATTCCGCAGACATGTGGCATGATGTCCCACCCAATCACATTATCCTGACACCAGGCCGACCAGTCCTAACACCAACCTCTTAATGCTGAGCGCCAAGCGAGGTAGCTGTGGGTACCATTTTTGTAAGTCTTTGGTATGACTCGGCCGGGGATGGAACCCACGACCTCCCGTATCCGAGGCGGAGGCTCTAACCACTAAGAATTAGGAATATGCGTACATGTATCAGAAGTTGTGATATTATTGTTGTTGTTGTAGCCTTTATTATAGAACAAGCGTGTGTGGAATATTTTGGTGTGAGTATATGAGTTGACCTAACGATTAAATTGCCATCATTGCTGATGAAAGGTCAGTGCAAGCGTGTTAATTTTAATGTGTTTGAACACGAAGGCAAAATTGTACGTCCCTTTCAATCCACAGGATGCTTTCTGGGTGGAATAAGACTCAGCCCGAAGATTAGAGAGAGAGGAGAAGACAAGGAGAGTCGGGAAAATGGAAACAAGGGTAGAAATTCCCAGGGGATTGTGGGATTACATAGATGGGGAATCTTGGGAAAATATATCGGACCAAATAGATATCATAGAAGTCCAAAAATATTTATATTTGGAAGTATACAAAAGTAGAATTGCTCAGTTTGATGTTAATGATATTTAAGAAACTCAAATAGATTTTTAATCACAATATTAAACTTAGTCATGAAGAAAGAGAATCATGCGGGGGTCTACCTACATTGAATGAATACATCATGTTTCTAAAACGGATGGAAAATGGAAAATGTCCTGGCTCGGATGGATTTACGGCAGAGTTCTATAAATTGCTTTGGAAGATTATTGGGGTATTTCTGTTCAGATCAATAAATTATGGATATACTATAGTGAAACTTTCAGATTTTCGACTCAAGGATTCATCACATGTCTATCTAAGGAAGGCAAAGATAGAATATATTTAAAAGATTGGGGACATATATTACTCCTAAATATTGACTATAAGATATCTTCGGGAGCTATTGCAGCTAGGATTAAAAAAGTTCTTCCATCAATAATCAGTGATACTCAGAAAGGATTTATGAAAGGTAGATTCATTGGAGAAATACAAGGCTATTCTATGATATCATGGATCAACTTGATAATGAAAATAGTTATATTGAATTATTGTTAATAGACTTCTAAAATGTCGTAGACTCATTTAACTGTAATAAACCTTGCAATCTTTTAATTTTGGTGTTCTGTTGGAAAATGGTTTGCAATACATCTCAAGGTTGTTATATATAATGGAAATATGTCATCATTGTTTAGACTTCAAAGAGGATGTGATTAAGGGGATCATCTTGTGCCTTATTTGTTTATTATCGGTTTGGAGATGTTAGCGATAAATTTAAAGCAAATTGCCAATGTACGGGGACTTATCTTTGATGTCAGTGAATATAAATTGGGTCAGTATGCCGATGACGCTTTTATTCTTCTGGATGGATCTCAGTATTCTCTTGAAGCAATTACGAATATCTTGCAAGACATTTTTTCTATTATAAGGATTTAAATGTAATATAACAAAATAAAACTTTTGTTTTTGGATTGGAAACAAGAATTTTTCAAATGAAAGAATATGTCCTGATATGGAACTAAACTGTCTTCTTCTAGCTTTACACTCCTTGGCATCGATTTTTCTCTAGACTTACAACAAAATGGTGGAAACTAATTATAGGAAGAAACTAACAAAAGCAAAAAGAATTCTAGCAAGCTGGAGTCAAAGGCATTATTCATTAGTAGGTAAAGTAATTGTTATAAAAACTCTTGTTTTGCCTATATTCATACATCATTTTCAGCACTTCCCAATCCATCAGGATAAGCTGAAGCAGAACTTAATCGTGTGGGGTGGAAAAGTAGAGACAATTAAATCTGATATACAAGTATCCCCGGAGAATGAAGAATGATTAAATATGATAGACACGTTTTCATTCATTAGGAATATCAAAATAAGATGGGTTAAAATATACTGGAAAACGAGAAGGGAGCGTGGCAGAATCTAGTTAATACAACTATATTCAGAACAAATATGAAGGATATTTGAAATTTAGGGAGGAGACAATCAGAAGAAATTGGTAAGCTTATGAAACACGGTTTTTGGAGGGATATGCAGTATCGAATTGGAAAGAGGATCCGCAAAATCAAAATGCTTGTTTATCCACGAATTTTAAAACTTTTGTTCCACCTAGAAAGTTCCGTCAATACATATACTGGACAGATGCCGGCATTGAAGTTCTTAACGACTTATTTCATGAACATGGTAATTTAATACCGTCTGAAATGATAAAAGGAAAACTTGGATGCGACGAGATTTTGAAATACTTTTCGTTAATATCAAACTTCAAAATCTTGGAAAGATGCAATCAAAAACCATTCGGCTCGCAACGTGTTTGATAAGCAAGAAGATAAATAATGAATTTACAAAAGCATAACTCACTTAAGTTTGTTTAAATTTTTTTTTTTAGAAAGGTAAAGAGGCAACACGCAGCTAAGCTAGAAACGTGGTTACAATTATTAAAAAGATAAGAAGTGAAGAGTCGTCTAAGATTTAGATTAAAATGCAATATATAACCGAATAAAACTTTGTACTAAGGATACAAAGTTGATATCATAATTTTAAATTAATTCGTTGAATAATTTTCATTAAAACGTCTTTGAAAAGAATTAACAATAGATGATGACAAAATGCACTTTCTGTAAGAGTGAGAACGAAAGTATTGAACATCTATTCTACAATTTCAATATTTTTTTCAAAGCAAGGTACCGTTTTTCTAAACTTTTTGTACCTTGTCCAAATATTGCTAATTTATCCCAAAATATATTTTTAGGAATTTAACAATTGGACGTTTCGTGTAATCTCTTGTTTATTTTGGCTAAATGTTATATTAACACTTGCAGATTCAGCATGCAAAATCCTTCCATTTTTGCTCTTAGGCAAATAGTTGAAGTGCATAAGAACGTTGAAAATTACACTGCTAAGTTAAATGCGTAGTTAAACAAAAGAGAGGACCAATGTCTTCAGAAATGGGACTAAATCATGAACATGCAACTTGTGTAAACATGAACCAATACTGTAATATTGCGAAGTCTATGTCACATATACACTGTGTTATGTTATATTTGATTTAATTTTTTTTTTGATTTAATTTAATTTTTTTAAAATGTAAATGTTGTTTAATGGATTCGACATTTTCCCGAACATCAGTTCAGTTTTTCGTAAAAACAAATAAATGAAATTTTGTATATGATGCTGACCGAGTCCCTGACCTTCTTTCATGAATTGAATTTAACAACTTTTTTTTAATTTTATTTTTATTCTTTCTTAGAGTAGATTCATTAAGTGTAATCGAGGCCGTGCTTGAAGTACGCGACAAATAGCATGTAGCAATTATTTAAAAACTCTGGTTTTACCGGAAGATTGACCCGCATCCGGGCATCTGTTTTGCGCAGTAGCCAGATTTAATATTGATGTATTGAGAAATAATTTTATTCTTGCCTTAACACTTGAGAAGTCAAAATGTTTTTGTTGTGACCAGTTTGAGCTGATTTTTTTAAAACAAAAATTCAAATTATATGGATTCTAAGAGATTATTCTTCCCTGGAAATACGTGTACTCTAAATTAACTCTTGGACAAAGACAGTTATAGAAATTTGCAAAAAATTCGAACACTGGAGTATTATTTTCTGTGATTCAACGAAGAACTGTTGACACATCATTACGACACTGACCATAGCGTACGTCATCACCTTCCATTGTGGATTTCATCGGGATTTGAACTCAACGAACTCAATTTCATTAGGACTTTTTATTTCTAGGACTTCTATTTTTTAATTCTTGGATTATTCTTGGATTATTTTTGTATTTGATTCTTAAAACCGTTAAGTTATTTATCTCATTTTTAACTTATTTTCCTAGCAAAATGAACAATTTGTTTAATTTCACAAAGCTTGTTGTCTTCACTTTTTCTTGCTACTGTTTAAAAGAGCATAAACTCGTAACAATTGTAAACATGTGTTTGCCTATCTAATTTGCCTGTCAAAAGAGGTTGTGTGCTATATATGCACGTGTGCATGTGTGTGTGTGTGTTTCTTTTCTGTTTGTGTGCATTATATGTATTGTTCCTAGATTATTTGATAACCAGTAATGTTTAAATTTAAAGGTGACCTTGGGATGTTCTTCCCCGACCCAGCAGTTAACCTATTACGGGAACAATAAAATAATAATAATAATAATAATAATAATAATAATAAATAATAGATTTGCAAGTCAATTCCGACATAATCGATTCACAGTCAAAGTCATGTCTTTTTCTTCTTCAGAGATTGTGACGTTAAATAATATGCATACCCTTCTATCGTCATTGATGCCTATACAGCAGCCAATATTCTGGATTAAGGCATTTTGACAATTAGTTCAATGTTGAAAAAAGTTATTGACAACATTCGCCCTAATATGACCATCTTCCAAAGCTGTGTCTCTTTGACCTTAAACGTATTTCCATGTTGAGTCACAAGATTTCTACAACTCACAACATATGCTAAATGTATGTTCTTTCCTTATGAACGTTTGAACAAAAAAAAACTTTCAGTGAGACTGGTCTTTAATTGTGTTTCTCTGGCGCCTGAATGTACGGTGTAGGTCTGTTAGATTCAAGGTACCAAAGAAGTCTGCCATTTATCACTTGTTCTATGATTTCACGAAACAGTCAGTGGGACGATACACTGAAGTGTCGTCATAGTCCATCTCAGTTTAGATACTATTATTACAGTCCTTCCCAGACTGAGCTACTGCTTCTATTAGCTGTTCGCCATGATGACTGGAAGTCGCCATGATGGCTGGAATTCGCCAGTTTCTCAAACCTGATTCCAATGCTTGTTAGTGTACTGAGAAATAAATTAAGTATTTTGTTTCAAAACTTGAAAGTGGACATCATTTATTCCTGCTAAAGTATCATGAACACTTTCAAAATGAAGAACAAAAAGGAAACAAAGAATCGCATTGTTCTGAGAATGAAACGTTTATTGTATATTTGAAATTTGACATTGCATGGAACCATTGTAATCAGTTTTTAATTAAACCCAAAACAAGCGACACATTTTTTATATGCAAAATTATCCTCAAAAAACATCGACACGAACCATGTCATTTATGCATTATGAAACAAATCTAGCACTTTTATCATTGGCATTAAACTATATTAGTAATAAACATAATTCTCATAGCAATTTCAACGGTTTTACAATTAACATTGTCACACATTGACATGTTCTATTCTTCAGTCATCGTCTCGGTCTTCCTCAGAACCCATTCTCCAATCAAGATCTCCACTTCGATTGAACTGAAATATATATATATATATATATATATATATATATATATATATATATATATATATATATATATATATATATATATATATAATGTGTTCATGTAATGAAACTTGTGACAAAATTTATATATTTACTTATTAAATTTATTAAATATTCCGGAAAGTATTTCATTTTGGGTTCAGGATTTCCTGAATCTGCTCTAGTTGCTTTAGTATTACCATTATCACTTCATGACGACTTCAAACTACTTAGATTTAAACACGGTTTTTTTTCTTCAGAAATCCACTTAATTATACCCAGTTCCAGTATTTTATTCCATTCTACTCTATTTTAGAAAATAATTATTAATTGACAATAAGTTATGTGCTACCTCCATAGCATGCACTACGTTTTTGAGGGGAGATTCCGATAAAGTCGGATGGGACGAGTATTTTTGAAGTCCCAGAATGGAGGATGATAATTAAAGTTCTTGTAGCTAGTCTCCATGAACATAATTCGGGTCTAATCTTCACACATTTTGTTCTTAAGGTATTATGGGCTGACACCTTGCGACACAAATCATTAGATGTCCGAGACATACGTAATGTGTGCTGTACAGACCTAGGGAAATTGCTTATTCAAAGGATCTTTTACACGTCTTGAAGATTAGGTTCCACGCCTCCTTTACCCGTTGTGTTTTGAAGTTACAACGTCTTTAAACAATTTGTAAATGATTAAACACCCTTAGTCGGCGACACGTGTAATGGTTAAGCCCCCACCCCCCAAAAGAACACGATGTAGTCCCCAACATCTTTAATACTATTTTGACAATTAAACGATTTTTAGTGGTGACGTTAGGCTGTTTTTATTGTGTGCAGTATAATGGATAAATGAAAATTCAAGACTAGATGATATAATGATTGTGAGAACACGTTTGGCCGATGTCTGGTTAGTCAGAATATGTGTCGGTCATAACCTTTGACTGACAAATGCAGGCATTTAAGGATGCCATATGTCCGACAAAAATAGTAAAAAATTATAGCGTGAAATTTAAACATTTTTTTACGATATACATACTGACGGTACAGTATTTATTTACTTCCATTTAGATCATGGAAATAAGCTTTTTTTTTAATGCGTTATTTCGAGTCTGAACATATGGACACTTACGAGAAGTTCGTCGCCTAGTTGTAGTCGTTTTTGGTATGGGTTGTAGCATGTTGGTTTGGGGGACGTTAGAACAGTCAGGCAAAATGGCAATGTCAGCGCAGTTGACGAAATTTTCTTGTGGACCAAAACCCAAGCCGCATTCACCGCCATCACATCCCCAATTGTTGCCTGAAATTTATGAAAAATGGTTGACCTTTCTAAAAAAAAAAATGTAATTATCATCCCACAGGTAATTTATAATAAATGCAGAAAATGATAATAAAGAACATGAGTGTCATTTCTCATTAGTTTGTAAGATATAAACAGTGTAACGAAAATTTGTTTGTACAGATATGCTAGAAACGAAGTTGTATCATCTTTTGTTTAAGCTATTCAACGGAAAAAGTAAATAACATTTGGACGGTTACAAATATGCTTATTTGATTCCTGGAATTTGAAATACAAATAAATGGCATACATAGTCATCATATTATTATATTTTTTTTTTTAAATTTTCCAAATTTGTTTTCTGAATTGTCTTTTTTAAAATTTAGTTCAAGTAGTTCGTAGTCAATATAAGAAAGGGAATCCCTTTCTTAAATTCGACTCTAATTTGAATACGTTTGTGCCAAGCCATTGCTGCCAGATGGAATCACTCAATTCCTTGTACTGAACAAAACGTAATTTCATACGAACAGTGACAAAAGATATTTAAAGTAGCATGCTGTTTATATGACGAGTGTGACGCGTGTGATTGAGACTCGCATTCTATACAATTGCGTCGTCAAAGCGCAATATGTCGCAGTCAAGAAATGGAATGATAGTGCAGCTTCGCATTTGTAAGGTTATGTATTCACTCATTCCATATATTTGTCTACAAATGACATAAATATCGAAACGAGTTGCTTTGGAGTGATTAGCTCTTTTTAAACCATTTGAACATTGTCATTTTCACAGCTATGCTATTAGTAGGACTAGACCAGCGAAGACAATGGGTTAAATTGAGTACTCAAGCTAGCGGAGTACGAGATTAAATCGAGTACTCTAGGGAGTGGAGACTAGAGAGTCAATCGAGTACTCGAGCTAGTGGAGACTAGAGAGTTCAGTAATCTATCTATTGGAGACTAGAGAGTAAGTCGAGTATTCTTGCTCGCGGGGACTAGAGAGTTAGTCAAGTCATCTAGCTAGAGGACACTAGAGTGTAAATCGAATAAAATGATTGTTGTTTGGTTGGTTGATATTTAACGCCACAGAAGCATGTCGATTGCTGTTCAATTCCTGGGCAACGGTAGTCTAGTGCCTTGACCAGGAAGACGCCACGACAACTAAATCGGCAGGTCTGGGTAAAATTGGAACCTACAGTAGAAACTGCTGTTTCTAGGGCCACTATCACTACCACTAATGCCGCTACGTATGCTACTACTACTACTATTATTACTACTACTAGTGATACTACTGATACTGAAGGCATTACTGTTATTGTTGCTGCAGTTGGGGCTACTGCTACTGCTGCTACTGTAACAGATGTGATGAATATTGTTAAGACTAGATCTGAACCGATGTGATGAATATTGTTAAGACTAGATCTGATGATGCTGTCTTACCTGCAATGTAAGTCCACTGCAAGATGCACTGTGTACATTTAAGTGTCTGTGGTAGCTTTAGCTGTACGTCGTGAATACTGGCCGTGTTGTTCGTGATATCGTACTTGTACCCTCCACTGACAAGTTGAAGAGGATATTGATCGAAACAGTTTTGAGAAGCGTTCGTCTTGGTGTTGTTATGGGGACACATTTTGAAAATGAAGTATCCTACAATAAAGCAAATAATCTTCTCGTCAATCCATATACGTATGTCTTCATCCATACACCTTCCATCCATCCATCCATCGGCTAAAATTGATTACGAATGAGAGAGACAGACAGAGAGACAGAGGTTATTTGATATGAAAATGAAAGTGACAAACAATTTATAGCACATCTTCTGCAATATGCACTACATCGTCTGAATAACAACTCTCGAAACATGGCAACAACAATTGTAAAATTAAACGATACTTTTCCAGTGTTTTGACAAGTGATTCTGCTGTTGGATTTTTTAAAAAAACAAATGTAAACTTCTGTGTAATTCTCTTTTAAATGTACACCTTTACTTACGTCACCTGTAAAGTTCATTCCAGACTAATACGGGAGCTGATTTGTGACCATTTTAATTTTTTGAGCTTGTCCGCCATTTTCAGCACACGATATGCTATACATAGAGGAAGAACTCTGGTAAATCCATGGGAAGAATCACCGACCCTCTGGATGCTACTGGACACTTTCTCCATACCCACTTTGACCGAGACAGGGACCCGAGTCCATGGTGACAGCTGAGATAGCGATAATCGGAAAAGGCGAACGCCTTATACCACTCGTCCACCCGTTTCAGTAGAATCAAATTCAAATAGGGAACGCATAATGTAATTTTAATCCCTACAGCTGTTTTCCGCAATTTAATCTTTTAGTAAGAGTCGCCTGATAAAGGGCAAATTGAGAGTTCCAATATGTTTCAGATTTCGTGGGTCATTCCCGGTAGATGCAACGCTTTACTGAATTTCGGAAGAAAAAAATACTGGACCAGTCATACTCATGTTCAAAGGTGTGGTCTATTAATACGTCTGTATTGGTCAATTTGGCACGAATACTATTTCAGTCGCGTTGACTAACGAGATTTCGAAAAAAGGATCTGAAGGTTTAGCGACACATTTTAAAACATTATTTGCTATTTCATACAGAGGAAATGCGAACTAAGCGACTTTTTCCAAGGGTACACCGAAGCAGCAGACACGAACTAGCCTGGGCTGGTTTCACACCTAAGACCCCTGGAATGCGATTCCGATCACTCTGAAACCGCTACCCCTTAAATCAAGAAAACATTAAAATTTTATGATAACCCACATCATGGACAACTCCTCCTCATGACACTTACCTTGAAGCTGACAATTCATCCCTGTGGAAAACATTTCCATGTCTAGGCTAAAGTTCCATTTTTTGAATGCCTGATTGAAGGATGTTCATATCCAACATCCCTTCCATTTCTTGCGGGAAATGCCTACTTTTAAAATTAATTTTGTTTGAGTTCTCGAATATTAATTTTATATACCCCTTCGTTGGCATATATAAACTTCGTCCTCTTTATTTCATTAAATGCATATATAGCAGGTAGCTGTCCTTTTCAATATTCGTGTTGTTGTTGTTGTTGTTGTAGGGTTTAACGCCATTTTTGCAGCACACGATAGGTAATACATGGCGGCCAGTATTAATGGTGGAGGAAGAACGCGGGAAAACCCCAGTAAGAACCACCGATCCACGAGAAGCTACTGGCAAGCTTTCTCACATACCCACATTGACTGGAGATAACAGTTACCGAACCGATAATCAATAACATACGGATAGACTTGTCCGAAATGACTGATTGCAAAGCTAAATAACCAGCATAGAGATACAAAAAAAAAAAAGTATGGTGTCTGGCGTCAGATATCTTTCATGGGTCACATGCGACTAAATATCGACATTTAGCAATAATGAAGCGTCAGAGTAGCAAATATTGGTGTCAGTCTTAATATTGATGTCAGTCTTAATCACAAGATCACGTCGACCGTGTAACAGGGGCGAACTTCTCGTCAAAATATCACACACACACACACACACACACACACACGCATGCATGCGCGCGCCCTTTTCCTAGAAATAACATTTTACCAGAATTTAGTACAAATCTCAGAAATTTGATCGTTTGTGATGCCAAATACACTCACTTCTCCAAAAAGATGATAAATTTTACCTGACAGAGTGTATTTACTATGATTAGCAGATTATTCAGGGCCCAGGAGAAGAAAAAAAAAACAAAAAAAAAACAAAAAAAAAAAAAAAACACTTGGACGAGTGATCTGTACGAGTTACTATGTCTTTCCTTTATTATACTCAGTAAGTACACTTTTCCACTACACTGCTTTCGTTTTTAGTAAAGACTATAGACCCCTGATGAGAGTTTGATTCTGCCAGTAAGTACACTTTTCCACTACACTGCTTTCGTTTTTAGTAAAGACTACAGACCCTTGATGAGAGTTTGATTCTGCCATAAGTACACTTTTCCACTACACTGCTTTCGTTTAAACTAAAGACTACAGACCCCTGATGAGAGTTTGACCATGGGTCAGAAACGGGAAATTATGTTCCAATACACTGCTCATTAGATAAACAAATAAGAAGTAACAAAGTGTGTAACTCGAGAAATTGCAGTTGCACATATGACCTTTAATCATTAGTGGTATTCGCGTATACTCTGAAACCTGTCACTATTCCAGGTATCCTAAGCATCCTTTTCAATGATTTATCATACATCTTTATGACTTAGATCTGGGAGATGCTAAGGGACTGGGAAATGTAAAAAAATTACGATCATCTTTTGGTCAGACGTAGTTTCCCTTGTCCCAGATCACCGGGCTGGATTAGTACACTGCAACGCCAACATATATTTATATCAGCATCTAGTTACTTTTTACGAGACACGTGTCAGTAACAAAAAGATTTAAAGCGTCTCAATATCAAGCAAATGTACTAAATAATCCATAATGGTCAAACCTCCGTTTAGAAAGAAAAAAATTAAAAAAACAAAAATGAAAACACACGGGACTCATAAAAAGAAAGATTGTTATTGCTGACTGGCCAAAGTAATTGGAACATTTCCCCAGTTAGATTTAGACCAATCGACAATATCTGTTTAACAAATATGTTGACATAGCATGCAGTGTGTAACAGTTGGTTGGAATAATATGCAGAGATAATTAAAAAACAAAATCATTTTCGTCCCTAAGTTGGCAAAACTTTTCCTATGAAAACTAATTACATGCCGATATAAATATCCTCTGGAATCTCCCCTTTGGCATGACACGGCTGCTTCAGTCTTGTGACTAAATAGAAGCAACACTAAACATCGAGGGCAAAGTGTGAACTGTAGCATAATGGTCTTTTTTATTATTATTTAAATTACACTTTTTAGTATGCGGCTTACATCAGGTACACATCTGTAAATAAAAACGAAACTCTAGACTGACAGCTAGTTGACAGATTATGCACAATTTATATTTAACTAACGCACGCTAATTCTGACGCAAAGTTCTTTCAGTGTTTCTTATATTGAGCGAAGTGCCCATCAATTTTGCTTGCAGTTAATAGTGACCTAGTACTAGTGGTAAATTTGTTCGTAGTGGACTGAAAACTTGTAAAGCAGTATATACAAATATTAAAATCTTCCTTCTCAATGTTCTCAACTACACCAGTAAGGCATAATTACCTTTGCCAGAAGCCATGTCACGAACAGTCTGATATATACTGTACTAGCATAACGGTAAGGAGAGAGAGAGAGAGAGAGAGAGATGAGTATAGCCAAAGATAGGTGAATACTGGAGTCTGATAGAGTGTTATATTCTGATGTAATGAAATTTTCACTCATAAAATAAAATAAAACATCACATAGGACGCCGCGAAGACGCTGGTAGGTTTATTACGTATAGTTTGTTCTAACAGGCGGTAAAATGATTAAAGGAGACGACGATCATTTGGAGGAGGTATATGAGAATAAGAAAAGTATGGAAGATGGAATTACAAACCTCTGTGCCATGTGGAGATCGTGATTGTAGCAGTGATGGTTTTGGTACCTTCGGAGTAGCAACGGCCAATAATATCCGTAGCGAAAGGACCGCCGGGTTCGTGTGGGCGTGGTCCCTGCCAGGGGTCTCCGCAGATGCCACATTTGCCTCCATGAGTTTGCTGATTCTGGTAGATGAAAAAGGAAACGTTTATCACAAGGTTATCGCTGCTTGTCTCCACCAACAAAAAGACGATTTGCAGAAATATTCAAACTATTTTAATGTTTAAAATCTGGACACTTTACGTTGTGATAAAAAGTATTTCGCAAATTACGCGTCATTAGATTACGCCCGACTACGTATTCGAATAACTCGATATATAATTTTAAAAACCAAGCCTAATATTGTTGTAAATGTCAATAACAATGTCAGAGTCAGTGGCATCATTAGGGTTGGTGTCACCCAGTGCGGTAACTCATGGTGTCACCCCCATGGACCTCCTTCCTGCGCAAAAATTCAAAACTTTTATGGACAGTCATGTGCGGTAACTCATGGTGTCATCCCCATGGACCTCCTTCCTGCACAAAAACTGAAAATTTTTATAGACAGTCATTTTGGTGTCACCCCTTCTGATGGTGTCACCCGGTGCGGTCCGCACCCCCGCTAGTGATGCCATTTGTCACAGTGCCTTCTTTCGTGGTCAGTGTGACATATAACCATTATAATTGATGTAATGGCTGGGATAGCTATAACCTGGCAACAACTTGTAATAATCAATCTGGTCTGTTTGGGGCATAAATTGAGTTTTAAATAGGGGCTCGCTTGTTTAACAGTTCGAACCAGAGGAGATGGTATTGGTAACCCGAGGTCATAGTGGTAAAGTGACAAGAGCGGAGACAAACCAGAGAAGACTTATAATAAGTTGTGGTTCATTTGAAACAGGTGTCATAACATAATATTTTCCAAAATAGTTATTAATAAAGGCGGACTATAGGGAATCATTCTGATTTCACTTGGAGTGATTAATGTTTTTGACGGGTGACGTAGTAATCCTGATGATTGGCTAAGCTAAAAGGGAGGGGGGTGTTCCCAGACGGAATTCAGGTTTTTTTTAATAGTCCCCCTCCTAGAATGAATCAGTCCAAGTTTTTCCGTCAAGGGTGGATGTCAGAGGGACTCCGAGAAAACTAATAATTTCTCTCGTTAAACTTTAGAGACCCGTATTCAGAGAGATTCTCTGATAATATGCGAGCGAGATTTAGAATAAGGCGCAAATTTAGCCGCAATTGCATGGAATGTAGATTCATTAATTTAAGTTTATATTTATTGTTAAATTTAGTAATTTTAAATTCATACTTCAATTTTCCTTGAGTTCAGAAATAAGTGCATGTTTTATGATTCATGTTGTAAGAATGTCATAATATTTCATTATTTGAATGAGTTCCGGTTTAGAGGTTTAGTATGTAATATGAATCATGTATTATAAGGTTTCATGTATTTGTTTCGGATGTAAATTGGGTGAATGTGTGAACTATCTGTCTTAAATAATTTCTATCATTTATGCTGAGGATTGATGCCAATGAATTTCTAATTAGGAAAATAACAGGACAAGGAGTGAAGTCCATTAATTCTTGTGTAATTAAGTTGTGAATACTTTTTAACCGAGAATCGAGTTAGCTTGTGGCATAGTTCAGCTGGTAAAGTTATAGCCACAGTGAGGTGGGATGGTTTATCTAAAGAGGTCTAATTATATCGTAGTACTCATTTAAGAATGTTGTAGCCGATAACCAAACATCGATTTATGATAAGGGGTTGTTTATGTATTAAGTGTAAATTCGATAGACGATATCTGACGAAAAAGAGTAGGAACATTTGCTAATCCCAGGAGACGAATAATTCTAACATATATTTTGTTTTGAGACAGACAGACAGACAGACAGACAGACAGAGGGAGAGGAAGAGAGAAACGTCGACCGATCATCAGCGGTGATCTGAGAAGGACCGGAAGACCAGGAGATGCTACCATGCCGGCAATCTGAGTTCGATCTGTCACTTGATCATATAACATTTGTTCTATAAATAAACACCGCTAAATGAATTTCGCACAATTTTGTAACTATTTCTAAAAGAAAGCGAATCATTCGTGTGTCATTTTTGTCTATGCAATTGATTAATTTGTTGTATTACATATGGGGGCTGGTGTTATCCTATCCTATGTCTCTGCTCCGTTATCTGCTATTCCATCCCTTACTTTCATATTTTGTTTTATTAGTTACTTGATCCGGGCAATAACACAGTAGTCGATCATCTCCTGTTTAACGATAACGAGAAACTTTAAAGAGTGGGGGGGGGGGAGATCTCACATGATCCAACATACCATTGCACACCCCAAAAATGACATTTAATGATATAAAATGATGATTATATTTTCCCTATAAGAATAAGTATTTCGATGTTATATTGCAGCAGAAAACTCGCTACTTATTTTGGATGGTTTAAGTCCGGTAGCAAACATTTTATCATTTGGTTGGATGTTGAAGATTTATAAAAAATGTTTATTTAATCTTTGAAAAAATGCTTTCGCAGTGAAATCTTTTAATAATGTATATTAAAGGCTGTGTGAAAAGTAACAAAGGATTTAAAATGAAAACTACAAATCGTTCGATTGTTTGCGTGTATTTATCTGTGTGTTTTTGTAATGATAGAAATAAGTACGTTTTCTTATTGATATTGCAGTTTGACGAGGCCACACATTAACAAGGTTGTGTTTTCCCCAATGTAATTCTTTTACTGTAAGGAACATTGTCTTTATTGCAAGAAAGTAAAAACAAATATGATCACGTCAGGTCTACATTTTTTCTCTATGACTAAATACCAACAATGCGATTAATAAATTAATGGCTTTAATCTCGAAAAGTCGACAGTAAAGCAGCAGGCTTTAATAGAAACTATTCCAAAGAGAATTTCTATCGACATAGAAGATTCGACTTTACAATTATGTTTAAAAAAAAAATTTGAATCTTGTCGAACAATGATGCAGTATGGACACATATTTATTAATAACTTACTCAACTTTCGTTAGAATACCACTACTAGTACTACTCTACTACTACTACTACTGCTACTATGTGCAAGTATAATGTTGAGTGGTGCTGCTGACAAATATATTTTTCAGTTTAAAATATATTTTTTGTCTCCACAACTGATTATGATTTTCACAATTAGATATTGAAACCTCACATAAATGTATTATGAATATTGCAACCTCACATAAGCGACAAATGTGTTATGAATATTGCAACCTCCAAGTCCGATGATATTTCCCTTTGTATTTTTGCTAAACCATCGCGACTTTATAGAAAATCAAACAAAAAATGTAACTTCGAAAAAACCCGAGTATTTATATACAGACTGGTGTTTTATTAATAGCTTTTTGCCAAAATCAAATAGTATTGCCATTATATTATTGTCAAAATCAAAAAGTATTGCCATTATTTTATTGCCAAAATCAAAAAGTGATTCCATTATTTTATTGCCAAAATCAAAACGTATTGCCATTATATTATTGCCAAAATCAAAAAGTGATTCCATTATTTATTGCCAAAATCAAATAATAATGCCATTATTTTATTGCCAAAATCAAATAGTAGTACTGGTATTTTGTTGCCAAAATCAAATAGTAGTACTGGTATTTTGTTGCCAAAATCAAATAGTGCCGTAATTTTAGAACCTTTGACTCATCACGTCACAGTAATTATTATATGTTAATTATCTGAAATATTGGTTAATTATTTATCTACACGATATTTGTTAATTATCTACACGATATTTGTTAATTATCAACACGATATTTATTAATTATCTACAACTAACATACTTTAATATATTTGGAGTATGCGTATTTGGTTTTAGCGCCTCGTTTCAGGGAATTCTTAGATTTTTGTGATTACTTGTTTGATTATGGGAACTCGGTCCTGTGGAAATATTCCTTAGCCCGAAATAATTAGCAAATTACTAGGAGAAAACGTCACGGAGTTAAGTGGTAATGAGTTTCCATGATGCCATGGTTTACTTTTGGTGAACTCAGGTCCGAGCCGCATGAGTGTCCCTGTCGTTCAGTAATCCATATTAAAATCTAGTTGTGTAAATTGATCGTGTAACTCCAGGTGCAGTATTTATTATCGGACACTGGTAAATTACACAATGTAATAAACAAGAAGGGACTGTTCCGTCA
Organism: Sinohyriopsis cumingii; assembly: GCA_028554795.2. Classification (NCBI taxonomy): domain Eukaryota; kingdom Metazoa; phylum Mollusca; class Bivalvia; order Unionida; family Unionidae; genus Sinohyriopsis; species Sinohyriopsis cumingii. Next base: position 10,354,814 of record CM068831.1, on the reverse strand, counting down.
TCGGCAGGTAGTATTTATGTCGCCATGGTGGCAAATGTGATGCAATTTTACAGGCGAAATGTGGCTCAGAATCATGTTTTGATTGGCCTAAGGTGGCAGTAAAAATAGTTCCGTGTGTTGGGGGAACTTGTATAGTTTTACGGCGTGAAAAATGCTAACGGTACGGAAAGTTGATGAAGAGAAACCATGCAGATGTGCGCTTGAGAGACAATTGGAAAGCTGTGAGATATGTGGTCTTGCATTGATTAGAGTAAAATTTATGTATAGAATGGACACGTCAAGCTTTCTAATTTACAAAAGAATTTGTATGGAAGTCATTGGAAATTTGGGGAAATTTAGCCTTCTAGCGGAATTGGGCCAGGGTTTAACACCGCTTGGTCAACCCAAATCCCTGGTTTGTAACAATATATTTAATTATATATTTCAAGATCTAATTAATCACTATTCTTGATGCAGAAAGATCTAATTCAACACTATCCTGGATGCAAACATTTAGCTGAATATAATAGCAATCAGTATATGCTGGAACTTAACTGAATGGTCGCGAAAACAAGGAAACAAGACAGAACAAGGGAGAAAAAGTGTCCTTTCAAGGAGAAAACAAAACAAAATGAGTGTATAAATGAAAAATCTTACTTCAAATCCTCCACAATATTGAGCACTGTAGTCGTAGTTTTTCGGGACTGGAAACCCAGCCATGCCCATGTAGTTTCTTGCCGGAGGATCGGTTATGGCCCCGTGCCCCACGGTCTCTTGTACCAACACCGTAGAGAGCGACAAAACAAACACAATCCCAATTTTACCGGCCATCGCTTCTTAGTAGTGAATGGGGTCACCCTACGTACAATGGGAATTAGCATTACAGGGACCCCTGGGTCAATCTACGTACAATGGAAATTTAACATGGCGAAAAATCGTGGGTCAATCTACGTACAAGGGGAATTTAACATGGGAATAAATCGTGGGTCACTCTACGTACAAGGGGAATTTAACATGGGATTTTTTTTAAATTTTAAAAAAAATTTTTTTTAAAAAAAGGGGTAGGCAATGGAAAGGCTATCTCTTTTCGAGAAATATGGCTGGCCCTGAAAAGGGCCTTTGGGTTTTTTCTTCTTCTTCTTTTAACTTCTTAACTTCTTCCACCATCCTCTTATTTTGTCCATCATTCCTTTCTTCTTTTTCTTTTCTGTTTCCGGCAACCAGTCCGGGTGGCCCATGGCCCGGAACTTCTCTTGGATTTTCATCCAGTTTGTGTTCAGTTTTTCGAATTCATCCCTTTTTTTTCTATTTTCTTCTTCTTTTCTTTCCTTTAACCACTTTTCTTTGATCTTCTTGACCTCTTCGGTCAGCACATTCCTCATTAGTTCTTCAGCTTTCTTAAGTTTTTCTAACCCCCACTTCGCGAAACACCAATCTGTCCATTCTACAATGTCTTCTAGAAAGCACCTTGCACTCGTCACATGATCTATCGCTTCTTTTAACTTACCCACTTTGACATACGTTGGGTTAATTAAACCTCTGATTCTCTTCTCCTCATCCTGTATCATTTCTTTTACAATATTTACGGATAAGTGGAGGCTGGTTACTTGTCTTGAGACGAAGTCTTTTGTCACTGCATACCTCCATTCCTGTTCAACCCTTTCTACTACACTCAATCCATCTACCATCCAATACCAACTTCCCATAAGATCGTTATATAAAGCTGAAGCTGCTGGCATCTTCTTGTTTGCTTATTCCGTAGAATGGGTTCCAATGGCCAACACTGTTAGTTTTATACTCAAAGCGCGAACGTGAAGGAAAACATCCCCTGAAAACATAAAAGTGATCTTACCTAGATCATGACCCAACAACGCGCGGACGTGAAGGAAAACATCCCCCTACTTTCTCATTTCATATAATAAAACCCTAACTTTACTCTTCACATACGCTAAGAAACCCATAATCTACTATTCACACAGTCATACCTGAGCTCTTACAAACACAAACACACAAACACACAAACGCATACCCTCACACTATCTTAAAAAAGAGTTAGTGTTTATTTTCACACTACTCTACCTACTCACATTGGCAAATTAATAGTTATTTCTTTTCTAGACTATTGGGTAGCCCTGAAAAGGGCTGTTTTTTAAACTCCAGATGCACCTATCTAATGGTTGCACCTTCCTGGCCTGGCGCCGCACACGCATCTTCTTCCCCAGTCTTCTTTCACCTTTCTTCTGGGGAGCGCAGAGGGAGGATGATTCGCTTCAGCACCCCAATCCTCTGTTTCAGGAATATTAAACGACATCATCTCTTCTCTTTTCTTTTCCTCCTCTTCCCTCTGTCTTCTCTCCTCTTCTTCCTTCTTTATTCTTGCTTCTTCTACTATAGCCTCCGCTGATAGTTCGTTTACTATCCGCCTGGCATATTCCAGGTGCATCTGGAGTTCTAACAGTTTCACTATTCTGCTAGTCATTCTTCTGGCTGTGTTGATCAATCAACAAGGGTAGCTGGACTGCCGAACGAGTTTCAATTTATACTGAAAGCGCGGACGTGAAGGAAAACATCCCCCTAAAAACATAAAATTCATCTTACCTAGATCATGACCAAAAAAAACAACAACAACGCGCGGACCTAAAAGAAACACTCGCTCACTTTTTTATGCTACCCATCACTTCAATAGACTATCCACATACTCAAAGCAATCCAATCTAACCCCAAATATACACCTCAAGCAGCCCAAAAAAACAAACTAACATCATTTTAATCTACTATCCACACCAACCTACTTTATCACTTACAAACACAAACACACCAACACATACCCTCAAAATTTTTAAGAAAGAGTTAGTGTTTATTTTCACACTACTCTACCTACACACATTGGCAAATGGATCATTACTTCTTTTCTAGAGTATTGGGGTAGCCCTGAAAAGGGCTGTTTTTTTTTGCTATGGCATTCTTTTTTAGTTTCTAAGAATGCGATGTCCTCTGAGGATAGACTTTCTGGCGATAGGTCTGCTTCTTCGGAAAGAGAAGAAGAACTCTTTGGTGTCGATACGACAATCGACAAAGCCTCTGTCAGCTTCAGGTTGTTGCTGCTGTTGCTGTTGTTGCTGCTGTTGCTGCTGTCTCTGAAGTCTGTACTTCTCCGTCCATTCTTCTTTTTCCCTGTTCACTTCTTCTCTGAAGAGCTCTTCTATCAGGTCTTCAGTGATTTTTAACATTCTCACATTCTCTATTTCTTCTGGCTTCGGTATCAGACTGTGTCTGACCCTATGCAAATTCACGTAGGCTTCGTTGAGCTTAGCTAGTTTGGAGCACATCTTCTTAGGAGGATGAGTCGACAATGGATGGCTAGACTGGAAACAACCCCGGTTATTATAGTGAAAGCGCGGACGTGAAGGAAAACATCCCCACACGATTTTCGATTCGCAACGTTCAGTGATTGTCATGAGAGGGATAGTAAGAAATGAAAGAGCATCAATTCAACATTCTTATAGCTAAACAAAAGACAAAGGCATTTTTTCAAAACACAACATTTTTTTATTCAAAAATCACTTAACACTAAACAACAACTCTAACATTTTTAACAATAATCCAACACTATAACATCAAATAATTTTTTCAAATCACAAACTTTTTTCTCAATGGACAATGTACTTTAAACAGGGCTGACAACGTTGTGAATGAAATTGTGATTTCCACTGTTGGAAATCATTAGGCCATTGATGGACACTACGTTTCCTAGCTTGAGACAAAAGATAAGCATAATGGTCACAAAACCATCGATCTACTTTCACATCGTTTCTAGCAGAAGAACGAGGATCAAAATGAGTCACTAAATGTTCTAAGGAATAGCCCAGGCTGCGATGATGCAGAAAATACACACAGTACTGTCCACACACCAAGGAATCTGTGCCTTGTAATTTCACGTTATTGAATCGGGTGGTTTGAGCATTTCTTCTCATAAAGTCGATGATATCGTCTTCCAAAGGGGGCAATCCGTACGAATCGAAATATTCCACACATCCTTCTTGAGGAAAGTAGACGGCTACCCAGTGGGTTCCTGGGAGATGACTTTCGTCCGTGTTGATCACGTAAGCTTGATGGTCTTTAGGTTTGCGATGAGGGAGTTCATCTTTAGCACAGACGACAGGATTCCAAGAAGCCGTATACGAACTATGGTTCAAAAGGTAATAAAGTTCCCAGGTATCCATTGATTTGTGTTTTTTTCTTCTTCACAGGTAATAATAAGTCGTCAATTCGATCCTGACTTTTTGCTTGAAAATGTCTGACGAATAAACGGTTATTCGTTCTGTTTCCTCACTCTGATTCAGGAGAGCTTCGATACGATGGATCTCTTGAGTGGTTAATGGTGGACAAGAATGTTCACGCAAGTCTTTATACCACTGGTGCAACACGTCTTTGTTTGAGATGAGACTCCAAGCTTCGTCCAGATACTCGTCCAATTTTTCTTCTTGACTCAACATCAGGCATTTATCGTGTTGAATTTGACTGGGATGATCGTTTTGACATCCATAACAATTTTTCTTGATCAATTCCGTCATTTTGTCGACCAAGTGTTTGGCAAAACAGGAGACTAAATGAGCTTCTTGTTCTGGCCATCTCGACTTCATCATGACAATTTCTTCGTCTTTGTCTTGGGATTCTCCTTCCACGGTCTCCTCACATTTCATGTCCAAAGTTTCTTCACTAGGTAAAGAGGGATAACAGTCTTCCATGGCTTCTAGTAATCTAGAATGACTTCTCTCAAACTGTTGATTTCTATTGTATTGTCAAATTCTGCATACAGGATCACGTTCAACGTTGGATCAGCAGGGTCTCGATTTGCAAACTGAATTTCCACACGAATCTGGCCAGATTTTATAGGGTGGAAATGTCCCTCGTCGCTGCCTTGGTCTGGAGTGAAATCGAAAGCCCACAAAGCGTAGCCTCCTGCATAATCTTCGTACGTAATACCGTGACTGGTATTGGTTCCTAACTGTCCGGTGGCTTCGTACAGGGACAAGTACGATCTCAAGTAATTGTTCTGGGCAAAGTTAGGCTCAAAGGGTCGTGTACACAAGGTCTTGCCGTCACGACTGACTTCGATTTTGGACACGCTAGAGTGTCGAAACTCAAAAGGATTTTCGTTATGAAGTCCATTGAAAGCTGAATTCCTGACGATACCAACGATCAAACGCTTGGGTAACTGTCCTTGGAACAGATGATCTTCGATCATGGATCGCTGTCCAACAGGAATGGTGAACGTTTTCACTTCCACACGTCGTATGGGATACTTGGCGGTCGTTCTGCTCAACGTCTGACTGATGTCGTTTCCCACTTTAGGTAACACTTCCACACGGCGTACGTAAAGTCTGGCTTCTTGGATAACAGTTTTGTATTCGTTGGCATGGGCCATCAAATGGAAAGCGGCAGTGCTACGATTCAGTCTCAGGCGAATATCAACTCCGTTCAGTAAATACTTTTCTTGTAACCACATGTCCAAATGCAAACGATCCATCAGTTCTAAACTACGTCCTTGCAAAATTTTAGTTCTACGTGTGTTAAACCCCACATTGTGAGGATTGTCATCTTCTGTCAGGGCTGTGTCGCTAAACGTGCCTGCACCTGCCGTGTCAGGTTTCCATACCACGCAAGCATCCAGATGAGTATTCTTGGCTTCTTTTCCGTACGTCAAGAGATTTTCCAAGTAGGCACGATATGGGTAAGTATCCATGCTGCTGCTGACCAGTTTGTTATTCAAGTACAAGTCCACTTCGCTGAACAAGGAATGCATGAAATTGTTGACGGGCGCTACCCTATCATTGGCTCCAGGATTGGTGTTGTCAGTTTTGATCACTTTGACTTTCAAATACAGGTAACTGCTATTCAGATCGATGTAATCTTCGGGTTGTCCTTTGATTTCGAACTCGATGGGAGCGGAATCCGTCAAAGAGGAGACGGGATGAAATTCCACCCACTGGGATTCTTGCATCGTCATCATGGTGGGGGGCATGGCAAACATATCCAGTTCCGTCTTGGAACAAGCACATGACTCTCGGTGCATCATTTTTTCTGTGTCTCAATAATCGAAAACGTCTAAGTCTCGAACGGTTCTTCTTTTCTTGGCTTTTCTAGCTTGAAGTCTGGTGAAAGGGTGTTTTCTTCGTCGTCTCTTTCTGCCTTGTCCTTGCTGAATGCCTGACTCGGTAGCGTGCAGGGCATTTATAGGTGTGTCTCGTCGGCCTAAAATGTCTTTACCCGTTTGCAGCAGGACATTTTTGCCTGCCCTCATGAAGGCTTCTTTAGGGTTTTGTTTGTCGATGATGACATTTTGGAGAAATTCTTTGCCTTGCGTCAGTGCCGCATCTTTCAAGGCGTGCAATCCGCGTGTCACCATCGGTTTCAACACCGGGGCCACCGAACGAAAGGCCGATTTTAACATATCTCCTAAACCGTGTCCTCGCTGTCGTGCAACCCCTTGGTACACTGGATACATGACTTGCTTACGAATCGTGAGAGAACCGTTTTCGAAAATGGAGTTTCACCGTGACTTTTCCTTTGGTGAATGGAATATTTTGTCCCAAATCTCCTTTTATAGTAATGTTGACCGTGTCCAAATACGACTTGCTGACCGGCAAATAATGAGGATGGACAAATTCGCGGTGAACGTGGTAAGTGTTTCCACCTTCCTCGTCAGCGTTTGCGGCAGAATCCACTTTGAAAGGAATGACACGCAGTAACGGCACGGAGGTGTGTCCCACCACGTTGTATTCCACCACATCGGAGTACACGAACATCAAATTCAGTCCTTGGTTCAGTTCTACTGGGGTACGAAATAACTTGCTAAAAGACTCGTTGTCGTAAACGATGGGTAATTCGTTGTTCTTGAGTATGCTCATTCTCAGGTTCATGTCTCCGCCCAACATGTCAAACAATTCAGGACAAAATAAAATGGACATGATTTTACTCCGCTCAAATCTCATCGAGAAGCGACGAGCTACTTTGTGGTACTCCATGGTGACACTTATTTTGGCATGCTCCAAAGCTTTCCCAAACACGCCATTAAACTTGGCAGCTATGACGTTGACCAAATGTTGACCACTGAAATAATAACCTGGGGGAATTAAAAAGTGGTAGGTCCATTTTTGAGTTTTCTCATTATAGATTTTATTGTCATACGTGACTTTCTTATTCAACTCCTGTTGCAATGACTCGTCATGAACTTCCACATTAAAAAAATTTTGATTGGGAATGACATTGAGGACTTGGGTCGGGTGAATGATTTCCACTAAAGCCACTTCCCAATGGGCTTCGTGATCTAAGGGGATGGCCTGAGGTAATTTGGCCGTGTAACAGCACAACGTGTTGTGGGGAAACACCTCCATGGAACTGTCACTGGGTAAGGTTAAGTAAAATTGGTTTTGGTGACTCATAATTCCAGAGTTCTGTGGCTGTCCGAGGGAATATTAGTGGATGTCAGAGGTGTGTCTCCGCCCAAAATGGGGTTCTGGTTGTGGTTGTTGGAGTGGTGACTGGCACTGGCACTGGACACAACGTTCCCGTTCGAGGAGAATTTCAGGGAGGGATTGGGAAGCAGGTAACCGATGCAACTGCTCAATAAAATGGTCCACAATTGTTTGTCTCCTTGTTGCAAACTCAAATTGGCGATGGCTGCCCCGATGACACAATACACCACGAAGATTTGGCAGAAAAAGACGATTTGCGTTTTAGGCACACGTTCTCCACACCACACCCACAAGGGTTGTTTTTGTAAATCTTGCACAGAAGAACTAGGGGAAGAAGGACTGGTCGACGTAGCTGCGTCTGCTGCTGTGTGAAAGGGCATGATGGTCACTTCTTCTTTTTATAGTCGATGACTTGCGAAGCGTCGATCCAAGAATCGAAACTGGGTGGATATCCTTTCCAACGTACTTTGACTTCTTTGACACGTCGTTTGCCCACTTTACGGGTTCTGCGTTCGAGAATGCTTTCGATGTCGTACACGTCGTCTTCTTTTTTGGTGACACGTTGTAACTCGGGCAAATAAAACGTTCCTTTGAGTACTTCTCCGTTCATGTCTTCCAATTTATAGACGGCAGGATGACGGCCATGTACTCGTCCAGTGACGCGAAACAGTTCGGTCGTCCAGTTAGGTAAGTAACCTTTGTCGAAAGTGCGTTTGGTTTTGCCAATGCGCACCCAATCTCCCACGGTCAACTCTCCACTTTTCTTGGGGACAGCCCTCGTCGGGGACGTACCGAACAGGCGCTCGAACACCAGCACTTCGTTGTCGGGAGTCACGTCTTGCGGGGCACGTCCGATGCTTCGATGGTAAGATTGGTTGTACGCTTGCACCAGGTGCGGTAAGATGTCGATGTACTTCAGAGTGTGGTGATGCGTAAAATATTTCCACATGCGTTCTTTCAAAGTACGTTGAAAACGTTCCACGATACTGGCTTTGGTTTCGGGATTCTCGGTGGTAAAAAAATGAATGTCACGTTTCTTTAATTCTTTTTGGAAAGCTTGGTTCAGAAATTCGGTGCCTTTGTCCGTTTGCCATCGAAGAGGGCGACGACCGCTTTGTTTCAACACCCGTTGCAGGGCTCGCACTAACTCGCTGCTCGATTTGGAAGTCAAGGGCACGACCCAGGCAAATTTGGAAAAGACGTCGATGACACAAAACAAATATTTGTAGCCGCGATTGTAGCTGGCCAAATGAGAGACATCGGCTAAATCGGCTTGCCATTGATGATCGATGCCTTCCACTCGGGTGCGACTTCTGGCAAACTTGCGTCGAATGGGTTTGTGTAAAGTGTAGGTAGCTTGTTCTTGTAACCATCGTTGCACTTGAGGTAAACGGAGACTTTTCAGTCGAGTTTTGGCAGCACGATACAATTTTTGAACTCCTGCGTAACCTGCAGGATGGGAGGGATCGTAGTAAATGCTGGCTAAGACTTTTTCCATTTTTTGTGTTGGTTGATGTGTTAATAAGGCACCCACTCTTGGAAGAGGCTACTCTTTTTCTCTTGGGGTATTTTCTTGGATTGCAAGGCTTTGCGTGTGCGACCAGCAATAGGTGTCGAAGAGGAGGAGGATGTCTGTGCAGGGGATATCTGTTCTTGTTTCACTTCTGTCTTCACTTTCTTTTTCTCTTGTGATGAAGAAGGGGTGGCCATCATCTTTTTAATCCATCCAATTCTGGAGGTAGGTGGTGTTGTTAACTTGCGTACTTTTTCTGGTGGAGTTAGAAACCCTTCCTCTTCTTCTTCTCCTTTTTCTGTCTTGACCACTGGTACTGGTACTGGTACTGGTACTGGTGATGGTGCTGGACTTTTCATCAAGGTCTTAAAATCTTTCAGAGTGGGTAGAGCTGTTTCGTCTAAAGCTTTCTGGTGAAAGAGTTGCAATCGTTGCAAGAGTTGACCGTACTTTTGCGATTTTTCTGTTTCGGACAAATCTTGGCGATCCATCAAGGACTGCAATTCGTGTTGTAACTGGGACATTTCGCTCAAATTGGGATTGGGAGGTAAATGCGGGGTGCGTTGTTCTTGCCACCGATGGTATTCCATCCATCGTTTGTAAGGCACTAAAGCTAGTTTTCGTCCTTCCATGGGGTTGTCAGGGATGAATTCTGAGATCTTGGGACTTCCGAAGGCCTTTTTATCTTGCTCCCATCAGTCCTCCCAACATGGTTCCCAAGACTCCTTTTAGTATGGGGCCTAACAAGAGAGGTAAAATGCCTCCACGTTGGACCAACATCTTCTTTTTTTGACGAATGGGAATTTTCTTTTGAACCATTTTCCGAAGAACGTGACGATGTTTGCCTAAGCATTGTTTCTGGTGTTTGGACAAAGGGATCGTGCCTTTCAAAACGTTCAAACAACATTCGCACACGGTATCGATGACCTCTTTGGAGGCCGTTTGAATGAGTTTTTTTCGTAGGGGTGGAGAAGCTTTGGACAGGACAGATAACAGGTCCCCATGTTTGGCTAAACGTGGTGGCAGTCCTTTCCTTTTTTTTCCTTGGGGTTTTCTGGAGGGTGACATTTTTGCTTGTGGGTTCCGGGACATTCACCGAACAGACACTAACGTCGATGACTTAACGCACACCCTTTTATCTTTTTTTTTTTCTGGGACTATCGCTTTGTCATAAAGGTGACAATGTTTTTCCGAAAATCGCCAAGGAATCCTCCCCTTTGTTGACGCCTCTTTTTCTTGGAACGACTGTGTCTTTTTTTAGGGTAACGTCGATGCTTGGCTAAGCGCTTTGTCGGATGACGCGTCTGCCTTTGTCTCTTTCTTTTGTGGCTTCTTGGAGGTGACATCTTTTACAAGTTCACTGATACCCCCGACTTGGTCACAGGTCTTTTTTATACTGGAACTCGTCGCCACTGATTGTCTTTACGTTTTATCAGTTTGAGGACAGGCATGACACGTCGTGCAGGGGTACGTAACGGACTAAATCGAGCCAGTTCTTGCTTGGACAAATCCAGTAAACTTTGTAACATGCCCGATCTTTCATGGACTTTGATTTTGGGAGAAGGTACTTTGTGAGCAGCAGCCACTGCCGCTAAATTGGAAGGTCCTGCCACTGGGGAAGTTCTTTTGGGGGTCATCAACGGAGAAGTTCTTGGTGTGATCAACGTCTCCAAGTACTCTTCAGTTCCTGGTGACATCAACGGAGAAGTGGACAAACGTGAGGCTGCCGGAGACGCTGTGGCAGGTCGTGGCTTGCGAGTGTAAGGTTGCGTCCTGGCCGAAGTGCCTCTCTTGCGACTAGTTTTCTTCTTCTTCTGTGGACTTTTCTTTTTCTGGGGACTTTTTCTCTGTTTCTTTTTCTGGGGGCTTCTTTTCTTTTTCCGGGGTGATGGTGGTGGTGTCTGGTAAGAGGAGGGTCCTGCCACTGGAGAAGTTATTCTTCTTGGGGACCTGGTCTTTTTCTTTTTCTTCTTGGGGCTTCGTTGGACTTTTGTCTTGGGGATAACTTTGGGGGCATTAGGATCCCATCTTAAGAGTGAGCGAATGATGACCCCTCCTAGAGTACCGCTCCCTCCAGGTTTCAAAATGATTTGTTTTTTGGTTTGAGTGTCGATGCGGGGATCGGCCAGTTGGACCAAAGCGACTTTGTTTCGATCGAAAAAGCGTTGGGTTTGATGAGGAATCTGAATGATTCCTTGGAGTAATTGACGTGCCGTCACCGTGAACCATCGTAAGACTTCTTTGAGACTAGCTTCTAAGACACGGGCTCGTGTTTGTGGATCTTTTTCTCGGCTGATGCCATACAAGGCACGAATCAATTTGACGGGAAGATGCGACTGAAGGGACGTCATGTTCACACTGTGTGAGACAGACGAAAAAGGGTCTGAGGTTTTTATAGATTTTTTTCATGGGGAGTGAAATGAAGTCGAGGACGGAGACGTGTACAGGACAGGCCCTCCGTCTTGGCACCAGTGGTGAAACAAGTGGGTACGAAATCGCAAATCCTCGGGGGTCGTAGGTTTCAAATCGACGAGTAAATAGGCGTGTGGCGTTTGAGTGGCATCGTCGTACGCCTGAGTCAGCCAAGGCGTTCCTAACTGTTTGGCTAAGACTTGCACTTGCGATTTATCTCGAGGGCTTTTAAACAAGACCACGTAATGCGCATTGAGACTGATGGTGCGATGGGCTTTACTTTGTTGAAACAAATTTTGGGTGATGTAAACGACACTGGCATTACGGTGATGCCCTTTGCGCGTAAACCACAATTTAATTTCTTCTTCGTCTTCTCCTAACATGTCGTCGAAAATGACCAAATGGGTTAGACGGGAGTCAGAGACGATGCCGTCGTCTTCTTTAGGAATGCCTTCCACAAACACGATGGAATCGCCTTGACTTTCTCGCAAGAGGCTGTACGCCGATTGCCACTCTTTGTAACACCACACGATCCGTTGAGGGGGCCGATCGATCAAATGATGTTTATGTTCGATCAAACGTTTGACGAATTCGGTTTTGCCTGAACCGCTAGGTCCAGCAATGAGCATGTTAAAGGGATGGCGAAGATACAAAGCCTCCCAACTGGCACGATCTAAGTGTTCGTCGATGACTTTGACAGTAGAGGAAGAGGGAGCAGAGACAGCAGAGGTAGCCATGGTATGAGAAATGTCACTTGTGACACGAAAAAACAAACAAGACAAGAGTTTATATACTTTTTCAGAACACGTTTATTGAATGTTTCAAATATGAACACGAAAGACAAAAATACATACAACCCAAATAGTGATGTACAGGAATATAAAACACAGCAAAGCGATCAAAGTGGAATATAAACAAGTGTCTGTACAACATGTTTTGGTTAACCAAGATGTCCTAGGGACAGTGTGTAATGTTCTTACAGTCTCTACATGAGGTATTGTCACACAAGTGTCCTCCCGGAATGACCTTTCAGGCATGTCCATGACAGTCCTGTCCTGAAGCGAGTGGTTGTTCTCGGTGACGGGTTCTTCTGGCACCGTCACTAACACAGGTTGAAAAGTAACTTTTTTCCTTGAACAACTCTTGTGCATACTGGGCCACTTCTTGGGTCCAAGCCTCAAAACCCCCCTTTTTCCAATCACGAACATCTGTCCAATGAGGGTGTAAGTCACAAGCTACACACACATCGTCATACACGTCTTGGGTCGCTAAAAGTTGACGAATCTTTTTTTCCTGTTGAGGTCGAGAAGTATCCAGATGAAAACGCAAGGCTTTGAGCAAAAGGAGTTTTTCGTGACCATTTAAGGCCATGGAGGTGGTAAGTACTGATCGTAAAGAGTCCACAAAGAATCGGCTGGTAAACGAAATCCCAGAAAACAAGTCACTAAGACACACACCACTTGTCGTCCAAAATTGAATGGATACAGTTCTTGTAATAATTGATGGTAATGATCCACGGTTTGAATATGGTCATTGAGTTCCTTCCACGGAATCTGTTGGATGACATGTGACATAAACCGTGGCATGGCAGCCTGTTTTTATATTCTCTTTTTTTCGGATGCAATAGACGTACTTTCTAGCCAGAGATCTTCGTTCTCCAGTAGGGAATCTAAATCTTGCATACTGTAACCGAAACGTCAGAGTTCGTTTAGGTGTTTCCTCTTCCTCTAAGTAGATTCCACGTAAAATATGTTGGTAATCCTTTAACTTGTCTTCCTCAATGTATTGCTGTAGGTGAATCTCGAAGTAACCATAATTATGAACATGTCGATCATTAGCGACCTCAAAGTTTTGAACAATGTCTGACCATTGAAAGAATTTCTGACGAATCAGTTCTCTTATACCATTCAAGTACCAGTGGTTAAAGATCTGGTGACGTATCGGATGCAATTGTTCTTTACGTTTCACTTGTATTTTCACCAGCTCTCGGTAAATGCGTTCTCTCAACTCCACAGGCAAAGCACGAATGTTCTCTTGTAAAGTATCCATGAATAGGTCATACTAAATCCTCTTTGGTCTGACACAAGAAATGTACTCTTTGCACAAACATGGTTTCACTTCAGTGTCGAATTTAAATCGTTGAGTCACTAATCTACACATTACAATTCGTTCAGAAGTTTCCTCTTTCACCAAGTTGACATTGTGTGAAAGATGTTGGTAATTCGTTAACTCTTCCTCTGGAATTCGATGCAATACGTTTACAATGTAGTAGATAGAATCGTCAATACCAAACCATTCCTTTTTATAACCAGGAGGTCGTTGATCAATGTCTGTCCAATGGAACACTTTCAATTGAATCAGTCCTTGTATAGCCTTCAGGTACCAGTGGTTCAAACACCGGTGACGTATCGGATGCAATTGTTCTTTACGTTTCACTTGTATTTTGACCAGCTCTCGGTAAATGCGTTCTCTCAACTCCACAGGCAAAGCACAAATGTTCTCTTGTAAAGTATCCATGAACAGATGATTATGGTAAGAAGTTACTTCAATGTCTCGGTCCCACTAAAGGTAAGTAATGACAATTCGGTGACCATCGAGCATGTTCTACGTAGGCCGAATCTTGCGGTTCCCAGTGGTGAAGTGACACACCGCAACTGAAGCACTTGACTTTATCTCCTTCGCCCAAGTAGAAAAATCCGGCTCTGGCTAATTCTTCGGGGGTCGGTCCTCCAAGATACTTTGGCCATTTTCCTTTGAACGATTGAAGACGATTTTCAAAGTCGCAGTATTCCGACGAACGCACAGGAAACGAATATTCGTTTTTCACAGGTTCGTTTCGATGAGGGTTGAGTGAAATGGGTAGGAGTTTGCTCAGGGCTGGATGACATCCGTAGGGAGGTAAACGTGAAGGTCGACATTCCCCTTTAAAACGAAACCCAGTAAAATGTCCAAGAGGACGAGCAGCATCGCTTTCGCATCCCACAGGTTTGACACGCACAGCATCACTTTCCATGACAGGGGTAGGGGCACTAAAGTTCCCATGATGCTTTACGGCATCGCTCAGGTCACAAGGTACAGCATCGGTCCCATCGCAAGGCTCACAATCGCACTCGTCTGCAAACTCCGTTACGCAATTACAATGGTAACCACATGGACAATCGCAGTTTCCTTCCGGACATTTTCGGTCGCAATGCATGGGTCTTATCCATCCAATATTAGTCACACTAGAGGAAGATACAACTTTTTTACAATCCCCAAACTGAAACGATGTCTTTTTCAAAGTATTCATCTTGTTCGCTCGGTCTTGGTAGTCACAATGAACTATCGATCTTGCCTAGGGTTCCTTTTTTATATACAGACCAATACCGACGTGACCGTACGGTAAGGTGAAATGATTGGGAAGTCGAACTCGCTTCTGGTATACAATTTGATAGACTTTTTCCAAGGGCCGACTGACGATGTGGTGAGTGGGTAAACGTACAATTTTGTTCGGTTGGTAGGTGGTCACTTTAAAGTTTCCATCCTCTCCCGATTGCAAGGCTTCTTTCAATACCCCAAAGTTGACCACTCGACTGGTACGATAATTCAGAGTCAGTCCTTTCACTTTGCACGTCGTGTGCACTTCTCCTTGTTTGTCACGGTATTCGTAGCCGTAATTTTTGGGACCGCCACTGACGAAACTTAGAATCTTGTCGTCGGGATGTTCGTCTGTCCAGGCTCCTAAACGGTCTCCTTCGATGTTAGGGTGATGTTGAATCGGGTGATGGATGTAAATGCAACTGTCCGTGTCAAAGTACAGGACGCGTTCCCCTAACAGTTCTAAAGCTTCGTACAATTTTAAGCGAGCATGGGCTGTCACGTAAGCCGCAATGATGACATTTCCAAAAGGGTCGTCTTGTACAAAGTCCAGATCTTCTTCGTAATTGACCAAGATTAAATTCTCTCGAACGACGTTCACGTGTTTCATGTATTTGGTTTTATCGTGAATCATCTGGAAGTAGCGGGAAGGTTCTGTCAAATATTCCGTCTTGGGTAAACACGGTCGTTGTGCCATTTTACCCCACAAGCAATTTAACATCACTTTGGCAAACGATCGCCTGCCTTCGTTTTTCTCGATGTGGTCTAAAGTGATGCCTTCTTGTTCCCGGTATTTCTCTTTGAATTGTATTTGGTCTTCGGGAGTGTGACACCAGGAAGGATAGCCGCTGGCTTCTTGCTTCAGTTTCAAAAAGGCATCCACGTAGTCGGCGAAAATGCCTTTCTGAGTAGGGTCACCCTTGTGGTATTGTTGTGTCTTGGGAAAGTGGCAAATTTCGTACACTTCTAACAGTTGGTATCCCATGTCCAGAGCTTTGAACAATTCTACGCTGACCCAGGTTCCCGTCAAGGCACGTTCTTCCTGGGTGTGCTGACAAGGTTGGTCTTGGTTGCACGTTTCGGCACAAGTACGGCACAAGGGAAACATCAGTTTGCCTTGACAATGGTGAGGTAAGACGGGATGGTAGAGGTTGGTGGGAGGCAAAACTTTGCACTTGATCAAGCCTTCGTATTGTCGAATGTTTTTCAGGTCGATGTGTTCCGTCAGCAATTGTGGGTGCCCTACGGGAAAACGACAATATTTGCACACGTAGGGATACAGCGAACACACGTCCAAGTATTTGATTTCTTCTCCTTTCTCTTCGTCGGCTTGGTACAGCAAACAGGTGGCATTGGTCCTTCCTCCGTACAAACTATCCCTCGGGTTCAGCGGGTCCATGAACTGGTAACTTTCCACGAGGCGTTTAAACTCGGGATCGGTTTTCATACGGTGATCGTACTCGTGTTCCCACATTTCCACCACTTGGTATCCTTCCTGTTCTAACTTTAGGCGTCGCTGACAAGTGTCCTGGTACAAGTCTTCCATGGTTCGTTGCAAAAACTGATTTTTAGTACCACGGTCAGGGTAACAGACGGGACATCCGTGAAATAAGCAACCGTTAAACTCGTACACGATCTTGGGGTTTTCTAAGTCCCAGCCATCTACCGAATACGTTCCGATGGTCTTTTCGCCCCCTCCGTTGCGGGCATGCTGAATCCACTTGTCTTCCTTGTCGCACAAGTAATGTAACCAACGTAGGGCTTTGACCGAGTATTGACGCTTGACATAGTGGGTCGTTTGAGGACTGATGACAGCCACGGTCTTTTCAGGCATGAATCGTTGGCGGTACACTAAGGAACACGCTTTGGCAATGGTGCAAGCTTCTTTCAAAGGATCGACCCCTCCGTGTTCCATGAACAGTTCTCGAAATTTTCCACAGCAACGTCGTAAAATGTCCACGTCGGAACGACAATACTTTAACATTTCTTCCTGAAAGTCGAAGGGGTCAGAGGCATGAGCCTGGTACCAAGCGTAGAAAGCTTCTCGTTGTTCGGTACGCATGTTGTCGGGGTCGTAATAGTGAGCCTCAGGTAAATGGGGTAGAACGGCATGTTGATTGGCTTCCGTATTGAAAAAGTGTGGAAAGTACCCTTTAGCCATTTCTGTCATTTCAAACGTTTTAGGCATTCGACTCAAAGGCATGGCCAAGTAACTCATCGAATCTTTAAACTGTACTTGTCCCACTTGCATGAAAATGATTTTGGCTCCGTTCAAAGTCACTTTAGGACGTTCGGTGCCATGTTCCGTATAGTACCTCAAAAGAAACTGTCCATCGTATCCGGAGAAATTGTGAGCCATCACCGTGGCATGACGATGACAATCTCCGTAACGTTCGATGTCCTCTTGGCTCCACGTCTTGTCGATGGGGTCTAAGACCCATTGTGCAAAATCGGCTAACGTGTTTGGTCCCCGAAAGATTTTTTCACGTCCTCCAGGAATCTTGCTGCAGTGAGGGCAATGACTGAAGATAGGTTCTTGAATGCACTTCTCGCACGCTCGATGAGCCACGCAGAAATTAGGAATGTGAATGCCAGTCTCTTGCATGCATTCGAAATCGAAAAAGATGAAATTGCCTTTCTTCTTGTGACCGTCCTCTTTCTCTGGTGGGGGTTGGTATTTTTGCACGTAGCATTCGTGTTCCAAGTCCACGATGTGGTGACAAATGTGACATTTTTTCTTTCCTCGACATACGTGTGCCTTGGTACTATTGGTACGTATGCCTTGTCCACACGTAGGGCACAATCTCAGCAGTTGACAAGCGCATTTCTTCTGTGAACCTTGCGTCTTCAGATGTTGTTGGTAACAGGTAGGGCTGACAAACGTGCGCAGACAAGTTGAACAAGGCACTGGTTCTTCGCTCAGACAGGGTGGAGAGGCCAAACATCCTGAGCATTTCCATCCACAATGTTTGTGTTGCTCTCGATTATTATAACCATAGTCACATTTCTCACAATAATAAACATATCCCAGGAATCCAGTGATACTGGTAATGGTATCGAAATGGTCATCGTGATGATAAAGGTGAATGTATTTTCCGTCCTTAAAATCTTGGCCTCGAAACAATAGAGGCCCGCGCATTTCTTGAGGGTGCACTTTCAAGGTGTATCGTGGAGCTAGGACATCTTGCAATTTTTGCATCTCGGGAATGCCACAAGGTGTGTCTTTGGGCAGTCCGGCTTGTTGTAACAGGAGTTCTGCTTCGTTTCGTTGTTTGGCTCGGTCGGAACGTTGAATAGTGTTCCAGGTTCTTTTCCATTCTACCGTGTCGTTCTTGTTGGCATAGGTTCGTCCCACCACGATGGCACGGGCTAAACACATCTGGTCATGAGGGTTGTTAA